>CAMQGK010000637.1:21105000-21625000 GCA_947000775.1 Pterois miles
AATGAGACATCTTCATCAGATCATCAACACCCTCACAGACAGGCGCCAAAGTGTCCTGGGGGAACCCTTCTCCGCTCCAGACATCAGCTATAGAGATGAAACCCGCATGCCCCTTTTATCAGTGTCTCTATCTGCCAATACATCTCCCATCCATCTTCCCTGGAGACTGGAGAGAAACCAACCAACCACAAAATGAATCACAAGCTCCTAACAATAGATTTTGAAAATGGACATGACTTTTCTATTGTATAAATAGTATAAAGGTGTGTGCGTACAGGTGTTTACAGTGCAAGTAGTGCTAGGCGATCATTCAATATGATAATTTATTGTATTTCAATGGAATCACATCATGATGAAATCATATACTGAGATATTGTGATAAATTATTTTTTGAAATTCATAATAAGGAGCACATGCTGACTAAAATGAGAACTCTGTTTATGGGAATATCCCGGTGTAGTTAAAACAAACTATTGTCTTATCGATTATTTCATTATATTTGTGTGCATACATGTAAACAGTCAGTGTACAACTTGAAATAATTATTTATGTTTTCTCTAGATTTTCACTTGAACCTGATTTTCGGTTCATTTTGCACTTTATTTCTTAAGAAAATACTCAGTACTAGTATTGATTTCACACAGGAATATACAAAATAGGCTTTACCATGTGGATACTTCATATAGACTACTTATTGATTAAATTACCAGAAAACATGCTATATTGTGATATATATTGTTATTGACATAGGAAATGACCTGTGTCAGAATACAGGATTTTGTGAAGCGCAAGAACTCGTATCAAAACCTGTCAACACGCCATTGATTTCCTCACATTCAACTACTTTTCTTCCTAAAATGTGTCTGACTGTAAAACCTTATGGTTTGTTTGCCAACTGACTTTGATTTGGCTTAAAGCTTTAAATAGAAATGACCCACTTGACAACTTGTGTGTGGATCATTTCCATAGTAACAGCTACCAATCTAATTTGGTGGCAACATGCCAGAACTAATCGATATTGTATTGCTGATGCAGAACTCTGGCACAAAGTCATTTCTCAACACTTAAGTTGCTAATATATCGAAGAATATTTTGTAACCTGAGTTTACTGATTACTTTCCATGCCCTGTTATTTCATCGGACAGCTCGTGGAAAGCCAAACTTACTTAAATAAACACTAAACAATACAAGAATGATCAGATGAGATGAAGATGAAAAATGAGAAGAGTCTTGTGTGTTTTTACTCTTGATTTTACTCGTTGGTTTGCTTTCCTCACGTCTGTTTCTCTTCTCGTGCACTGATTCGTTTAACTTGAACAGCCAATCAGAGAGATGTGTCTCATGGAAAAGCTCAGAAGCCGACTGAACATGCTGAATCGGCCGAAAAACCTCTGATACAGGCAGACTAGAGCTGACAGTGAAGGAAACACCACAAAAACTAGGCAGGCCAGGGCCTTTAATGTACTTTACGCCACAGGAATATCTAGTAAGATAATCTTTGGAACCATTAAAAAAATCATTGCTTTGCTGACCATCGTCGGTAGGGGGGAATCAAGCACAAAATGGGGTTGATTCTCATGAAGTGTACCCAGCATAATGCAAAATGTTATCCAAGTTAATCACATTCCCCACTGTATAAGAGCCAGCTCTGATTAATCACAGCAATAAAGTCAAACTAAGTAGAAAAGAGCAGCTCTGAAGCACACTGAATGGGTTTAAACATTAATAATAATATTAATGCATTGGAGTGAAACAAGTATATTGTGAGTGACTTGTGTTTGTGCTGGGAAGACAATTTTATGCTAACATGCTAAGCAATACTTAAGGGAAAAAAAAAACAATTGGCTCATTTGAAATTTGCATAACATCATGACCATATAATCTGAACAGGGTATGTAATGGTGTGGTAAAGTGATATGAGGTCAGTGAAGTATCCACCACCACTTAGTAAAGCCATGTGCATATTTCCCTCTCTAGCTTCCATTAACGCTAGCATGCAACGATTAAAGTGAGTTGTGGCTGATGAGAACTCCAATACAGACAGCAGAGTGTGTGGAGTCGAGAGGTTAATATGACCGTGAGAGGGGACTGCGGGATACCCCCGAGGTTGATTTACAGTAAATCACAGCCAACCATTTGTGATAATCAACAGTCAGATTCAAGCGTTGCCCAGAGCAGCTGTGATGAAACCCGGGGATGATTGAAATAGCTTTTCCACGGGGTCCTCTATAGGGTGATTTTGCTCTCTGCCAATCAGAATTTCCTCGGCGAATGTGGAGGGGGGTTGGAAGATATACTGGACAGAGGACTACTTTAGAGGATTACTTCATACTTTGTGAGGTTGTGTGACATTTTCAGGTTTTAATCCCATAACTGGCTTGAGAAAATAACTCCTTGAGGCTGAGGAGCGCAATCACCTACACACTGCTGTTTTTGTTGAGTACTGAAAGCTGAATGTCTTTATTTGATGTAATACATCATTTTCAGTGAAAAGGGATTTGTGACGCATCTCTCAAGCATGAATCAAGGTACTTCTCAGATCCAGGATGGCAAACGTCAGAGGGTAAACAGACTGGAGCAGGCTGATTGATTTGCAGAAAACTTTTCAACATTAATGTGTCTTTATCAATATATGAAATACATCATTTGTTTTTCTGTCATGATGCCATTGTCCACCATTACTGCAAATATAAAACACTGCATTCACAGTAAGGTTTCACTTATGCATGTTTTGATGCTGTTTCCTCCATGGATTTTGCAGGTGAACATAACATTGTCACTAAAATGTATGTTTTCAGGTGGGCTTTCAATGATTGTCCATGATTAATCATGATGAATCATGATTAATCATGACCATAAAGGGAAATTTGTCAAGTATTTGATACTCTTATCAACATGGCAGTGGGCAAATATGCTTTATTTATACAAATGCATGCATATATTTATTATTGGGAATCAATTAAAAACACACAACAATGACAAACATTGTCCAGAAACCCTTACAGATACTGCATTTAGCATAAAATATGCTCAAATCATAACATGGCAAACTGCAGCCCAACAGGCAACAACAGCTGTCAGTGTGTCAGTGTGCTGACTTGACTATGACTTGCCTCAAACTGCATGTGATAAACACAAAGTGGGCATGTCTGTAAAGGGGAGACTCGTGGGTACCCACAGAACCCATTTTCATTCACATATCTTGAGGTCAGAGGTCAAGGGACCCTTTTGAAAATAGCCATGACAGTTTTGAGCGTTATTTAGCCTCCCTCACAACAAGCTAGTATGACATGTTTGGTAACAATGGATTGCTTAGGTCATTTCATATCGACATACATGATGGTATAGCATGTTTTCTGGTAATTCAATAAATAAATATGAAATAACCATATAGTTAGCCTATTTTGTATACTCCTGTGTGATGAGATGGATTCCTTAGGTTTCTTGTTTCATATGATACCAGTATCTTCACTCTAGCTCTAAAACTGACCCACTACAACCTCTAAAATATAAATTGCATCAATGCATTAAAGAGATTAGTAGTGTTAAAACATTTTTTTGTTAATACATTGTTCTGGCATTAGCTTTGACAGCCCTGGTTTTAGCCATTTAAACCTACATGTCCTCAATATACATCAGTCAGACTGGAAACAAGAGGCAGAGGAGATTCCAAATGAGACACAAAAAGAGGACAAGATCTGTTGAAGCCGCTCAGCAGTATCTGATAATGTGTAAAATGTCACCATGATGGTGGTGATACAGATAGCGCTTACCTGTTTCAAGATGGTGTAATTTGAGCCATCCACACTCAGCTTCCGGATCTCATGGTGGTCCGCCATAATGAGAAAAGGCTCTTCAGCTGAAATGAGGAACATGCAGCGTTAAGGACCGGTGGGACTCGCAAGTTGAGAGATTTAAATAAAAGAAAAAAAAAAAAAAAATCAGGCTGACCAGACAGAGCCTTGCATGTGTTGGGGTTGCGCTCCAAGGCTTCATAGCCGTCCACACAGAGGCACTTAAAAGAGCCGTAAGTGTTGATGCAGCGTTGGCTACAAGGAAGCGTAGTGGCACATTCGTCAATATCCACACACGTCTTCCCATCATCCTTCAGGTAGAAGCCAGGCCAGCATTTACACTGATGACATAAACACACAGAAATGGTAGAGATTTGATCAAAGAATGCAGGAAATGCAGACAAGAGTCTCAGTTCAGCCGTTCTGACTAAGACTGATACTAACGATTATTTTCATTGTAATTTGTTTTATTTTCTCAGGTAATCGATTTAAAATGTGACAAATCTTGACAAGTGTTTCCACAAGCCCAAGATGATTTCCTTAAGTGTTTTGTTTTTTCCACAACTCAAAGATATGCAATTTACTGTCATACATCAGACCGGCACATGCAGGTATTTCGTGAAAAGTCAAGGCTGCGATCCCATAGATATGAATGATATTTGACATATGTTTAGATTGTAATTTTTGACGAGTTTTTATGCATACATTTCTTGTTAAACAATATATACACGTCTAATAATTATTTTGCGGCTGCGGCTTATTTTACACAGCGGCTGAAATTTGCTTATCCAGACTTCTATGCATATTTGATTGAATTGCTTCAGGCTAAATGTTGTCTGCAAATAATCAGCCTGTTAACATCAAACTGCTGCAGCCTCCCACTCAAGCATATGTTAGCTAGCCATGCTAGTTGCTGTCACCAGCATCATTTAGCCATTTGCCACACTGACAGTGAATATTAACATATCATATATGCCTCAAATCTCTGTGAGAGCCTCGGGTAACCCACTACACAACAGCTTTTCCATTTTCTCTCCTGTGACATTGAGTTTCTGTCCCCCAAAAGGGAGCGCAGCCTCGGCGATGAAGCCATGCTGGTCCAGTCTATAGCTCGGAGCCATAAAACACCTCTATTATATCTTTGACATGGCAGGGGAACAAATCAGAGATCAGCCTTTTTGGATTTATTACTGGTGAAACCAACTACACAGCAACTCTTTGGCATAGCGTTATTATTACTGGTTTGTTTAAAGTCATGCAAGCCTACTCTGGATGATGTATTGCCAGTCTGATGTATAGACGAGTAAAGAAACCAGAAAATATTCACATTTAAGAGGCTGGAATCAGAGAATTTTTACGTATTTTTCTTAAAAAAAAATCCCCCAAACCGATTAATTGATTATCAAAATAGTTAATTTAACAGTTGACAATTAATCGATTAATCATCGCAGCCCTAGTTCTGACTCTTCCACTTAGCTATTAAAAATTAATTGTAAAACAAATTGTTCTGGTTTTATGTTCTCACTGGCTTATACGTGTCTGAAAACACTGAGCATGTGTTCTTTATACGGTGCTTCAGTGTGTTTAGTGTCATAAAAGCAGCGCACTTACCAGGCTATGCTCTTACAGTGATCTAACAATAATAATAATGGTTTCTTTCATGGCACTCAAGGTCACCTTACATCACAAAAGATCAAAACACACCAGTAATAACAGCGATATGTTTCAGACTCTGCTACCTTTTTCTCAATGTAATGTAGGTAAGCAATGAGAATGTAACAAAACCAAACATCCAACATATATGATGATATCAGAGCTGAGATATTATAGACATACTGTAAAATGGCTCAAAAAACATCATACTTCAGTGACCAGGCCCTTCTCAGAATAACTCAAATTGCTTGTATCAGCTGCTGAAGACCCAGAGCAAATCCCTTCCTGATCCACAGTTCTAACCTCGAGGGCCTTGCTGCTGATCTCCCTGTTCAGGCCACAAATGGATGAGCTAAGGGTCTGCATTGATGTGCTCTCTGTCCAGCTCTGCCCCTGACATGACAAGAGGAGAGAGGTTTTCTGTGCTTTCAGCCAGGTTTTCTGATGCGAGTGAGCAGAGTCTCATGGAAGAGTAGGAGAGGGAAATACAGGGGCGAAGACATAAACTGCTGCGGTCTGACAGCAGTGACGTCCGCCGGAGAGCTCCGCCGGACGTGGCCTTGAACTGGACTCAACCCCGACATCACATGATGCCACCACTGCCAGACACGGCACAACTGCCCGGCACAGCGAGGGAGCGCAGACGGTTGTTGGCATATCGGGTCCTTACAGCATTGAAGGTTATTCGGAATATGAGAAACTAAATGAATGTATGCTCCAACCTGTCCTTATCTGTTTAATTATACGTAAAGTTAATTAAACATTAATGTTCACACTACCGCCACATTTAACCTGCTACTAATGATGCTAGGGCTTAGAACTGTCCAAACCACAGTAACTAGCTCAGAGATTATTCTATATTTCCATCTAGTTTAAGCTTTTACTGGAAGAATTAGGCTTTATGGACTAACTGTAGCCAGAAAATGATTCTGAGGAGGAATGCCAACCTTTTTTCATTCTCAGGGCGTAAATTAATGACGGTTTATCGCACTCATCAGCATGTGATGCCAATGCACATAGTACCTCTATGAAATGCACCTGGCTTTCAATTAATACAGTGTTAACAAAATCGCAGCAATATTAAACAGTCAGAGAAAGTGCTCCAGGAATGTAATGATGTAGTTTAAAGAGCGAAAAGAAGAAGAAGAAGAAGAAGATCAACCTTTATTAGTCCCACTAGGGGAAATTCAATTTATACTCTGTTGTTAACACACACACATGCACATACAGGACCCATATACATGCATCAATGGAGAGATGTCAGAGTGAGGGGGCTGCTCCTGACAAGCGCCCGGAGCGGTTGGGGGTTTGGTGCCTTGCTCAGGGGCACCTCGGCAGTGCCCAAGAGGTAAACTGGCACCTCTCCAGCTACCAGTTCACACTCAGTTCTTGGTCCATGTCGGGACTTGAACCGGTGACCCGGAAAGACACACGCAGTCTAAAAACACATCCAATGTGCTTGGAGGTTGCACCTGTCGCGGCAGCCGTTACTAAGCAACTAAAATCTGCACGCTGTGATGACGGTGATGATGAAGCTGCTGTAATTTAGCCGGAAGCATCACGGGCTAAACACAATCAAAAGAAAGATATAACGTAAATCTCTCACAGTGGATTTACAATCAATTTTCTCTGTGTCAGTTTGGCTGACCTTTCATGTTGGATGTTGTGACGTCGTCAGACAGAAAGGGTGAAGCAGTAAAACAATCCATGGGACAGATCGGAAAGCCTTACATAGACTTACATATAGCCATAGACTTACATTGGGAAAGACGTCTGTAACTCAGTGGATAATTTTGAGGTTAACCAACTCCCCAGTACGAACACTCTAATAGCCCTTATTTAAATCATTTGGTCCTCAAAGTTGTAATACGCACTAATAGCTAAACCAAAGTTATTTCCTTCCTCTGTTTATCTCTATGGAGACAAAGACCGTGACGACAGCACAAGCAGTGATGTTGGGACCACGTGACAGAGTCATGTGACTACTGAGATAAGACTGCCCAATAAGACACAGAAGACCCCAGAAGATCTGGGTACTTTTCCAGACAGAAGTTGAGCCATTTTGGCTTCATGTGCCACTGAGCAACTTTCATAGGATTGAATGGGGACCCGCCTCCAACGCTATATCCGGTTCTCTTTATACATTCCCTCCCAAGTTACTGACGTGTGACGAGTCCACTTGTCACTCACCTTGTATCCCACAGCAAGATCCTGGCAGTCCTGCGTGCACCCGCTGACTCTCCGGTTCAAGCATTCGTTCACGTTACAGTTCCTCTCATCTGACCGGTCTCCACAATCATCTCTCCCATCACAGAGATTCCCCTCAGAGATGCAGCGTCCATTGGAGCACATGAAGAAGGAGCCATTGCACAAGCTTCCTGAAAAGAGCAAAACATGACTGTCACTGGCACAGCGCCCTGTAATTTCGCAACAAAGTCGGGGGATGTTTTTGATTTGACAATGGCTCTCGACAGATTAATTCCTTTCAAGAAAGCTCTCCTGGTTGTGGCGCCTTTTGTTTCCGCCATATGTCCCCGCTAGTTTCCTGTGCGAGTGGTGCTGCTGGTGACACTGATGAAGAGATTCCAGTGGCGAGCCAAACAGCAGTCTTACCTGCGGCTAGACATTTGAGGTTCAGCGGCAGTTCGTCAGAGTGGTCGGGACAGTCTGCATAGCCGTCACACTCCCACTGAGAGCTGAGAAGACAGCGGCCGTCCCCACAGCGAAACTCCTCTGATCCACAGGACCGATAGACTGAAGAGCAAGAGAGAAACAGACACTTCATCAGGTTGGACTCAGCAGCGACGCAGGCTCGGTTTAGAGCGGATCTTTGGTAGAATTAAGAGCAAATAATGGAAAATAAAGCTTTCTACGGCCATTGTTCAGATTGCAACGAAGCACCCTCGTAGTGAAAATAGAATCATTGCTGATTTGATCTGTTGATCAAGCCATCTGGAGGTTTAATGGTGTGCTCAGCTGCATTGGCCAATGTTTCAAATATAGTATAAATGTTTCATCAGCCCATGTTATCACAAATCAAATCTGTGACAGAGAATTTAATCTACTTGATACACCAAAAAATAAATGCCCAAATAAAACCTGGGTGTCCAAATATCATAATGTCAACTTAAAAACTAGAATTACCGCCTCGCTGTTGTACGCCTCTGCCAACCAGTCAAGTAGCAGTTAACATCCATGTCTGTCCAAAATGTCATCACTTCCTCATTTTATCCTCTTTGACATTTGTGTGAAATTAGAAATTAGCGTATGAATTCTTGAGTTATGGCCAAAAATATGTTTTGTGATTTCACAGTGACTTTGACCACCACATTTTAATCAGTTCATCCTTGAGTCCAAGGGGACATTTGTGCCAAATTAAAAAGAAATTTCCTCCAGGCGTTCCTGAGATATTGTATTCAAGACAATGAGACACACACACAACCCAAGACCACAATGCCTCCGGCCACGTCTATAGCTGGCATGGAGGCATAACAATCCTAAATAACAGTAACTCCAACCAGTGCAGTGAAACATGCCCTGATCTATAATAAACCAGCTACCAAAGACCTAATTTAAGCATTTTCTTCTTTGAAAGCTCAGAACTATTTACAAGATTTATTAGGACTGCCAAATTCACTCAAATTTGCTTTAAGTCCAGTAATTTCTTTGACGCATTAATGCAACTTGTGATTTTTAAGGCTATATGGGTTCAGTTTTAAAGCTAGAATCAATATACTGGTATCATATGAATTGAGAAAAACCTGAGAAATCTATTGGTACCAACAATGTCATACTAGCTTGTCATAAAGAACGCAAAATAATGCCCCAAACTTACACTAAATTTTGGTGAGGAAAACCTGCCGGCCAGGAGTCTCCCCTTTACAGACATGCCCACTTTATGATAATCACATGCAGTTTGGGACAAGTCATAGTCGAGTCAGCAAACTGACACACTGAGCTGTTGGGAGTGTGCCATGTTATGATTTGAGCATATTTTATGCTAGATGCAGAGTTTGTGGACAATATTTGTCATTGTTTTGTGTTGCTAGTTGATTTCCAATAATAAATATATACATACATTTGCATAAAGCAGCATATTTGACCACTCCCATGTTGATAAGAGTATTAAATACTTGACAAATCTCCCCTTGAGGTTCATTCTCAACAGATACAAAATGCACAATTCATTTCTGATTAACCATGATTCACTATGGACAATCATGTGATTAATCATAATTTAATATTTTAATTAATAGACAGCCCCAATATTTACCAATATAAACAATATAAAACCTTTAATATAATCATTCCATCATTTCAAACAATGCTAATGTATTTCATATTTTTGCGCAGAAGGGAACACAGTAACTTTGAAAACACTGTCCTACAAATTGATTTTTTCTTCAATGCATTTATATTTAGTTTTTGCATGTAAAGTGTGGTTGTCTACAGTCTAACAATGAATCAGGTACATCGGTCTCACCCTCCACATTATGCTCTTATGTTTTAACTGGACTTTGTTCTAGGATCCACCTGTAGAAACTCAACTTTTCTTTCCTTTTAATACCATCTACTAGCACAGAAAACCCCTTTTTTTTTTCAAAACGGTATAAGTAAGAAAAGAGAACAAGTCCACTATTGCCATTAGGAAACCGTTATTTCAACTTGATTAGTGCAGCTCTCAGTAAAAGCATATTCATAGACCACAGGTGAATATTAAGAGCAAAATAAATCTACTTGCCACATTCCACTGACTCATCAGACCCGTCTCCACAGTCGTCATCATGGTCGCAGACGAATCGCTGTGGGATGCACGCGCTGTTGCGGCAGCGAAACGAGCTGTCATCACATGTGTTGTTGGGTGCTAACGTATGAAAAAAAAAAAATAGTATCACACACTTACCAAAGTGTAGACATGTTTTCCTAAATGTGGTATGCAATATGTGTAAATTGTCAACATGTGTGAATTTTCTAATTTGGAACGAATGCAGTCTGAATGGGCCAGGATCCAGATTACACCACTTATAGAAGAATGAAATTGTACAAAAACTTCCATTATACACTACTTCCCACTATATACTTGCATTTTTGCGTCAAATAAAATATGCAAAGGGATTTAATTATGTGTATAGTGTTAAATCTTAAATTCTACAGACGTTTAAATAAGCAATGATTTTAAATCTGGCCTAACATTAAGTTTTTTGTATAATTCCAGGGAGCTATTCAATGTGCTGAAGTAGAGTTTACCACAGCCAGCTGCAGACAGCTCATCACTCCCATCAGGGCAGTCCCGTTCGCCATCACAGAGCCAGCGTTTGGGAACACAGGCGTACGACCCCGGACAGCTGAACAGCCCTGGAGCACATGTCACTGAGCCTGAGAGGAAAACAGGACCACATGCTCTGTTTTCAAAAGCCAAAGAACACAACTGGTCCAACACACCACAGAGGAGTACAAGAGACCCTGAACTGAAGCAGATGTATGTTTTTTGGTTACGATGGTGCCTTCTGTTATCAGTGAACATTCACCAGTTATTCTAAAAGCACTTATATGGAAATATCAGACTATATTACAACTCATACAATACAGTTTATGGTTATGGTTTTGAACTGATACCCCTTTATGACATAAACAAACTCTAATTTTCATTGTTCAGCAGTTCCCCGTATGCAAGCTAACAAATAATGATAGTGCTATTGTGAGAAACAATTATTTTGATTCTGTAAGCAATACTCTCCTTTATCTCAGAGCTGCCGTTTACAGAGAACAGTAGGAAAATACTGGCTGCACTGAGAAACAAAAGGTAAATACAGAAGTTCAATTAGGCATGTATAGCTAAAATGCATATCTTGTTTTTGACAAGAATTGTGCCTGGGAAACCTTTGGGCCATTCCATTAATATTTCCCTGACACTCCATTACAATCCAATTACACAACCAATGTTCACAGCAATTCTTGTCTCTTTATTGTGGTTGGATTCTTTTTATTTTATTCGGGAATTCATTACACACACATCTCATTTGTTCATTGAAAAAGCTGTGCCTCCTGGGCCTCGGTAGATGAAAAATCTATTTGCCTCAGTGCCCACTTGAATGATCAGAAAATGCTTGTGGTCTCATTTGTTGTCTCATTAAGATTGTTTCATCTCTGTCCATTCAGTTCCAGCTCTGCTAAGGGAGAACATGGAGCCATCACACGCAATACAGCAGACGTGACCTTTTTACACCAACGGCAGACTCCTCGCGGTATCTGAAAGGGCACTAACCGCAGATCTGCGCGCTCTCGTCCAGGCCGTCCTCGCAGTCGTTCTCCCCGTCACACAGCCATTGTTTGGCGATGCACTTGTTCTTTGAGCAGGCGAACTGGTTCCACAGGCATGACGAGTCTGCAGCAGGAGAGGAATTTCAATGTCATAAATCAAACAAAGTGAGGGGGAAACAACAATAAAAGTAGCATACCCTATAGAAGGGGCAGAACACATTTAATCAAAACACAACAAGTGGGTTGGCTATTATTTGCCCCGTGGCTGGCTTGTTTTTCTCTGTAGGTTTCCTGCTTAGCAGCACGCACGAGTGTAGCTGCCACACAGAGGACTGCAAATATATATTTTTCGTTTTCTCTCACAGAAGAAGGCATTTTGATGAATGCTCCAGGTTTCTGTGCAGGGAAATAAAAACACCAACTGAACATAAAACAAGAGTCTAGATTAAATATCGTATCAACATCAAAGCACTAATAGTATTTATTATTAAGGTTTAGTTTCTCTTATTTTAATTGGAAAAGACACTCGGCTGTGCAGTGGTGGAAGAAATATTCAGATCTTTTACAAATAAAAGTACTGCATTCAAAACTTTACTTAAGTAAAGTACTAAAAGTAAAAGTACTCAGAATAATGAGTATGTTATATTATTGTATTATAATTACTGATCCATTACTCTGTTCATCACTTTAACGTTGCAGCTGGTGAAGGTGGAGGTCATTTTAATTACCTTATAACCTGATGGGTAGTTTAATCTATAATAGACCTGTCAATCGATTAATATATTCAATTATAGTTAATTGCACATTTTTTATCTGTTCAAAATGTACCTTAAATTGAGATTTGTCAAGTATTTAATACTCTTATCAACATGGGAGTAGGTAAATATGCTGCTTTATACACTAAACAATAAATAATGACAAATATTGTCAAGAAACCATCACAGGTTCTGCATTTAGCATAAAAAAATATGCTCAAATCATAACATGGCACATTGTAGCCCAACAGGCAACAACAGCTGTCAGTGTGTCAGTGTGCTGACTTGACTATGACTTGCCCCAAACTGACTGTGATTATCATAAAGTGGGCATGTCTGTAAAGGGGAGACTCGTGGGTACCCATAGAACCCATTTTCATTCACATATCTTGAGGTCAGAGGTCAAGGGATCCCTTTGAAAGTGGCCACGACAGTTCCTCGCCATCATTTAGCACAGGTTTGCAGTGTTATTTACCCTCTTTCCCGACGAGCTAGCATGATATAGTTGGTACCAATAGATTCCATAGTATCACAAATTGTGTAAATGCATTAAAAAAAATTAGTGACACATTATAATAAATTTCCGTTAACGTGTTATTATCATGTTAACTTTCACAGCCATAATAATAATAATATATTGCTATTTATTAATTGATTATATTTAGTTTTAATAAACTGAATCTGTAAATTTACTTAAGTGATTAAATAAATGTAGTGCAGTAAAAAAGACAATATTCCCAACTGAGTTGGAGTGGAGTAGAAGTATGAAGTAGCACAAAATGCAAACACTCAAGTAAAGTACAAATACTTCAAATTAAGGAAATCAAGTCCAGTATTTGAGTAATTGTACTTTCCAGCAGTGGCTCAGGGTGACAAGAAACAGCTGGATGTCAGCTAAGACAGCACTCCCCTGATCACAGTGTAAAAGCTATTGTGTAAAATGTGAATGTGTTCTTAATCTGTGCTGACTTTGTGTCACTGAGCCACCCACTTTCCCCGGGGAGTCATCCTGTGGTCTCCTTCTCTCAGATGTCAGGCCTCGCAAAGTCTGCCAGAGCTTTGATGAGACGCTGAGAGGAGTTAAGGGGCTGTATGCTCCAGGTCACACCGGAGAACAAGGAATTATGGATCCTAGTGAAGGTGGGGGGTAGGAACTGGGGGTTTCTCTCATCATATTGCGTTGCTTCCTTTCAGACTTTGTACATCACACCAGCTTTACGTGCCCTGATACGTTGATGTAAGATGCGGATAAGATAAACATTAAATGGCTAAATCTGGAAACCGTGATTATCCCAGCTTTCTGTAGGTGATACTAAATTTGCACTTCAAATGCTGCTTCCACAGTGGCTTCAAGAGTATAACAAAATAGCAGGTCTACAACACATTAAATGTATCAAAGAAAGTCTTTCATGTCTCACTTTCAATAGTGTTTCACACAGCAGAAAAGCGCATTGTGCATTGTGAAGTGACAAATGACTATTTCCTCTAATCAGATGAGGAATTTGAAAATTCTGAAATGTAATGACATTTTCCTCAAACCACTTTGACTTTGCAGTCAGATTATCAGTGGCTGAAGCTTTTTATATGGTAATTAACTCAGTGGAATGGGAATATTGTCTATTTGTCCTGAAAAAGCTATTCAGAAGTTCTCAAAGAATCGTAGCATAACTCATATCAGCTCTGATGTAAGCACATTTGAAGCATGGGATGTTATCATTTCACAAAGGCACAAATGACATTTTTAGATAAAGGAATGGAAATGCTGTTCATGTGTTATGCATCTCTCGAACAACATTCATGGCCAATTTACAAAATAAATCAGATAACTCGAACACCATTAAATATGAAAACTGGATTGCAGTGAACTGCCTTCGTCTATCTGCTGGAAATGAAACGTGAACAAAGGTTGTGGTTAATTATTCAGGAAGAGCAAAGCAAGCAAGAGATCTGCAACATCTGAGTCAAACACTCGAAAAGGCAAAGACATCTAAAATCCATGGTCACAT
Source organism: Pterois miles (assembly GCA_947000775.1). Taxonomy (NCBI): domain Eukaryota; kingdom Metazoa; phylum Chordata; class Actinopteri; order Perciformes; family Scorpaenidae; genus Pterois; species Pterois miles. The sequence goes on from CAMQGK010000637.1 coordinate 21,119,470, forward strand.
TTTATTTGTGTTATTCTTCTTGAAATTAATCCCTGATGCAGTCAGACCCAAACTACCAGAGTCTGACTGGTTTGAAGGCAAAATGAACTGTACATAAACGAGACTAAAGTCTACAGACAGACTGTGAGCTAATGTCTAATGTCAAGATGCTAACATGCTCATGACAGTCTCTTAGTTTTGTGTGCTAACATTTCGCATATTTGCTTTAAACGCAAAGTACAGCTGAGGCTGATAATCACCATGATGTCACCCATTGGTTTGAAGCGTCAAGTCTGGTATTTTGGCCTTCGCCATCTTGTTTTTTTGCAACCAGAAGTGACACGAGAGGGTGGAGGGATCGCAAAATGAATATCTGTACCAAATTTCATGACAATCCATCCAATAGTTGTCGGGAGACATTTCACTCAAAACCAAAAATGTCAACCTCATGGTGGCGCTACAGAAAAAGTCAGAGGATCATCAATTTAAGGAGGACCCAATGCCGGGGAACCCTGAATGTCTATAAAAAACTGTGCCAATCCCTCAAGATATAGATAGATATTTCACTGCATAAGTGAAATGTTTGACCTGCTCATGGTGCTAAATGAAAAGGTCAGGAGATCACTAAGATAAGATAAGATAAGATGAACCTTTATTAATCCCCGGAGGGAAATTCAGGTGTCATAGCAGCAGCAACAACAGTGCAGATGAAAAAAGTAAAAGAGAAGGTGCAATGAAGGAAAATCACTAAAGATATTAGGATTCATCCGCTGAGCACCATGAAAATCTGTACTATGGCAATCCATCTATATCACTATAACTATACCTACTATATACCTACTTATACTTGTAATAGTAAAAACTATAAATATAAGCCTCACGGTGGTGCTTGATGAAAAGTCCGTGGATCATCAAAGTCATTGAAATTCATCCTCTGTGGTCCATGACTGTACACAACTGACACTAATAGAGTAAAAAGAAAAACTGTTGAAGAGGGGTTCAACAAAATCCTCATTGTGTGTGTGTGTGTGTGTGTGTGTGTGTGTGTGTGTGTGTGTGTAATCTCATGTTTGGTGTCGATTATTGTAAACTGCAATAGTTACATTTGTCTTACTTCACAGAGAATGCAATGCAATACTCCTCCAGGTCCGTACACAGATGACAGCACTAACTGCTGACTGCTTCATGACTTCTAACACTTTAATAAAAGGCTAGACCAGAAATAATCAATTACTTTTTAGAAGGGCCAGTGAGGTGCCGAGGGACCCGGACATTAACATTTCCTATGTCTGATCTGCAAGGCTGGGAATTTAAATGTGAAAATGGTACACTTTTTTCAGTCTTAGTAGGTTGTTGTTTTAATAAGCACAATGTTCCATTTAACATCTATTTTCATTGTTTGACTCCTAAATTATTTCTGCTTAAACAGTCTGGTTCAAAATGTTTTAACAAAATAGGTATTTCTGTGCTTAACAAGATGTAACTAATGAATAGGCTACTTAGCCAACCGGTAAAATGGTGATAATCTAATAATCAAACAATGTGAACCCCCCATAAACTGAGAGTGTCAGCATAAAAACACAAATAAATAAAAACAAAATGATATGGCTTTTAATAATAACAGCATCAATAGTGTGAGTGGTAACATTGCTGAATATTATTGGAAGAAATAACTATTGTTATTATTATTATTATTATTATTTGAATGTGTTGTGTGTTGTAATGATCTGTTTTGGTTCTGTAATAATCTTGTACGTGTTTGGTTAACTACCTCAGTTCATTTTTGTTTTAAAACAATAATTGTCACTTGCAAACTTCACTAATACAATATAGAGTATAGATATTTCTCTCTAATGTTAATATGTAGATTTATTGTGTATTTACTGTTCCTGGACATTTCCTGGATAAGCTGTAAGACAAGAATTTCCCAGTTTGATCGATGCATCAATAAAGTACACCCACCTACCTACCTACATACCTGCCTACCTACTTGTCTACCTACGTACCTACTGACCTACCCATCCACCCAAACACCCACCCACCTACCTACCTACCTCCCTACTTACCTCCCTTTCTAATAATTTTCATATTTATAACTGAACAAAGAGCTGGATTGAGGTCGTTAAAGGGCGGATTCATATAGTATATGGTCTAACAGCTGGACCATACAGTCAACTCAAACACAGACGGTGAGTGTTTTGACACTGTGTGTGTGCTACTCCATCACATCTTATCACCTTGTGCATCTGTGTAACCGTGATGAAGCTTAACAGCTACTCTGACCACCTACATAAAAACATCCAGTCCATTTTGCTTTGGTGTCAAAAGCGACGACACGTGTGTGCGCTACTGGTTTTGACAGCAAATTATACTTATCCATACCATGACTTAATTATGGTCTCCCTGTTTAATTGGAGAGATCCTAACGTTGTCCCGGTAAGCTCTGCATACATTAGCAGGGATCAAAGCTTGGGTAAGAATGCTCACGCTGCCTCTGGTGAGGGAAGTAGAGGAGTGGCATTGTAATGTGTAATCCTTTCATATGCCACCGCTTTCTATTGAGCCCACACTTCTATCTTCAGTGTAACAGTTCCACTGACTGATGCCTCATTAATTAATTGTTACACTGGAAGTGCTGTATGTTATAATTCAAAGAGAGAAGGGGACAAAAACTTGAGTCCTCGGCAGACTCACTCTGGATTCAGCGTCGGGATTAGACTTTCAAACAAGCAGCAACACCCACTCGAGAAATCTCAATAAGGGGGTGCGAAACACAGTGAAGAGAAATTGCCTTATGGCACGATAAACTATCATCTTCTGTCTTTCTGTCTCCTCCTTATATACTGTATGTAATATCTGTCACAGGTCTGAATCTATTCAAATGATAAAAGCATTACAACAAATAGCTTCTTGTTAATGGAAAATAAATATCCTTCCAACCGTTGACAGTGTTGCGTACTGCAATCAAATACCTCATCTATTTCAACCCGTTAGAGAGCAAAACATCATTTCAGATTATTGTGTATGGGAGGTAAGATCTGTTGGTTTACCACATTGGAATTCATCTGCTCCGTCTTCACAGTCCTTTTGGCCGTCGCACAGCCAAACACTGGAGATGCAGTTCCCGCTCGGACAAGCAAAGTGGCCTTCCTCGCACTTCTGTCCATGTGAAACTACGACAATCAACAAAACCAAGTCAGTCCTTTGGGTGTTAGCAATGATTGAGGTCATTGTCTTCTAAGCTCTCTCTGAATCTCTGATTCCACTGTCATAATCACCTCCGAAAATGAGATCTGCTTTAAGTCTTCTCTAATTGAAGCTGGCTTCCTTAATCTGTCTCTGAATGCACACACAAAATAGTGCGTCTGTGTGTGTGTTTACGTTGGTCGCTCACCCTGGCAGTTGGTCTCGTCGGCGTAGTCTCCGCAGTCGTTGGCGCCGTCACAGATCCATGATGGGTGGATGCACAGTGAGGTGGAGTTGCAGCCGATGAAATCTTTTTCTTTCACCCCCAGCTTGTAAAAGTGAGAGCAGTCGGTGTGGTCTGAATACAAAACACAGCACCACAATAACTGCCTTGTCACAATGGAAGTATGATGGTGGAGGTTAAGGTGAGAGGGGCAGTATTCAATCTGATCCAAGTGCAGATTTAAGTGACTGGATCCATCTGAGGCCTGTACTATGAAGTGAGTCAATGATACCCAGGGTATCTTCTCGCTATCTGGCTCAAAGCCCCCTCCGGAGTATTCTGGTATTTCTACAATATCTCATATTTATTTGAGTCATTTTCTGACTAGGCTGATTAGCCACAAAAATAGCTTAATTTTGTGCTCACAGTTAAAAAAGAAGGTTGTTAAAATGGGAATATGATGTATGATTACTGAGTTACATGTGAGCAGCGGAAAACCCATAAATGTTTTTGTTTGTTTTGTTTTTGTTTCTTGTTAGTTAGGTGTGGTTAGCTAGTCCAGTTGACTGATGGTTTTCATTTTATATTTCAGTTTCCTCCACCTTAGTTTAGTGTGTTTATTGTCACAATAAACACATTTGTATGTATGTGGTGAATGCATGCAACCACCACAGTACGAAATCCCACCGGCAGAGTTAACACAACGCACTGACTGTCTCTCTGACTCGCTCTCTTCTTTATCGTCTCCTCCTGCTGGAGATAAAGTAACGGAAAGCAGCTGATACCGGAGGTTTGCGGGCTAATAGGTCTGAACGACAGGGATCCCACATCTGTAGTGGGTTGAAAAACGATGCTATGTGGTTGCTATGGTAATGAATTACTTCTGACTATTAACCACACCTCCATTCTCTGTTTGAGAAGAACGTTAAACAAAAAACAGGACGTAAAACTAGCTGGAGGAGGGCTTTAACTCCCTCTAACTGAGATCCCACTACACGGCCCTACGACGGTGGTGGCAAATCATCCCAGGGTCTCAATCTGGCTATGAGCGTGTTCACATAAAATGGGTGAGGTTTGCTGCATATGACCAATTGTAAACATGGACAAGTTTACGGTCAGCTGGGTGGCACATTATACAAACCAAGAGCAAACAAACACAAAGATGCTAAACACATAACCCAGACTAACTGCCCCATCTGTCTAGATGGGGCAGTGATATCATAAAAACATTTGAGAATAGAACGGCTAATTAAACTACACCTCATTATGCGCTTTGATATTTATGTGGCGTGTCTTTTTCAACCTTCTTTCAGCTGTGACTCCGGCATAATTCTAAGTGGTAAGCACCCACAACTGTAACTTCTTTGTCTTTGTGTAAAATTATCATACGATCTGTGCTCCGAGCTGTGATTGGTCAGTAGGCGGTGCTTTTATATGAGTTGATCTCTTATTTGGAAAAAGAAGCTGCACCGAAGGAGGTTAGCTGTTCAGCATAAATTACCATGGCAACCTATCCTGGTGCAAAGTGAGCTACCATTGTAGGACTGAAAACCTGGAGTTAACCCTGACGATACCTCGCTAACCTCACATCCTGCTTTGTAGTACAGCCCTCAGATCTGCTACAGGTAGAGGTATGTGTTTACATTCTCGTTTTACCATAACTGCAATGCACTGCAAATCACAGGCTGAAGGACTTACTGCAGCTCTTCTCATCTGAGGCGTCGGCACAGTCGATGACCTGGTTACACCAGGCTGAGCTGGGTACACAACTCCCGTCCTTGCACGATGACTCTGATGAGCCACACGTGACATCTGGGGGAGAGAATTAGCATTTCAAAAAGAGAATAGAAGCAGCACTGTGAGGCAGTTACAGGTACGGCTGACAAAGATACTTAGACCCTCTATCTGGGGGTGGTTAAAATTAGCTCCCAGTTGCTAACTGGCAGATAATAAGTACATTTTCTAATGGCAATTGAGAACTTTATTGTTGATGTCAAATTAAAAAGAAGATGCAAGGCTGAAGACGACACACTAAAGTGAGATAAACTCCTTCCTGAAATCCCAGACTGCTAAGTTGGAAGGTCCACATTAATTATGAGAACACCCCTGTCTCCTTGTGGGCTCAATCAGCTTGCCATTAAGAGTCAATACACCTCAATATTAACCCGCTATAGTCCAATTACAGCAGGGGAATGAGCACAACTGTACTTTTGACTGGATTATCTCACCATGGAGGTCAAAACAAAACTGGCCATACTGAAGGGACACAAAAAATTGTCCGGGCAGCCTTTAAGGGTGGGGGTTGGGAGTCTCTTTGAATCTGCACTCTTTATGATCTTGGGGCTCATTAGACAGTGAAGGCTTAGCACAGCATGTGGCCTAGTGCGGCGTATTAATGCAGGCATTAGTGTCGCTGGATCCTGCCCTCAGAGGCAGGACGGATTGAACTGGAGATCAAACGGCTGTGACTCACTGCTGCAGAAAGCTTCATCAGAGTTATCCCCACAGTCATCGATCCTGTCACAGAAACGACTGTTGGCCACACACCGCTGATTGTAGCAGGGTCTGAAACCCTTCCGACAGCTCCTGTTGTCTGAAAAATTAAACGGAAATGTTTTAGCAATGTTTATAGACAAAGACAAAGTCCCTCCCCTTCCGGTGGACCAAGATTGGACCTCATTCAGAAAAATATGTACGGTAGTCAACAGTGAGAGACAAATTGGTGTTTGAGCCCCTTTAAACTGTCATGAATCACACATATGATGTTTGTCCCAGATTGTCGTAGGTCTGTTGAAGCGTCATTAGGTTTTGACTGAAACCACTCGCTGAACTATATCTCTCGTCTTGAACAACATACATCACCAACACTAACTAGCTAGATGTAACGTTATCTTACCTGATGTGTTTTATCCAGCGACTCCTCGTCTTTTTATCAACCAGTACTGTTGCTGGTGTTAGTACATCCAAGAGTAAAACACACAGGCGTCGTAGCTTCAGTGATAGAGTGACGTCATTTATGCAAATTTTAGGTGTGTAGTCTTTCTAAGGGATGGATGGATTGATCCAAAAATACTGATAACAGCGAAACCTTCATCTTGTTTTGAGGATTGATTCTAGCACCAAAAGGATCAATACAAAAAGGGATGATTTTCTCCTCTATTCACCCATTTGTGTTTCATCAAAGAGTAGAACTGTCCTGCTGTAATGATTGTTGAGGGTTGTTTGTGCTTTTTTAATTTTTTGCACTAAAAAGTTTTAAAACATTCACTGTTCTCAACAAATAAATGTATTAAAAATAAATCATGTTTGCACATTCAATTTACAATAATAATTAAAAAAAAACACATTTTTGTTATTTGCCTTAAAGATGTCCTGTGTGTCCATGCAAATAGTTAATAGTGGAAAGCAACATAAAAGTACATAAGTCGCCTTTTATTATAAAAAATATAAGTGTCAATATTGGTGATTCTGAAGCTGTATTACTTGGTAGCGGATCAAAATCAAGTTTTGTGGCATCGCCTTGCCTTTTTCACAGATTTATACTTCAACAGTTTTACGACAAACTGTGACTTTCTTGACTTGCAAAATAATCTTTTAAAATGACAAACATCATGTGTGTGATTCATGGCACAATTCACATGGGATCAAAAAACATATCTCTCTCGGCACTGACTACCATTCATATTTTTCCAAAGTAAGGTCCAGTGGTGAATTCACCCTTCTACTGTACCAGAAATGTCAATACACACAAACACATTTTTCCGAAGTGTTCCTTACCACAGTACTGCATCTTCTCATCTGATTTATCTTTACAGTGGGCCACTCCATCACAGGTTAACTGGTAGTTTATGCACTCGCCATTCCCACACTCAAATTCAGTGTGGATGTTGCAGGAGGAGTTTTCTGCTGCAGAGGAAGACAATGGGGGTGATGAACTATGACTGTCAAAATCTGAAAGCTCAATTGAGCATGTTGAACTAACTTCATACATACTGGTGAGCTCAGAGGCAACATTTCACCGCCTGCTGTAGTGAAGTCCACATTTACTCCAACAACCCAGTTTTGGGTCAACATTTGTAAATGTCGTACAATAACCCCATTACCCTTACACTTCAACTTTAGGGAAATCTAGCTGTGAAATGCCTGGCATATTCTGATATTCACTATGCTGATTAATGATAAATGTCAACATTGTAGTGATTTCAGTCATCGGGTATAAACACCTTTACACAGACTTTGACCATTCTGTCTCTGCTCTGCTACCTGCAGCTTCACAATCTAAAAATAGGAAACTTCTTCTTGCTCTGGCGATGAGTGGAATCAGGGTGTGGTAGAAAAAGCCTGTCATCCTCTAGCGTGACATCCAGGCTACCATCCAGCTCCTCTGAGTTACTTGCCATGTTTAGTCTGGCCAAACCTCCATCTTTTGAACAGCTCCTCCCACCTTATGGTCTGTCCTCACATTGCATTTCAAATTCAACCAGCACTCTGTCAAATTAGAAAGCCAGACACCAGTGAAATGCTTTTGTCTTGTGACTTTAAGCAGGTATGCTTTCAACTTTGTTTTCTGCTATGCTGGCACACAACATTACAGCTTTATTTTCCTGAGCAGTATCAACTGTGACTGCTGGAATCATTACAAACTTGCTGGAAGAGACAGCAGCTGTTCATGCTTTCCTGTTTTGTGTGCCGTTATGCTCAAAGGAATCAATTCAAAGATAATCAAAGGTTCATGTAAACAGCACAAATAAGAGCTTAACCTGAGTGTGGAGAGAATCCAGGTTAAACTATGCATATAAATGTAGCCATAAAGAGTCATTACAATCAATATCTGGTACTGAGAGTGTTCCAGCGGTTGTGGTATAATTGAATCTGAAGATCCTTGTGACTTACACACACATCTGTTGTCATCTAACAGGACACGTTCTCCACGGCAAGTGCAGTTGACCCTGCCGTATGGGGTCAGGAGACAAAGGTCACCGCAGCCTCCGTTCATGTGTCGGCATGGCGATAGCTCACCTTCAATAACAGTCAAATAGAATGCATTAAGCGGTGACAAGCAGTAAGAGAAAAGCTTTCCCCTGGGACACACTCTTAGATAGCATCAGTCTAAGACGTTCAATCTTCTGCTTTCTTCATCTACTGTATTATTAGTAAGTGATATTCCAAATAAATCTTAAAAATCCCATGGGAAGTTGACACAGATTTGGATTCTCTGTGCTTTTCCTTACTAAATAGTTTGCAATCTAGAAAGAAGCTCGTGCTTTTTGAATCTGAGGGCCTTGACACCAAACCTGATCATTACTGTTAATGGACGAGATAGCTGATATAGATTTTCTCCTGTATAATTCAATTATAGCGGAGATAGAAAGATCCTGATGTGATGTGCTACGCCATGACACCCGGCCTCATGCAGCAGCATTCTCTTGAATGTCTCTTGTAGTTTCTCTTAATTTTATGGCAAGAGAAAAAAAATAAGAGAAATCAAGTCCAGATGCACCAAATGCTCTTAAAAATCCAAATCTGCTCTTACCCAGGGGGCTGAATGATGAATACCACTTGATCATAAATTGGAGATGTGTGTGTGTAAAACCCCCTAAACACCATAGGACAGGTGTTAGCACAGCTAAAACATCTTAACACCATGTAAGGGTAGGTGTTAGCATAGGTAACGCCCCTAAACACTATATATGGGCAGTTATTAGCATCGGTAATGTCCTCTAAACACTACTATGTATTGATAGATAGATAGATAGATAGATAGATAGCCCTTAAATGTAATAATCCAATCATTCTCTATGCTCTACTCTGAAACATACAATAATCTACATTTGATTATGACATCCGTCTGTTTTTTAATGTTCCTCAGATTTAAAACTTATGTTTCCTTGCGTTGGACAAATAATTCATGAACTGTGAAAACAAGATGTTTTTTTTTTTATTATCTTGGTAAGACTGCTCTCAACCGCTCCTAAAATGTTCTCTTACATAAGAAAAGAGCAAAAATGAGAAAACGTTGGTGACTCCCAGGAATCAGTGGGTACTCACAAAATAAGAAAAAAATCATAAATAAGAACATTTGGAAAATTTGTCCTTACATTGCTTCCTGCATGACACCCAATGTTTGTTATCACAGATACCAACAGGACTAAGAAATATACCACTAAATCAAAAATGGCAGATGAATTATTCTTATTCAATAACACATTTCTTTGGATTTTTTTAAAATATTATTATTAAGCATGGGGCTGATTTAAGTGTGAAATGCTGCACTTGCATTTTGTTTTGATTTGAAGGCTCAGCTGTGGTCAACATATGAATAAAAGAGGCTGTTTTGTTGTTAAAGGCAACCACTATCCTCACTGACAGGTAGCAAATGTATTACAATGCTGCATATGTGGTTTCTCTCTGCCTGGGGTGCTATGTGAAAAAGCTGTGCGTAGCTCTGTGGGAATCATGTATTGCACTAAATCACATGACATAACCCCTGAAAAAAATATGAGCGCTTGTCTAGTCTTGTGAAAAAAAAAAAAAAACATGTAGAAAGCAGCTTAGCAACAAGAGATGTAGTATTAGTGTTCAGAGACAAACATGTGCACTGGAGACCCTCTGTTATTACCTGCCCTCCAGCCATGAGCATTTTATTCATGAGAGAAGAAAGCGTTCTGCAGCTCAGGTAAACCATCTGTCTGATTATTTATATTCAGGATATTCATGACAAGGAAAATGCAATAAGAGGTTAACAATGTAAAGACAGGAGGAGGATAAACTGATTATCAGATCAACCAGTGTTGGTCACTGCACATTATGCTGTAGACCTGCAGCTGTGCCCAGGCAGGTCATAGGATGAGACTACTTCCTATGACGAGATAAACGAGGAACAGCGTGGCTCTCAGCATCCGAGTCCAACCTGTGGGACACGCTTAAGCCCACTTCCCTTTGTCCTACTTGGAAATAAAACTTTATACGACACTTAAGAGACTCCCTTTACAACGTAGGCTACTTTTTTATTAATTACCTCTGAAACTTAAGTTTCTAGCCATTCTAAATAAGACCTCCTTCATTTATCATAACCACTGTTATTTTTTGCATCAAAATGAGAAGCCTTTTTAAAATATTTTGCTTTTACTTCGGAGAGTCTGTATGATATAACAGTACGATATTGCTGCTAAGACACCCGAATTTCCCTCCGGGGATTAATAAAGGTTCATCTTATCTTATCTTATCTTATTATCCACCAATATTGGCTAGAATATTTTACTGTTACAATATGTACCTTGACTCATCTTTCGGGAGCTATGTGGTGTACAGATCTATCTATTTTTCTTCTGCTAGATATTTTTCTGATCCAGCACCATCCTAACCGAAACTGGATGTACGTGTCTTTCTTATTGTTTCTTCTTTCACCCTGAATCATTTTTAATAAGAAAGTTCAAATGTATATAAAGATCATATAAGTATCCTGCCTTAGTGTATATCCTTGTCACAAATTGGTTAAAAAAATATTCAAGAAATACTATACTATCTACTCTGTTGTACTTTTGACTTTTCTTGTGTATATCATAGTAAAAATGTATTTCTTTATATTGCACTATTTATATCAAATTGCTACTGCCTAATATTACTGTTTTTACTGTATTTATTTTGCTAATAAGCATTGGATGATTTAAGGCACACCTGTATGAAGAACCTGCCAAAAAATGAATAAATTACTTGATAAATAAATAAATAAATAAATAAATGCACCCAAAAATAAATGAAAAATACATGTGTGCATGAATTAATGATGACTGAAAAAGTTAGTGACAACGCTATGCTTGTCAAAAATGGCATATCAGTTGATATATTGTTTTCAGGTTTCTTTATTTTAATTTAGATTGTATTGTTTATTAAATAGAAACACTGCACAATGAATTTATTGCACCAGATAAGCTAAAAGCTTATTTCCATCTATTGTTTAGTCCTCGGCTGGAGATGGATGTACAGCTTGATGAAGAAATATGATACTGATATTAACCTCAAATAGTCAGAATTGATCTGGCTTTATTACTTCCCCAATTTAATAAATGTCTAGCCAGTGGGGGAGGAAACTGTATGCATGCCTCAATAAACAACCTAAAACACAAGTGCATGCAAACTGTCAGAGCGGCACAGATACACTCACTTTATTATTCTCACTTTGCTAGTAGGTAAAAAGTACATACAGCAACATATTTACTTTGGTCTGTTGTCCTAAGCTACACTAACATAATGAATATGCACATCTGTACAGTAAACTCCTGGCCAAAATCACACATAATCACCCCGGCACCTGCACACACACAACAGACAAATATTTGCAGACACAACACTGCATCCAACGGTCATTAAATGGAGCTCATCTCCAGGTGTTTAAATACTCACAGTTGTTTGTGTCCCTGGCCACAGCTATAATTCCCATTGGCTGGTGAGGTATGTCTGCTCGCAGCACCTTGGTGTCGCCGCCCGTGTACTTGTTTGATCGCAGCACGGACCTGCGGGCCCAGTCGGACCAGTAGATGAAATCTGCATAGATGGCGAGCCCGTAGAAGTTTCCAGGTCCGGATTTAACTATGACCTAAAAATTGCAGACCAAAGCACTCATGTAAGGACTACTTTCCATCATGCGTCTCAGATTTAAGACTGGTGTTGCCAAATTCCACTCTGGTACTGGCACATTTACAGCATATGCAGGGTTCAACGTTAATGTTTGTTGCCTGGTTGGGCAAGTGGGTCAGAAATCTATTTGCCCCAAGTCAATTATTACTTGTCCCCATAAAATACTTTTTATTTATTAGTGGTTATGAAATAACAGTGACCAAAGTAAATTGTCATGTTTAATTTCTATTTAAATAATAGGGATGTAATGATTCATCTACTACATCGATGTATTTATTTATATTCCTACGATCGAACTACATCAATAGGTACTCAGCAAGTTGTCCTTCACGGGGGACATATATTGATCTAAAATCGATTTGCAAGGTAAATAATCCATTGTCTTGATACTACAAAATTGAACCTTATATTTAGGCATCACAAACGTTACATGGATGTATTTTTTAGCACCTTTAGTAAAGAAATGTTAAACATTACTCCGGATCACTCTCTCTGCATATAACGTCATCAACATGTGCCAGCTTGCCAGCCTTACAGCGCAAACATGCATGCACTTTATTTTGTGTTAAATATTGCATTGTCTTGTATCGTGAGAACTGAAGCAGCAGGTTAGTTGCACTTTTTATTATTTTCAAATAAAAGGTGTAATCATTGTGTTTACTTGTTTATGTCCATAATTAATTTATCCCTGATTCCCTTGTGAGGAATACTGACCTGCACTGACCAGTATGTAGCTATTTATTTCACAGTCACACTGACTGAATTTTTGGCAAAAACGTTACTGTATAGATTTCAAGTCAGTGAATCATATCGTTTCGCTCCAGTTGCGCCAGATATCATCCTTGAATTGTATTGGAACCACGGAAAGCGATATGTACCGTATTGTTGTAAAAACATTTTGTTACACCCCTATTAAATAGATTAATCTGGAGATTTGCCCACATCCTCTAACACAGAGGATGTGCTGCCCACTTGCGCCCACCAAAGGGTCTGATCCGGCCCACTGGATGACTTTGCAAAGTGTGAAAATTGCATTAATTCTAGTTTTTTTCAATAAAATGCACTGCTATTCTTGTTAGTCCACTGGGGGCTACGCTGTCTTAATAAGAGTAGCAGACTCTGCTGGATCCCTGCGATGGACTGCCGACCTGTCCAGGGTGGACCCTGCCTTCGCCCAATACAGCCGGGATCGGCTCCAGCCCCCCACGACCCTTAACGGGATAAGCGGTTGACAATGGATGGATGGATGGATGGATGGATGGATGGATGGATGGATGGACGGATGGATAGACTCTGCTGGATATGCTATTACAGATCCCACATGCTTACGTACAGGCTACGTGACACAACACTGTCAAGCTACTGTTCATGCAGGAGCTGCTGGTGTAAAATGTCTTTATCAAAAAAAGAGAAAAGTGAACAATTTCAATTTTTCCAAGATGAATAGACCAGTTCCTATTTTTTCACAAAGGTAAATGGGAAGCCAGTGTGTTTGGTGTGTCCACAACACCTTTCAGTGCTCAATGATGATAATATTTGGCACCACTTTCAGATTCATCATGCCGAAAAATACAAGAACTTGGACGGGCAACTGAGCGACATTCTCAGGTGGTTTATCATCTGTTTTTTAAATGGGTTGTTCATTAATTGCGAATGTATTCAGAATGGACTTCTTTACACTAAAAGAAAGGGAAACATTTGGAGGTGTTGGTGGGTTTTACTGGTCTAGCCAATGAACTAAAATGAGCTTGGCACCCAACTAACTTCAGCTCATAAACTTTAACATTACCCGCCGCCATTTTCTCGCAATGAGAGATGAAGAGGAAGTAGTGAGATGGCTCACTCCTTCGCTAATTCCATCATCGGCTCCGAAAATGTTGAATTCATTTTTACCACTTGCCTGATCCTGTAAATGATTTGCTAGATTTACTACATATATATACTACATTTATATGTCAGATCAGATGGTATGGCGATAACAAGGGAATTCATATATTTCATACAGTCAATATTTGCACTTCCATCTATAAACCAATAACTCTTTTCAATATCTGGCTTGAGAAAGCATCGACAGAATTTTGAGTGCATCCTAGGAATAAATGTGGATGTAATGTTTCAGCTCATTAATCAACACATCACCCCCACCGCCCACATGACTGCTGAACCCAGATGTTGGGGGAGTAAATGACAGTGTCATTGGCAGGGAGGCAGGAATCCATCAGATGCCTCCTTGTGGGACTCCCCAGGCTTGCGGGGGGATGGGGTGGGGGGGAATCAGAGCCCCCAGCAGCTCTGTAGTCTCAGCCATTAGTGGGCCAGGCTTGTAAGCGCCATCATATTAGCCCTGTGCCATACTGGGATTAATAGGACAGGTGTTGATTAAAGGAGCCCAGCGTGTAGAAGCAACAACTGGCCATCAGGTGAGTGAGAGACAGAAACAGAGGCAGAGAGAGAAAGAGAGGGAAAGATACAACGCCAGATGGGGGGCGGATGGAGCATATTGATGGGAAATTAGATTTGGGAGACATTAAGTTTACAGCCAGAAACATATTACTTTTGTGCTGAACTCGTGTTTTGGATAAATGTGAACATATTTCACACGTTCTTATAACTCTTCAACAACGTTAAAATAAGTTTGATGTATATTAAATTTCTACCTTTTCCTACTAGCTTTTAAATTTATATATTTAAACCCTTGTATACTATGATTATATATATATATATATATATATATATATATATATATATATATATATATATATATATATATAAATTTTAAACCTTTTTCTACTATTTTGATTGAATTTGATCTATTATATCTTATCTATTATATTTATAGAACCTTCTGGAAATTTTTATGTTAGGTTATTTATGGAAATATCTACTCTGTTGCACTTCTGACATTTTTTGAATCTCACAATAGTAATGTATGTCTTTATATTGTAATTTCTCTATTAAGTTGCTACTGACTATGATTATTGTTGACTTGTGTAATGGGGCTGTAGTGAGGCATGTGGTATTTTCTTTGCTAATCAGCACTGGATGACACCGGCAACCTGCCAGAATAAAAACTGAATAAATAAATGACTTGATAAATAAATATATAATTAAATGTACCAAAAAAACATATTATAAACATATTATAAAATTACATATTGTATTAAATAAATGTAGGCATTAATAATTGATAAAATGTGATAAATATTAAGATTAGTTTTAATTAGCTTCTTTTGTATTTACCTTTTTATTAATTACCCAGTCTGTCTAATCTTCTATTTATTTTTATCATTTTAAATTAATTAATGGCTACATTTATTTTTAATATTATTTTGCTACATTTAATTGCATATTTATTTATCTATCGAGTCATTAATTTATGTCTGTTAATTTTTGGCAGGTTCTGTCCTGACCTGACAGACCTGATGGCGATCAAGTTCAAAGTAAATCTGATGAAGCATAAGAAACATGTAATTGGCTCCGTCTTTTGTCAATAAATTGTGTTAATTTTATGCCAGCGCCCTTGTATGGATTTCTTTTGATTTTATTTGGTTTACTGTGGTTACCCCTGCACCAGCTGCACCAGACAGAAGCATTACTGGAGAGAGTAGAAGCACTGCCGTGCACAGGTATCTTCAGTTTTTTGTTAAAATAAGGAACTCCAATTACGATGTCAACAAACTCAAAACCGATGACCTCGATGAGCCTCGCTTTTACATGGAAACATGCCCAGAGACCACACTGCTGACACAGAAACTCAAACAACACTAATCATTCCCAGACAGTTCTCCATTTATATTCAATCTATTCACGATAAAAAAGAGCATCTTTCTCCCGCTAAACATGCTGACATCTTCCCTTATCGTGCTCTCTGCTGCCCTTTGTGAAGCACTGCCTTCATTATCAACATGGGTCTCCACTCTCACAATGGCACGGGGGAGTGAGTCCTGCCACAGCTCTTGTTCCTCTCTGCCGTCAACCACACAGTCAGCATGTAATGGCACTGCCGCAGGGAAGAAGAGTAGCTGGGCCATTCAAGGGTACATTCATGAGACTCAGTATGAAATTGGTGTTCTATAATGTGTTTTATTGTATCTATTCTAGGGACATTTCTTATTCCAAAAAGAAATTTTGCAGCCTTTTGCAATTTTGCAAAATCAGAGCACACTAAAATCACAAGGAGATAGTTTGGGTGTTTTGAAGTTGGGTTGTAGGAGGTATTTTTCCATAATCAGTTTCTTACCTACAGTAGATGGTTGGCCCAGTTTGGAGAAACAGACAGGAGTGACTGCTCGGAAGCAAATTAATGTACAGCTGTGGACAAGGGCAGCAGCAAAACGTATTTTAGACACCTCACAGAAAGGCTCAGCTAAAAAAGAAATCAATATCAGTGTAAGTGTACATTATGTATTTAAAATATATTACTTGCTGTCAGACAGCTATACAGTCTATGTTTCCGGTGAGGAACTGAAGCCATTATCAATGCTCTCGCCAAAGCAACCAAACATGTTTGAAAAAAAAAAATCCCAGTAATTTTACCTTGCACAATGCGAATGTGGAGTTGCTGGTCTACCGTTGCCTTGATCTGTTAGTTTTCTGGTGTTATTGAGTGACTTTGGTTAGTTTGAATTCACCAAAGTCACACAATAAAACAAATAAACTATCCGATCGAGGCAGCTGCAGTCCAGCTACTCCCACGCTCTGTGAGGTAAAGTTACAGGTTTTTTCAATGGAGCTTGGCGAGAGCACAGATGGACACAACGGCTTCAGTTCCCTGTCGGAAAGGGCTGTCAGACGGCAAGGCAAAACGGTGGAAGTATTCTACATATATTGTACACTTGTATTGATTTTTTTTTTTTTAGGTGGACCTTTCTTTTAGCTTGCTTCTGTGTGCCAGATAACTATGAACAGGTACCTCATATAACACCACTTCAAAACACCCGAACTATCCCTTCAATCTTCCATATCCACACTAATCCTCTTCTGTACAATGAATGGCTTTTGAGATTTTCATAACCACTGTTTGGGTAAGTGCTGAAGTTGACAATCAGTCGCCTCTGTTTAACTTACACGTTTTAATTGGAATGGTGAATTTGCACCCAGAGCGGTCTCACTGCAAAGCCTTCATTAGCAGGACTACAGTGTAGCGAAGGCAGGTGGGGACCCAAAGGTGACGACTGTCTGTGCCTTGTGACCCGGCTCAGTCAGCATATGGGTGACTAATTGAGATGGGCCGAAGTGTGGAGCTGCCAAGGTCATGTCAAGCAAAAATTGAAAACCTTGGCTATATATATATATCCAGCTAGAATTTTTTTCATTATGCATGCAACTTCATGGGTAAAATGAGATCTCCCCTCACTACGCTTCTTTACTTTAGCAGGAAATGACTTCTGCGATCAAGGAAACCATCTGTCCCCTCAGAGCTGAAATATCAGAAAGAACATCACGAGGTATTTCAGATCCTATCCGCTCTATAGAGGATCATGTTTCATTAGCTCAATAGGGATGGGGGATTAAATGGAAGAAGAAAAAGATGTTTAATTTCAGGAGAAAAGGGCAGATCAATATGACACCCTTGTTTCTCTTATGCTTGGTAATGAAACATCTTAATCACTGAGGGAGAAACGTGTAAAATATACTCTAAATAGTGAGTCACTGGATCATTTTCATTAAAACATTCATTAATGGAGCGTCTTCCTAGCCAAGTGGCTACAGCCTGTCACATGTCACTTTACAGAAACGTCCCAGGTTTGATTCCAACCTTGGGGTATATTTGTTGAAAGTCATACTGTATCTCTCCCCCCCTTTGAATCTTTGACTCATGGGAATTTCAACAGGTATGATACAAGAAGGAGATGCTATACATTGAGCCAGTCACTGTTGTGAAATAAACCCTGACAGGGCGATGGTGCACCTCAAAGCACAATGCTGCTGGTCAAAGCGACCCACTAGCTTTACATCGTCATGCTTATTACACATCTTATTACTTAATAAATCAATAATTTGACACAAAAACGGTCCACCAGAGATCAACATCACAATTGCACCCATAGTAACAGTCTGTAACACATAGCAACTCTCTGATATTAAGAAATAACAGAGTGCAGAACGCCACGATTGACCAATCAGAATCGACAATTCAGCAAACAGTTACTACATGGCTTTATGTAGTCATCAAATGTCATCACTTCATCATGTTATCTTGTTAGACATCTGTGTGCAATTGTATATAAACTTTTGATTTATGGCCAAAAACATGTTTTGTGAGGTTTCAGAGACCTTTGACCACAAAATTTGTTTATCCTTCACTCCAAGTGGATGTCTGTGGCAAATCTGAAGAAACTCCCTCAAGGTGCCTCTCAGATATCGCTTTCGCGAGACTGCAATGGATATAAGGTCACAGTGACCTTGACCTTTGACCCCCAAATCTAATCATTTCATCCTTCATTCAAGTGAATGAAATCTGAACAACTTTCCTCACGGACGGATGTGAAGTCACAAAAAAAAATTCAATTAAAATGTTGATGATGACAAAAGGGAAAGGGAAAAATATGTTGCTTAATCTTAGGCAACCATAATAAATATCCTTTACTTAGGGAAGCATTATGTTCATACTCACATATCTGCTGGAACCATCATAGTCGCATCTCTCAATTTTGCCAAGGCTTCCATCTGAAAAGTAGAGCTTCTCTGCTTTGTGGTCGATCGTCAGTCCATTGGGTGTCAGGATGTCGGAACCGATGATGATCCTCATGTTCTTGCCTGCTAAGGTGGATCTCATGATGCTGGGTCTCTGCTCATTCCAGTTGGTCCAAAACATCAGACTAACAAGTGAGAAGACAACCAAACCAAACTAATTACTATTGAGCAGATTAGTATTTTCGTCTTCCTAGCAAGTGGCTTTATCTTCATGTGTAGATATCATCAGAAACTTCCTCCCACCCCCAAAAGAAGCACTGCTTCACCTTCTATGAATTCACACCACCTGAGCTATAACCACAAAACAAACACGTGTAGTCTCAAATTAAATCAGGGAGCTGCTATACCAACATGTCAACCAGGGAACTCTCTGCCATGCCGCCATAACAAACAGTAATGAACAGAAGAATGTTTCTTCTCCAGCACTTAAATTGCTGAAGGTTTATGCATTCGTATCAGTCAGTTATCAGCATGTTACCAAGACCTCCATCGGCTTCCCCTTTTTGCCCTGAAGGAGCTCATCACCGTTAACGTGTAGCTCGGTTTCAATTTGATAAAACGGATTAGCGTAACACACTGTGATAGAGGTCATCTATTTATATTTCCCTCTATGAATACGTGTAAGAATATGAAAAACACAGATAAAAGCAATGCCGTAAATAAATGAAAGATTTACTGGATATCTTAGTCTTGGTTTATAAGATGGATGGTAGATGTTTGAAATTCACAGCTATGCAGATAAACCACAGAAAAAATAGGTGTATATGTTTAAAATTGTAAAAAATATATATATTTTCAGCTCCTGGGCTCTAATTTCATACTATGATGAAGTCATGGAAGTCTACTCTAGTGTGATAATAAGGTTTCTGGTCAGAAGTCACAACCAGGGACGGCTAATTAATCGCTTGAGTTTGAATTCTAATTATCAGACAGTGCTGCTGTACTGGGATGGATATAGTGCCAAATTGCCAACCAAGGATATAGTCTGAGGTCAAGAAATTAATTTAGCTAATACAACAGGAGGAGCAAGATACTATTCACTCTTTACAGACTGCTCAAAGACACGTTCTTATATTCATGAATATGCAAGCGTTAAATCTGAACTAGATGTGACAGGAAGGTGTTATTAGTTTGAACAACAGGATGAAAACACCTTTTCTTTTTTTTTTTTTTAACTGGCACACAAATGAAACTGTTTCATCAGGACAGATCAAAACACTTAAAATGCAAACCAAAACGCATCTCAGACATAATGCTATACAGCCTTGGCACTGAATGGATCCTGGCTAAAACGTCACCAAAATAATTGTTGAAAATCAATAAGAACTGTGTCCTGTGGTGGTGGGTCTCCATAGACATAAACAGAGGAAGGAAATAAGTCTGGATTGAGCTTATCTTACAACTTTTTGGACCTAATGATTTAAATAAGAGCTATTAGAGTGTTCATACTGGGAGTTGATTTACCTAAAAAAAAAAAACCCATTGATTTACTGACATCACTTTCTCAAATTAAGTCTATGGGAAAAAGTCTTTTTGGGCCCAATGATTTCATGTGAGGGACGCAGAAGTTGTAGCACCAGTGTTTGGCTAATATAACAGGTTGGGATCAACGATCGGCGCTCATCCTGGGGTCTTGAGTTAGCTAGCTAGATAGTTAGCTATAGCATACGCACCAGGGATTTCCTGGGCTGCAACAATTTATATCCAACTATCCAGTTTTTATTCTTGTAAATTCCCACCAGCAGCAGGATGTGACAGCATCTCATCTCAAAATGAATCTAATTGTAGTCTTGTAAATAGTGACCCTGCAAGATCCCCAGTCTTTGCAAAATATTGTCTGTCCGTCACTCTGTGATTTAAGTCTTAAAAGAGTCTTTTCATGTCTCCTAAAGTATGGCAGGCATATGGGTGAACTTAGGTCCAGATGTTTTTGGATCAACTGTTTAGAGACTTAGAAGAGCTACTGACTTCTGACACTCATCCAGGGCCAGGACATGTGGATGATCTTCCTCCGAGAGAGTGACCACGGCCTGCCGACCGAAAGCACCGACTCGTTCCTGGTCTACAGTTTGTCTGGTGATGGTGGAGGTGGTTGAGCTGGTCCAGTACAAGGTGTCCCAAGCCCGGTGGTAGGCCAGGCCCTCCACTGAGCCTACATCTGAAAGAACAGATACATAAGACCTGCTCAAGATCCAACCAAGTGAATGAATTTACACACAGAGAAAACACAGGACAGCCTGAAGGACACTCATGTTCAAAGGTGCATTTGGCAAAACCTTAATGTGGAAAATACATCTGTCTTATCAGTCTACGTCACTGATTATGGCTGTAACAAAGTCTTGCAGCCTTTGTAAGTAAAAACTATTCTCAGTGTATAGTAAGAGACCAACTGAAACTTGATCGAAAGATGTCTCCTGGGGCCTGGGGAGCACGTATTGATAACTGATTAGACTGTTGTCAGGCACTATAAGCCCGATGTGGGTCGATAGGGGCCTACTACACTCACTAGTAGGTTTATTCATCTATTCACATGGTAGATCATCGAAAGAAGGTCTAAAAGAACACAACAATGACTTCTAGCAACCATAGTAATTAAAGAGAGATGTATAGATGTATAATGTGAAACTATACTACTTTACCCAGGAGACCAGAGTTTGCATCCCGTGTAAATCCAAGAATTTTCAGTTCTGCCCACAGAAAAAAAATGCTTGAGGGGTTTTATTTTGAAATGAAAGCAGAATAAATCTTTACTTTTTTCATGTCCGTAGCATTTTCTTCAGATACAGACATCGAAAGTGTAGTAATGTTGCTGAAATGATCTCAGCATACAGAAATGTCAGAAAATCACCTTCAGTGTCATGTGTGACATTTTCTACAGATGTCTAAACTTTGAAACTGTAGTTATGTTGCTGATATGATGTCAATATTCAGTCAAATGATCATTTTCACTGTTGCTGCAGTGAACAGTGTGCGGTTTGTGTCAAAAATAGGCGAGACTTTGAATCTTTAGGAGACGTGCGTCTCACGTGGGCAGTGTGGCAGCTCTAACCTAATGAAAAACAACATGTAACGCAGCTACCATGCGCTCCTCATGTGTCTGGTCTGACCCAGAGCTTAGGCCCCT
Organism: Pterois miles; assembly: GCA_947000775.1. Lineage (NCBI taxonomy): Eukaryota > Metazoa > Chordata > Actinopteri > Perciformes > Scorpaenidae > Pterois > Pterois miles. Next base: position 21,141,315 of record CAMQGK010000637.1, read on the forward strand.
TATGACCCACATCTCTGGTGACGGATAAGGCCTATTTAATGGCCTGATAACAGTCAAATCGGGGGGTATTGATATCATGTTGTGTGGCCTTATGACATCAACTTGAATTAAAAGATTTAAGTTATGTGCCAGTGCCATCTGGGGCCACTAAACTAGAAGGTTGGCTAGCGCAGCTTTAGGTAAAAATATTGACTTTGCTTGTAACAGATGGCAGGCTCCGAATGTGTCAGAACTGGGATTATGTTTCCTCGGTGATTGACAGGGAAATGACTTCACGCCTCACTACACCGGACAGACAGCTATTTGTTGATGCAACAGTCACTCAGCAACTGAATATGTTTTCATTGTGAACCAATTTCCTGGACAGAAAATATGAAGCGGTCATTGCAGTCTGCTGGGTCGGCACAGGAATGTGACTGACAGGAAGGGGACCTCCAGAGAGAGAAAGACAGTGATCACAGAAATAAATTATTAACTCTATATTTTGTTTTTGTGGCAATCGTTGCAGAAATGACCCTCTGAATATGACAGTCACTGTTTCAATATTGCACAAGCGTCAATCTTAATAAGTAAGGTCAGAATAACTGCAATAATATGGTGTCGCTGAGTTTTCATCTTGTACTGTACATGAATGTGACAACTGCTCCCCATGGACCACTGTGAGGTATTTGTGGAAGCCTCTAACTGGTAAAAACACACACTCACAACTCTACACACTATAGCTGCAAATAACATGTTGACACCATGTGAAAAACAGCAGAAAATGCCAAATCAACAACAACAAGAAAAGGTCCTTCTGATCGCAACAGAAAAAAAAAACCCTCTAAAAATCAGATAAAGGATGCATTAAACTTCCCTGGAAAGAGGAAATTTAATTCTTAATTATCTTTCTTAACCCTGATATCGCTCATTTATTAAAATCCAATAAAGCCAGGCTCCACAATGTCACTGGCTCCTAAGATCAGATATAACAGTTTGTCAGCCAGAGAGGAAAGCGGGTTTATTAGGGCTTTAGTACGATTACCTGCATGAACCAGGTTCTTTGTGTGTTTGTTCTCGTGTAAGTCTTCTGTGTACTTTTTATCATTGTCTGACAAAACCACAGATCATCCTTTTTAAGTGAAACACGCCTAGAAAGGCCAGAGGAGTAACTTCTCTCTACTCAAGTCAATGAGACTAACGATATTGATAACACGAGGGCTGCCAATCGATTAAAATATTTAATTTTTTTAATCACAAATTGATCACATTTTTTTTTAATCTGTTCAAAATGTACCTGAAAGGGAGATTTGTCAAGTATTTAATACTCAACATGGGAGTGGGCAAATATGCTCATTTATGCAAATGTACAGTATTTTTATGGTTATTATTGGAAATCAACAGCTCAAAACAATCACAAATATTACCTCACAGGTATTTAACATAAAAATATACCAAATCATACAGGCAACATGGTCAATACTTGACTATGACTTGTCCTAAATTATCCTTAAGTGGACATGTCTGTAAAGGGGAGACTCGTGGGTACCCATAAAAACCATTTTCATTCACATATCTTGAGGTCTTTGAAAATGGCCATGACAAATTTTTCCTCATAAAAATTAGCGTTGTTTAACCTCCTTTCAGACAAGCTAGTATGACATGGTTGGTCCCAATGGATTCCTCAGAACTTTAAAACTAAGCCTGCCACACTCTCCAAAAGATCAACTGCATTAATATGTTAAAGAAATTAGTGGCGTTAAAACAAATTTGCATTAATGTGTTATTATCGCGTTAACTTTGACAGTACTAACAATAAGACACCACTTAAATAAATGTATTGATAACAGTATTACATAATGTGTGTCTACCATTTGGCAAAAATCTTGGGTCTGGTCTCATCGTTTTTGTAACCCTTGCTGTATCACACACAATTTGTCTTAATGGTGAACATGTGGCCGATGCGAGACAATTTGGCTCCATCTCCTTATCTAAAACTCATAAACTGTACTCTAGTATACTGAGGACACTACCTGAGTCAGCCGATCACTAATTAATAGTTTGCAATAAAAGGCGTCTGGCAGCTTGGAGTTTCTCACAAATTGTTGGCGGGGCGAGGGAGTAATTAAACGGGGACATGGAGATTAATTAGGGAAATATGGGTGATTAACATCTTCACCTTCCCTCAATGACGTGATGCAGGCAGAAACTTTTAGAGGAAACTAGAACAGAGTCGTGTTTTACATAGGGTTAAAAGCTGTATAGAGGTGGCTGTTTCATCAAAAGGAGTACGAACCAGATGGACATGCTCCTTTCACTCAGCACCAAAGAAGCTAATTAGAAGCAAGGAATAACGGTAACGGTAACCAAACACTGCTGCATGCAATTTAACTGCATGCAAACAATGTGTTGCCCTTTGCTAATATAAAGTACACAGACATATTTATTGATTCAAACATTTAAATTGTACACAAATTAATTCTTTGCACCACTTTGATTTTGCATTTCTCACACGTGAAGTGTGAAGGACACTTACAAATCCCGACAGAGGGTTCTTGTTAACGCTTGTTAATTTCTAGAAGATAAATAAATAAGCAGACAGCTCCCTCAGCAGGGGTGTGGGAGATGGGTCGGTGGTGGTGGTGGGGGGGGGCGTGGGTGGGAGTGGGAACACTCTGCCAGTCTCCCAGTGTGAAGAGGGGGTGGGAAGGTGCTGAGCTCTGCTCCCAGTAGAAACTTCACAGACTGGCAGCGGATGCTAGCCGAGCAGAACGGAGGGTTTTGCTGTTCATCTGACTCCAGTCATGCTTATCAAGACAGGGCTGGCTGGGATTTAGTGAAGGAATAGAGAAGGATTGGTTCCATCATTCAATCTGTGACAGTCAGTAAGCAGAAACCTTTCAAACACAGGTATTATACCCTTCTGATTTAGTATTAAATGGTCTTTTCAGAAGAGTATCGGCAGTGAAAAATGGAGGAGTGGAGGAGGAAATCGGAATGTCGAGATAAATGCTATTAATGTTGTGCTACCTACACACATTATATTAATGCTACATGAGTATTGTGTTCTTTACAAGGTTGTCCCTTATGATTAAAACTGAAATGCAAACAACACCATATCTACACCACTGAGGTAATGAGAGCAGCACATCACAACAGTGTCACTGTGCACTACAGAAGCACTTTGGCAGCGCTTACATCCGTATATACAATCAAAACAGACTTTTAGTCAGGGTCTGAAATTAACTTTTTTCACTACCTCCCTCTTTTGAAATCTTTGCGCTAAATGAAGGAAAAACATTTTAGATCTAATTTCATCCAGTGTTTGAATGCTTCTGGGGGAGCCAGGGGAGGGAGAGGACTATACACAGTACAGTACTGTACTTTGTTAATGTCATCTATAGCGGTTATTTGTATAAAAACACAATTCAGATGATTATGACATAAATGATTGTATTTTTATTTAAATCTTTGCTTTGATTAAAAAAATCTTGGCATTAATAGTTTTAATGATGCATCATCAGCTGCTTAGAGGTGTTAGGAAGTTACACAGGTCATAACTCCCCTCTGTTATCTATTTTATATCGCTGTGAAAACACTTCCTTCGGACAACTGTATTTATTCAAGTTTCTCGCCAAAAACTACATTTTACGAGATTACATTCGAACACATCATGATAATGTTAAAATTTACCATCGTCCATGGTAAATACAGGTAATGATGCTAACTCTCCTCCTGCCGCCATCAACGCAGATTTGGTGTTCACAGTGTCATATTATCAGTGTGAAAACAGGGTGTGTCCTCTCAGGTTTAGGTTTAGTAATAGCGTCATGCTTTTGAGCGTTTTTTTTTTTTTTTTTTTTCTTGCCATGGTCCCAAACAAACTGAAACATGATACAGCGTGCATATGCCATGGTGCATGCGTAACTGTTAAAAAGCATTAAAGTGGAATCGATAGTCACGGAGGCATGAGATGCCAAGGAATCAGACAACAAGGAACTGATTCTCAACGGGAATTGATTCTCTACTCTCAACCCTGGTGTTTTCCCTGTCTGCCAAAGTGATGGATGGCCTGATGATTTTAGCCGTGACTGCCAACAATTTACCCACATTTGGCAGTTTGCGGGTGCTAATTTCAGACCCTAATTTAAGTGTAAAAATGTGCTTCTGGTAACAGATAAATGCTTAAAGTTACTACGAACTTTCAGTTTGTGTTGATTTTGGCGGCCCTGTGGACATGAGCACCACTGCTTCCTGTTGTACAGATGTGCAGCTGCCACTTTAAAAAAACTCTTATTTTACTGCATCAGGGTCTGACATTCTGCCCCACTTAGTCCTGATTCTGGTTCTCCTGTGTCTCCCTTCTCTCCAGAGGGCCCAGCAGTACGGCCTGGGCCTCCAGCAGTGTCGTGTCAGTTTTGGCTCCCAGGAAGTGGGAGGCGAGCTTCAAGTCCTGCAGCAGACGACCCACTGCTAACGGGCGTGGAGCTGTCCACCTCTCGCTGGAGCTCTGACTGCAGGTCGAGGCCGCGGCAAAGCCGGATCCGAGTTTGTCTACAGAGGGCTGGTCGCTGCCGGAGGCCCCGCTGCAGTTTTTGGTGAGCCTGCATGCTGTAAATCATGTCTGTTCCCGCGGGGAGTCTGGCCCGATGACAGTTATTAAGAATATCCACCATCACTATATAGAAATAGCCAAACTTCTTGCTGATGGTCTCGTTTGCTTGTGTACTGTATGTCATAGAGCAGCATCAGTTGAGTCTGTTTCATAACCTGTTAAAAGTTCCTTGTAGTAACTTTAAAGCGCGGCCATTCAGACAGCTGTACTGATTTAAATTGGTAATATACTTGTGAAGTGCAAGTGTATCTGTGCGGTGGACAGGATGTTGGATGTTGGGAATGTAAAAACACTGTAGGAATGTTAAATACACTTACTTTCTGCAATGATAGATCTTCCTGTCCAGTCATCATTAATCATCTGGATGTTTCCATAATGGACGTCACTGAAAAAGATGCGATTGGTCCGAGTTTTCTTCTGACTGTAGTCGAAGGCCAGGGCTATGACATTCTTAAAAAAAGCAGGATTTTCAAAAGGCTGGACGGGGGAGTTGAGGTCGTTCTCATCTGAAAGGTGGATGCTTTTCAGTATGGTCCTCTCAGAGAAGAGCAGATAACCTTCATAGCGCTCGCAGGCAAAGCCATCCTCTGCCAAGCGACCGTGGGCACAGGAGCACGTCCGGCGACCGCTACCCAGGTGGAAGCAGAGCTGCTGGCAGCCTCCGTTACTCCTGGCACACGGGTTTGTGCCTTCAAAACACAAACAAACACTTGTTCAATTACTGATTTGCCTCGGGTTCTGCCCCCTTGCACTCATGTTTAAACTGAAAGTGACTATATATTATAGATGTAAATCGTAAGTGCAGTGTAGCAGCCACACTGGATTTGCAAAGTGGATTTCATAAAAGCATTTAAAAACTAAGTATAGACAAAGACTGGAATGGTAGGAGTCATTGTGTGAATCAACCTTTTTCTCTGCCTCTATTGAAGACTGTCACATCCTTTAAATTGACCCCCAGACCACTCCTCATGGTCACAGCCTCACTGGTGTCCGTCTTGAAGCCGCGTCGGATTGAACCGTTGGAGTGAGCCCTGCAGAAACAAATTAGTGGTTTCAGTTTGAGAGAAGAAAGCAAACTGTTTTCTGACCTTTCACTGGGCCAGGGTAATGACAAAGTTAGATAAATATAAAGCTGGATAATTTAATTTGACAATACTAAAGTGAAATCAAAGACTGCAGTCAGCAAGTCCTGACATACAACTCAAGCTTGCTGAAGATAAAAACACAATAAAGCGAACAGCTCTTTTCCATTGTGGTCCTCGTTGTAAAGACGAGAGAGAGAGATGATTGATCTTCAAGCCATGCAAGAGAGGTTAAAAACATGTAAAACGAACAAACAAGAGACATGCGATTAATAATTTAACAATTGTTGGTTAACCAATAGTTTAAAAGCTGTCTCAGTCTGTTGTTGCTCCAAAGAACCGCAGTTGTATGAAAAAATGTCATGAAAAGAACTCATTAAATTTAACTGTGTGATTGAATTTACAAAGGATGAGGAAGGATTCGCCCTTGATGATGACACTGAATTCAGTCTGGAGTATTAAAAAAAATAGGTGGTGGTCCTCGCTATGAGGAGCTGCTGCTCTTAATATTTTCCCCAGACCTTTGGAGGGAAGGGTTATTGTCAGGTTAGTACTGTGGGCTTTACAGGGTATTGCATGTGTGTGCATTTCTGAAAATAATGAATTACCTGTCAGACCAGTAGATGTAAGGCCCAAACACAGCCACTGAGAACAGGTCTACGTTGGCCACTGACAGTACAATCTCCCGGCTCTCACCTGTCTCAAGGTTGATCCTCTCGATCTTATCTGTGCGGGCATCGCACCAGTATAATGTATTTTCCTGGAAGGTAATTTTAAAATGCATATCACAAACCGAACCTCTTAAAGTCATATTTCAGACACAAAAGAGATGAGGTAGGAAGCAGAGTATGCGGGAGTGGAGTGGAGGGGGAAGAGGTGGGCGATAATGCATCTGTACCTCGTAGTCTATGGAAATCCCATTGGGCCACATGATGCCCGAGTTGACCAAAGTAACCTGGTCTGAACCGTCCAGACGGGAGCGGCCGATACAGGGGTTCTGGCCCCATTCAGTCCAGAATAGAAACCTGGTGAGCACAGCAGTATCACACAAACACACTGATTTCTGTACATGAAAAAAAGCATTTCTAATACTATAGATTATTAAAAGCTGAACAATTAACTTCCTCATCTCAGATGACAGTAAATGTACATAATGTATACAATAACAGTAGATTTTGAGCATTGTACAGGTACAAATACAGTAAAATATTTCAAACTGAAGAAAATCCCAAATGAAATTGTAAATTATCAAGGTGTAATTGTGCATTGTGGTATGTGTATTGTGTGACGTGTGTTTTATTATATTTCCATATTTGTAGTGTATTGTGGTTTTGTGATATAGAAAGCTGGATATTTTAATCACACTGTACTTGTAAAGGCCCAACTAGACAAGAGTTGAAAATTACCAATAGCTTTAAACCGTATGTGCAGCACATCAGTTTCATGCCCTGTATTAGAGCTATTTTAAATTTCATCATCCCTACCAAATGAAAATAAAATAAATAAGATAAGGAACATACATGCACTGAATTGATAGCGAAGGCTCTTATCACACTGACTGCATTTTAGCAGCCTGGGGTAGCTTGTTGTAATTGTTTTCAATAGAGTGAAGCATTTTGTGCACTGCTTTTGCATTGCTGAACACCTTGTGTATTTCTGCTCTTGGGAACACCAGGGATGCCTCAAAAAACTAAACCCTTAGCAAAAAAGTGCCTGACGTCATTAACGTTTTTGTTGTCATTGTGGTGACTTCTGCTGGATACTCTGAGCTTTATGGCTTTATGTCTATACCAACCATAGTTAGCATGGTCAGAACAGAAAACAGCATGATGAAGATGAAGAAGACAAAGTAATCTGGAAAACATGCTCTGTCTGATAGGGCAACAAGAAGGCTGTGTGGTGCACCTCTCATTTTCCAACTGCAAAACATGCTGCCTGATCAGGACCTCAAAGGCCACTCTATTTGAATTACTGCCAACTCACTAAAACCAACATAATAAACCAATACTGGTCAATAGTATTGGTCTGCCGATATATTGATTGGATTTTATTCAAGAGACAGCAACTTCTGCAGTCAGCATGACCAATCAATGGCCCATCTGAGACCTTTGTGACATCCATGACCAGTGTCTGTGGTCATTACCTGGTTAGGTTCCACAGTTCCTCACGCTCACAAAGGCTTATTGCTGTATTGGGTTTGTTTGTTTGCCCAATATAGTAAAGAAGACACATTATCTGTGAGTGCCAGAGATTTGTTCCTTCTGTTATTACCTGTACTACCTGGCACCTGACCCTTTTTAAGATTCAGAGATGTGCTCACTGTTTTTCTATATTGTAGCACCCATCACTAGAGTTTCTAAAGGCAAACAAAGATAGTGTCTGTCTATAATAAATACTTTTTGAAACCATTACACCACTGTTAATATAGTAGGGCTGCTACTGATTACAGCAATTAATGGACTAAAATAGTGAAAACACAAAAAGACACAACCTACCCCTTCTGTGGATGAACAGCGATGGCCCTCGGCTGATCAAGTCCTTCCGATATGACCACTGAGCGGTATGCACCATTCAGACGTGAGATTTCTATTAGACTGAAACCATGGTCGGTCCAATACAGGTTCCCTGTGTAGAAAAAAAGCAATAACCAGGTGTAAATACTGTACATCGTCAGTTCATTGATCCTCACAGGCCCAAGTTACATGAGAATCACCCATCATGTACTACTTTCTACATACTAATAATAACTACAAACATACTTAATGGCAGAACTAGAAGCAGTGCACAAAAAGTGAGAATTTTTCACCAATCAATACCATATTGAAAGCCTACGGTGATAGACACTCAGTGCCCGGGGGGTGACAATACTAACCAGCGATCCAGTCAACAGCAATGCCTTCCACCCGGCTGATGCCCGTAGTGATGATGTCCTCCCTCCAGGTCTGATCACGTTTGGCCCGGGATATTCTGTTCAGGCCCATGTCTGTCCAGTACACGGTGTCATTTCCTGCAAAACATATGATTCAATTAATGACAAGAGATAATATGACTGCCACAAATGCATTTATGCTCTCAAACAAAGTAGCTCATGAAACCGCATTCTACTGCAGCACGGCCCATTTCACCAAATGTCGTGCGGGACTATAAAATATAATGGAGAAAATACCCACAGTTCATCCACAGCTCTTTGTTGACATACAGAGCCGGAGCACAAAAGGCAGCTGTGGGCCACATTTTACAGAGCAGTATAATGCTTCATGCTAAACATGGTGTTGGCGAAACTGTTGTGGACCCTTTCTGATTTCACAGCCCAGCCCCATTACGTAAGCACAGTATCTAATTTATTCATGGTGTTGTCTTTAGGTATACGCCTGCCATGCTACATGTACAGATTGTTAGGGGGTTAGGTGGCGTCATATGTTTATTTGCACTTTCTTGTTCCAGCTGCCTTCACACTCTGTTAACACGTTGCACACGTGACAGAATACAGCTGCGGGGTTTCATCTGTTCTGCTCTGTCAGCCTGGCTTCTGTAATGACAAGCAAATGATGTGCGTGAGCTATCAGCTGCTGCTCTTGGATGGGCTTAGTAATGTGATTGCATGTTTACCTGCACAAAGTACTGACAGAGAGGACAACTGGCAATCTTGTTCTTTATTTCGGCAGTGTCTAATTTTGCCTTGAACTCTGCTTAATTTGTTTATCCCACACATCAAGATCGCTATCCACATTTGAAGTCACTCCGATCAAAATCAGATTTGATTCTTTTTGGATAACAGACTGAGTCAGGACAATTTCTTGTAATGCGTCACCCAACCTGTTCTTGTTTCCCTGAACTCTGTGAGCTGAGAGAGAAGAAGTTTTTATGGAAAGTCTAAGTCCATTAAAGTGCAGTACTTATACTGTATGTGATTACAATATATCTGTAATTACAGTGGGTACGTACATCCCTTGTGGTTTATTTATAGAGACTGCTGCAAATTTCAGTCATTAACTACCATTATTATTTATAGTCCTTGCAGTTAAGATCACTTGAATACCTACCACCATGACTAAAAGTCTACAGCCATGCTAGCAGCTCTGTGAGGTTTTACTTACATAGGCATAGCACCACTTTGAGCTAAATGCCAGAATGCTAATGTGCCCACATTGCTAATGTGCTGAAGTTAAAGGGATAGTTGGGGTGTTTTGAAGTGGGGTTGTATAAGGTACTTATCCATAGTGGGTTAGCACGACCTCAGCATTGAGAAACAGACAGGAGCTTCGACACCGGAGCAAAGCGGGGATGGCAGAAAAACATATTTAACCACCTAAAAGAAAGGCTCAGCTAAAAAATTGATATCTTTTCAAGTGTACACTATCTTTAGAATATTTTCCGATGGAGAACTGACCTGAAAGTGAAACATATCTATAGTATTTTTATTGTCTGTGCATTTTATTATCTTAGTATTGAAACTATTCTATATATAACATACACTTAAAATCATATTGATTCTTTTTAGGTGGCTAAAATGTTTTTCTGCCGTCCACGTCCACAGCAGTACATTGCTTTGCTCTGGTGCCGGTGCTCCTGTCTGCTTCTCCAAGCTGGGGGCATGTCGGCCATCACCCACCTTAAGTAATACACCTACTATTGATAAGTACCTCATACAACCCTACTTCAAAATACCTGAACTTTCCCATTAGGTAAGGTGAGGTTTTCAGGTCAATAAACGTCTGTTGACAGGTGAATGGGATTTCATTTGTGGTGTTTGAAAAACAAAAACATTATTCAGAGATTGTGTCCCAGTGAGTCCATATAATCCCCAGACTTACTGTTCTCTCACTTCATTAGATAATAGTCGGTAGATTGATCTCTGCCTCTGCCGCAGTCAGTCAGTTGGGAATATTAAATCAGCTTCAGAGACCTATTGCATACATTTACATTTTCTAATTTTTTCATACCCACATGAGAAAGATTCATAGTATACACACAAAATTACTCAAGCATGCATTTTATTTCATCTGGTGCTGCTTTTCTAAAAAGAATTACTGCAAATCCTCAGTAGATGAACCCTTGTGTATGTAGTTTGTTTTCAGTTGTGAGTATGCAATTTCCTTCACACAGCTTTTGTTATCATGCTTCAGTGGGAACCTATTATATATATGGAACGCTACGGGCTTATAGTATATTCATAGCATTTGTTGGTGTAATAAATCTATCATTTTTATCATATATATAATGTGGAAGGACGCAGGGATGTAACAAACGACGGCACAAGCTACTGGGTTCATGTTTTGCAATGTGCGTTACGGTGCCTCCGCTTGATACAATATCTTGGGAATTGCTTTGTATTAGGATTGTTTCAGAGGGTTGCGAGGAAATAGTTATTCATGCTGAGGTTCCTCTGTAATGTGAACTTATTACTCTTTCATCTACGCTGCACTCCACAAGCCTGCAGACTATTATTCAAAAGGTTTGAGCCCAGTGTAACAAAGACCCCCCTCCCCCTTCTTTTAAGACTGAGAAGGAAACGTTGTACTGCAGGACATAAAGGAAGGGAAGACAGGTGTTGTGTCATATAATGATATTTAGCAAATTCAGTCATATTTAACTAGCTATGTCATGATTAATGCACATTCACGTTACCTATCAACCAGTATATACTGTATATAACTAGAATCACTCCTCATGGTTGTATGCCTCCACCAACCAGTCAAGTTACAGTTTACATCCTGTCCAAAATGTCATCACTTCATCAATTTATCCTACTAGACATTTGTGTGAAACTGTCATAATTATATAAATTATTGAATAATGACCAAACCGTGTTTTTGAGGTCATAGTGATCTTTGACCTCCAAATGTGATCAGTTCATCCTTAAGTCCACGTGGATGTTTGGGCCAAATTTGAAGAAATTCACTAAGAGAAAGAAATTCAAGGCGTTCCTGAGCAACACATTCTCATTCCCAACTCCTCAAATACTGCCGCTTGGTCAGCGCACCCCCACACTGGATACAGATGCACTCGGTAGCCCTCTAGCATTAGCTTTAGATGCGTCAGGGACGGCGTGTCAATACACGCTTGATAAAGGCATAGTGTCCTTTCAAAATAAATGTCTGATTTCACAGGAAGTTAGGTCTAATCAACAACCATTTAGTTTGGGTTCAGTAACAGTCACGGTTGGTTTTAGTTTCACGCAGACGGTCTGCTGGTTGAAAGTCCTGTGTTTGTTTGACCACGGCTGTCGCCAATGCGGAGGCATAAAAATGCTGGTACATGTAACTGTTAAGTCCCACACGACTTTTAATAATATCCTACTGAATTTGATTGTGTACAGTGAAGTGTGAGAGGAAACAGTGATGGGCTGAGGGATGGTGTGTCTAGACACTGTGATACTCTCCATTTCCATATTTCCATATTATTAAACTACATTATAATTGAAAAAACAAAGCTGCAATCATGTGTGCGATATATATATATATATATACATACATATATATACATATATATATATATATACACATATATATATACATATATATATACACATATATATATATATATATATATACACATACACACACACTGTATATCAACATATTTGTTCTGCCATTACCACTGCAGAGAGGAAAATTGGAGGTCTATTGCTCTCTAATTTTGCACAAGTAGTTAAGAGAGAGGGAAAGAGACACTTCAGAAATGCGCTGCATCGCGTCTGGTGGAATCACAAGCATTGTCTAGAGTGGTCGCAATCAGCTCCAGCGGCTGCGTTGGCACTAACATGAACAAACCTCAATCAGATAAAGGATCAATGAGTCAGGCAGACTAGACTAATATATTCAACTAAACAACCCCTCTGCCCTGCACTCTGTCTGCTACTAGCCGATGGAGAAGAGGGATGGCAGGTTAACAAGGGGCATGCATTTTGGTCATTTTGTTAACAAGGGGGATGACATCCACCCTCATCTGCCCTCATAGCGCCTGCTGGTTAGAGGTATGTACATGCCCTTTGGAACTAAATGTCTTGTGAATGTATGTGACATAAAGCTTTTCTTTTATAGACCTTTGAAACATTGCTGGATTACAAAGGCCACATGGTCAGCTTGACATCTCAAAGAAAAGAATCGCTGGAAATAAAAGTTATACAATAATACAATAATTCCAGCTTTTTTTTTTACAGGTACAGCCAATTCCAAGAATCTGCTTTGTAATGCAGATAAACCAAAGGTCATAGCCATTTATAATTATAAGTCAGAGAAACACCTTCACAATACTACTTAAAAACACCAGGAACAACACGCAGTATGCACAAGGGCTTTCAAAGTTATCACAATAATAATGTGTTTGTTTTAACACCATTTTAACTCATTTCTATAACATATTAATGCAATTTGAATGCAGATCCTGCTATCATATGAGAACAGAAAACCAGAGGAATCCAGTGGTATCAACCATCCTACTAGCTTGTCATGAGAGAAGATAAATAACACTCTAAACTTGTGCTAAATTTTGGCGAGGAAAACTGTCATGGCCATTTTCAAAGGGGTCCCTTGACCTCTGACCACAAGATATGTGACTGAAAATGGGTTCTTTTGGCATCCATGAGTCCCTTTACAGACATGCCCACTTCATGATAATCACATGCAGTTTTGGGCAAGTCATAGTAAAGTCAGCACACTGACACTGACAGCTGTTGTTGTGTGTTGGACTGCAGTTAGCCTTGTTATGATCTAAGCATATTTTTCATGTTAAATGCAGTACCTGTGAGGGTTTATGGACAATATTTGTAATTGTTTTGTAGTGTTTGTTTTGTATTTTCCAATAATAAATACATACATACATTTGCATAAAGAAGCACATTAGCCCACTCCCATGTTGATAAGAGTATTAAATACTTGACTGATCTTCCTTTAAAGTACACTGTGAACTGATAAAAAAAAAGTCAAACTAATTTGCAATTACTCCCAATTAATCATGAACAATCCTGTGATTAATCACAATTGAATATTTTCATCAACTGACAGCCCTCACAAGTACCTTTAACCATATATCAGACCAAAAAAAAAAAAAAACCCTCTTCAAGCTTCATTGGGTCTCTGATAAATCTGCTGCCTTAAACTCAATATCAAAACTCCCCCTGTGTTTCATGATATCATACCTGCATGAAAGTCAACTCCCACAGCAAACAGTGTTCCTGTAATGGGCATAAGAGCTTCACTGTTGTCGTTCGGGTCAAGAGCGATTCCCCGGATTCCCTCATGAATGGAATACATCAGAAATGACTCAACACCTAAAGAACAACAAATGACCTATTACACCCTAAACTACGGTATTAAAGCATTGTACATTATGACCTATGTATAGATTAAACACATGCACTGAACACAAGTGGCTCACCTTTAGAGTAATGAATACAGAAAGTGTTACTTGTAAATGTAAATACAATGCTGATGGGAACATATTGGCAGCTCCAGAGTACATATTTTGGGAAACATACCCTCGCAAGACATGCGGTCACTACGCAAGTTGTAGCCAACAGTGCAGGAGCAGCTCCGGGTGTTCTCGGACGTGGGGAAGCAGAGCTGTGAGCATCCCCCGTTGTTTATCTGACACTGGTTTCTTCCTGAATGTTTTGTACAACCAGACAAAAAGGCAAGATATAAGAGGGCAGTATGAAGGCAGTGTGTGTGTTTTTGTGAGCATGCTTACCTTTCTGACCCTCCCTGTCGTATACTTTCATATGAACCACCCCGCTCGTCTTGTTTCTCAGGATCACAGGGTTCCGTCCGTCTCTCTTGGTAACAGTACCCAGCTGTGCCGACTCCTCATCTGCCCACCACAGTTTGCCGCCTGTAACCATCAATGTCATTTGCTGATATGGATATAAAAAACACATGGCTGCAGATGCAGATTCAATAAAATTGCAAAGCAAGGGCACACTGCACTTAACGCTTCAGGTAATACTGCAGCATCACTGTATGTCTTTGTTGTATGCTAATCACGTTGTGGTGCAAACAAACAAACATTCAGAAACACTACAGCACAATCACAGACCAATTCCAAGTGCAAACGGCGTGCTTCAGCTTTCACTCTAATCCACCAAGGCTGCCACTCTTATGCCACAAAGCCCCTTAATAATTGAAGTATTCTCTGAGCTGTTTTGAGATTAAAGACTGGGATACCCTCTTCCCTGCTTCTCTGCCTATTCGCTGCTGATGGCTACATCTTACAGCCTTGAAATGTAGTTACGTGTTTGGGAAAAGTTTTCACACCAACAAAGATGCACTACATCAAACAACAGGATGGGAAGATTTCTCCATAATTTAGGTATAACTATTAGCCAATACAGCATAGTATCGCAATATTATGCATAGCAATATTGCGTCAATACACAGACGTCACATATCAATCTTTTATAATATGAACTATTAACTTGACCAATTTGTTGCTTTATGAAAAACTTTACACTTGAATTGTAATTCCTATTAATTTTGAAGATTTTTTAACAAGTTGCTGGTGTACAATTTATTATTTTAATAATAAATATCACATAATTTTCAAAGAGGTCTCTTGACCTCTGACCTCAAGATATGTGAGTGGAAACTCTGAGTTGATGAACTGCATAATTGGCAGATGAAAAAATAAATCACAATATCACAAAATATCTTATCAACATACTCAGCATATCGCAAAATGTTTCAAATCTCAATTAGTTCATATCGTAACTGAAATATCATGATAATACTGTATCATGGGGCCTCTGGTGATTCCCACCCCTAATCACTGTGGCATGCACATTTCATTTCCGACCATTGCTGTTCAGCAGGCTCATCCTCACTGTGCATGAACAGCAGTAATACATGTCCATCGAATTTGGCAAAATTACTAAATTTAGAAAAACATTTGGCAAGACAGCGTCACCTCATCTTTGATTTTGTTCTTTATAAGATCATACTTCAGCTTTCGTGAGCCAGTCGTTGCTTTTAAAGCATAGAGCTGGGGTCAGGGCAACTGAGAACCAAGGTTATTATAGTTTTGAATTTTCAGTTAGGATTTATTTTATTTTAGTTTTGACTTCTGATTTCACTTTAGTTTAGTTTAGTTTTTCAGACAGGTTTAGCTTTAGTTTATATATATATAATTTTAGTTTTACAATAGTTTTAGTTTTTTTTTTTAGGGCCAAGTATAATATCTCAGAAGCATGTAGCTACATATGCACACAAAAGTATATGGTTTACAACTGTGTAGGAATGGCCATAATGTTTGATGTTTATTAATCCTTGTGCTACCTTAGAAAAGCAATTGCGTCACAGTGACGTCTCCTGGAAGGTGAGGTCCGTTCGGTTTCTGTGGATCAATGTAACTAAAGTTGTCTCTATTTCCATAGTGATATATTATAGCTAAATATTTTTTTTGTTAATGTTAATTTTTATTTTTAGTGATTTTAAACTAGAAATTCTAGTTTGTGTTTTCGAAAAGTAAATTTATTCAGTTTCACATAACTAAAAATACTTTTAACTGTTTATTTGCATTTTATTTTTCGTCCTAGTTTACTCCAACAACCCTGCTGAGAACGTGTACTGTAGTTGTTGAGTGTCACAGTGTTTCAGCGTCTACTCCCTGACCGGCTGGCCGGCCTGTCTGCTCTGTGTGACAGTGAACCTCCAGGCTTCAGTAGTGCTGAGCATAAGTGATGAGTGTGTCTCTGTAAAGAGGCACATGCACAATAGGCTCCTGACCCCGGCACACCCGGCTGCCACCGGCACACCATTCTCCAACCCGCCATCTCTGTCCTCAGCAGAAATCAGTGATGCACAGTCCAGGCACTTTGCCACAGACTCTACAGACGTGACAGGAACTCTCAATTTTAAAATCCCACTGAAGTGCAAAGTGGAGAAGAGTCAGGTGGCTCCTCTCGCTTCAAAATAGACACTGCAAATGGGGTGGAGATGGACCTGATATTAGTCCTTTCTGAAAGGGACAAAATTGCAAAAATAAACCATTACATAGAGGTGTTAAAATAAGCAACAAAATGGAGAGGAAAAATTCATTTTTATAAAGTAATATCAAAATTGGCTAAAGTAAAAATATACCTATGTTATAGAAGCATAACAACACTGCAGCATCAGCAGCAGCAGCAGCAGCAGCAGCAGCAGCAGCAGCAGCAGCAACCACATATTTAATGACTTACATGTAAATACCGTAAAATTGCAATTCATAGCCCGGCATTTATTTTCTTCAGTCACTGAACTCTGTATATTTGGAAAACTCATGCTAAGCAAAGATGGGAAATACTATCAAATTGATTATTCAAATCAGTATGAATATTACTTGTATAAAAATTAGGCAATGGAATAACATATCAATTAGAAATCTTTCATTTGATCTAGCTCTGAGACAGGTAACAAAGCTTGCAAGCCTAAGGGCCCTATTTCAACCATTATATGTAAATAAACAAATGTAAACAACTACAGACCAATTTCTAAATGGTGTATTTTAGCCAAATTGTTTGAGAGGATCATCAATGACCAGCTAAATGAATTTTTATAATCAATTAATATTTTATCACCATTCCAATCTGGAATGGAATCAAAATGTGTTCAGGTGCCTGGAACTACCTCTTCTTTTCTGGACATTACCAAAGGAGTGCCCCAAGGTTCAGTCCTGGGACCCATTTTATTTTCAATCTATATAAACAATCTCTGTAACAACTTGTCAAATGCAATGTATAATTTTTATGCAGATGATACTATTATTTAATGCTGTTCAACCTCACTCACTCAGGCTTTTAAGTTTTTACAAGCTGCTTTTAATGTCATCCAGTCTTATATGGTCTTAAATTGGTTTTAAACACAGATAAAAACAAGCTCATGGTTTTCTCTCATACATAGGTGCTACCAATACATTACCATTACGAATATTATAACATCTAAAGTCCCGAGTCCCGAATCCTGAATTTCCCCCTCTGAGGATCAATAAAGTACTATCTTAAAGGAAAATCTATAGAGCAGATTTTAAATTACAAGTACCTGGGTTTTATCTGAGATCACAAGCTTTCATTAAAAGCCCGTATAAATATTCTGGTCACTAAACTTGGGGTGAAGCTTGGGTTCCTTGTCAGAAATAGAACCTGCTTCTTTCTCAGGGTCAGAAAGACATTAGTGACAGCAACTTTCTTACCCATTCTTGACTATGGGGATGTGCTTTATTTGACTGCGTCATCCAAATGTCTCCAGTTCTTGGACACTGTTTTTCATTCAGCACTGAGATAAATAACTGGCTGTAGTCGTCTCACTCAACATTGTGAATTGTACATGAAATCAAACCTGCTGTTTCTGAAAGCATAAAGATATTGGCTGACCCTAATTTATAAGGCTCTTTTAGGTATGATTCCTTCTTTTCTGTGTGCTTTATTGTAGAAAACAAGCAGTTGCTATACTTTGTGTTCTTGCACTAGACTTGTTTTATCTGTTCCTCGGGTAAGGACTGAATTTGGAAAAAGAGCATTCAGCTTTGCTGCCCCCTCGGCATGGAATACTCTACGGACTGAGCTGAAACTCTCTGAAGTTATTCCACTTGAAGCCTACCGTTCTATCCTGAGAGACAGACAATGTGAGACCACTGGACAGTGCCTATGTTTTAAATCTTAAACTGTTGTTTGCTGTTGTTATAGCTCTCACATTTCTTGGTGAAAATACCATTGCACCTCTAAAATTGTATGTTTTAATCTATACTGTCACTTCCTTTCATATGACGTGCTGCTGACCTCGTAGCCAGGTCACCCTTGTGAAAGAGAACCGGATCTCAATGAGTTTTTTATCTGGTTAAATAAATGTTTTAAAAGATGCTATTTTAGCATAGAATTATTAAATCATGTTTATAATAAAGTCATTTTTGTTAAATTTTGAATTAAGTATCAGGGTAATTTGGCAGTAAGTCCAAAGAAATTTCAAATAGGTTACTTGCTCAGTATCACCTAATTACCATGAAATTTGTGAACCTGTAAAATCTAGTGCTACCCATATTTGCATTTGCCCTTTAGGTTTTAAGCCATCAATCCCTTGAAGATGAGACACTGTTTTGTTTTCCTACCCTTTTTGATTTATTAAGAATAAAAACTGCACACAGAAACAATTCCCACTTGCATTAATAGCTCTGGGCTCAATGTTTGTCCCTGAAGGTAACGTAAAACTTGTTTTCACAAATCAGACAAATTCCCATGACTGTGAATGACAGCCTACATGCAGTTTACAGAACATTTGACCCTGAGGGGCATGCTAGCCGAGATTAGCTTTGCACCCAGTGTTAATTTGATGCCGTGGGGACCGCTGGCTAGCTGTGATTGCTCGCTTGTGGCGCATCATATTCAATTTCCACCTCAACTGCTAGTTTGATTCCAGGCAAGTCAAGGCTGATGGATCACCCACACGTTCTAAATAGAAGCTCTCACCTTTCCCTCAAGCCAATCCAATTATTACAGAGCCCTCGGATCTGAGTGGATCGACCTCATGTCACTGAACAGTGCCTTCATTACATCTTTTTACAACCAGCTTGAGCAATCAGATGCACGCAAAATGAAAAAAAGCCAAAAAGGAAACAGGAGCACCTCAGCATGTTCGTTTTAACATGCTTCTGAAAGGATTGTCAGTTCAGTTCAATCGATTACAGTTATTTTGCTCTCTGAATCTGACAGACAGGGTTTAATTGACCTGGTCAATTGCAGATGTATCATCACAAAACCTTTTCAGAAGAAGGTAATATTATATTCTGCGGCCATCAAGAGACAAAATTACTGTCTGGTTCCTCTCGAAGACCTGCACTCCTCAGATACCACCGTACAAAAATGACCTTTGTCTTTCGTGGTCGTGTGCCTGCCTCCAATTCGCGCTGTGAAGGAGCTGCAGATCCTGATAGGCTTTCCTTGTTTACACATGACGGTGTTCAGGAGTAACCGTAACCACTTGAGACACAACCAACTGATCGATCAAGCTATAGCAGACCAGGAGAGAGAACTGAACGATTATTAGATTGGTGCTAATGAAAGTTGACTTACTAAATCAGCACGAGAGCCCTTAATTACCCATACCTAACATGTTATTCCCCTAGCAGTGGTCGCACATTTATTTATCTGTATATATATATTGCAATTCTAATAGTGTGTACTATTCCATTAGTATATCTAATCACAGTATGCTGAGCCAGTAAGACAAAGAAAAGGAGAGAGGAGCTACAGGACACTTTGGGGTAAACAGAGGGAATGGTCAGCAAATGCACTTAATTGCATCTTTCACCATGGAGACAAAACAGCAACATCTGCAGAGGGGACATTTCTCTGTAATGGGCATCACCAATAGTCTATTCACTTGTCAACAAAAGAAGCTCCGGATTGGAAACGACATGTCTGGCTGGCTGCTGCCTTCCCGCAGCCTCATTTTCAGCTGACCCTGTTCATTTTAGTTGTATATAAGTACATGTTCAATGGTCTATAGCAAAGCAGGGAGGCATCTCGGTACATTACGAGATGCTGAATGTCCGACAGACAAAAAACAACAATGAATGTTGAATGTTACACCAGATGCAAAATACTAACATCAGGCTAAGAGGAAAATGTGCTCTTTGCTCAGCAACAGCACTTATAGTGAACATTAAAGTCATGGTGTTAAATTGGTACAATTAGTTTGAAATGCGTGTAAATATAAACACGGTGAACTGTGCTTTTTTAACATTCAATGAATCATCTTTACCACATACTTCAGGAAATCTGTTGCTGACGTATAATCTGGTAAAGGGTGAAGTCTAAATTAGTGTTATTAAAACACAAAGCGTAATGTTACAAACTTAATGTCTTTATAATATTTGAAAAATCTATATCTACACCAAAGAGTGGGCAAAGCCAATAATCTCATCATGCCTAGTTTATTAAAAAAGATGTCAAAATATATACACTTTCACTTTCCCGCATGAATCCAAATGTAAATGTACAAGCCACTAGATTGCTATCGTCTATACATAGTGCTTCATTACCACACGGCAAATGTATTGTTGAATCACCGTGAAATTTCTCTATTAAACATAGTACAATAAGAATACGGTGCTGCGCTGTTCATTCTACCATTCGAAACAATTTCCTCGACATAACAAAATGTCATTAATTGTGATTGATGGAGACTAGCAAACATCATTTCACTGTTTTGCTGTACCTGCTACTGTGCAGGAACCAAGCCATTAGTCTATGTCACCTCCAGTTTTATCTCCCATTCATGAAATGCAATAATGAAGTCTCCATCGTCCATAAGAGAAACACTCCTCCACAGTCAGTCTTTACTGTGAGAAATGCTTATAAAAATGAACTAAAAAGATGTGGCTTTGAGTGGCAGAATGCTAACAGCTAACTAAACAGTGGGATTTCACTCTGCCACTGCTGTGTTATTCCGTGTGTGTTAAACTGTGTGTTTATGCTCTCGGCACATGCTGACAGGTACCAACTGCACATGAAAAGAAGGCCTGCCATGATTAGTGACGAGCTTCAAGAACACAAAGTATGACCCTGACAACACTATTGATTTCATTCTTTCCTTAAAAAATACGCATTGGTCCAAACACACACATACATCCCCCCATACACACACACAAGTCGCTGTTCAGTATGTTTGCTGCCTTCTCATTACCAATCTTGGCAAGGACAATTCATTTGCATCGCTCACTGGGAAGCTTCCCAATTGTCAAGATTGCAGCAGTGTGGAAGTGAGACAATTTAAAATTCTAATTCTGATCTGATCTGAAAAAGCAATGAATGAAATTCTATGTGTCACACATCTGAAATAAACAGGTATAGCCAGGGTGTGAAATTACGTTTTTTTTCTTCACCTGCCACTGTGGCAGTGACTGAATATTTCTACCTACCACTCAGTTTTTTTGTCTGTAACCTCTGAAATCCAGCCTATGTAGAACGCTTGAAAGCTGACTGATCCTAAGTCACACCTCCCCTTAGCTACTGTTGCTAGGTCGGACAAGCTTGACCAAAACAGATATATTTCAACACACTTCGGGGTGAAGCAGAGATAATATATCAAAGGAACGAAATCATGCAGAAACTCCTTCTGCTCTGTGGTGTCAAAACAGTCTCACAAAGAGATTTACAGATACAAATCACAGTGCATTTATTTTTGCATTGTGTTTTATGAGACACAAGTCACATGACATTTTACCAGTCACATGCCTACTGTATTTGTGGGTTTTGTGTGAACACAGCACGGTAAAACAGTCTCAGGAGAATCCACACAATCAGGTGGAAATTCACAAATATATTTCCTTTGACAAATACTATGTTGATGTGCAAATGATGATTTACAAGTTGTGAAATAGAGGCACAGATATAGATAGAGATTTACACATGCATATCACTCTGCATTGTGTTTTCGGAGTTATATAACATTTGTTTGTGAGTATGAAGAATGAGACTGTTTTGACATCGTACAGCTCAGGACTCCTGCAGTCGGAGCTCTGGCACGGAGGTGGAGAGCTCTGTGCCCGGCAGAAGTGGCTCCTCCTTCGGCCAGGAGCAGGGCTTCGCCTTGCTGCTCCGTGGGGTCCCCACTGGGAGCCAACACCACGCTGCTGGAGGCCCAGGCCGCATTGCTGGGCCCGGAGTGAATGGAGGCATGAGAAAACCAGAACCAGGACGGTACCGGGCAGACTGTCAGATGCTGCTGCTGCAGTAAACTGAGAGGTTTTCTAAAAGAAATTTCAGAAACACTACCATTTTTGTCCACAGGGACCACCAAAATCAACGCAAAATTAAAGTTCCTTGTAGTAACTGCGACTTTATATACAATGTAATGCACCCATGAAGATTGTGGCACCAGTGTAATGTGAACAGAGCTTGTATATCTAAGTACACACCTACATTAACAGGAAGGGGGAAAGTTGACCAAGGCTCTGTTACATTCCAAGCTTGCTCAACTGCTATTGGAGCACAAAAAGAAAAGGGGGCGGGACATAGGAAGGGTCAACTGTAAACACAGTGGTACCAAACAGTAAAAATGGGGGATAAATCATGTAATCTTTGGGGATGTTCATCAAAATGCTTGGAAAATGCTAGTGGTGCTGCTTTCATCCTATTATCTAAGGTGCTTGGGAGGTTGCGCTGCTGTCACTTCTGCCGTTACTAAGCAACCAAAACCTACATACTGCAATGACAATAATGAAGTTGTTGTTATTTAGCAGTAAAAGCCTCACTGACTAAACAAAACAAACTCACAACTAAGATACATGTATTTCCAGTACTGTAAATTCCTCAGAGTAGCACTACTGCTCCATTTCTCCTCCATTCTCAATTTGGCTCACCATTCAACCGAACTTTGTGACGCTCTTGGACGGAAAGAGTGATTGGTTGCTCCTTGTCACATGACATGCGGTACATGCTGCAGCATTTCAAAAATTGAACTATTTTTAGCTCAGAGCGCAGCCGTTGTGCCCCGACAAATAGGAGCTTGAGAACGTTGTTGTGTTTGAGCGTGTTTGTCGCATGTCTACACTGAGGACAAAGGATTTGAGCATGCAAAGGACGCTGCATGTGTGCGGCCTCTTAATTCCTGATTATGTTTTATTTAGGAACAGCTTTTTAGAAATAATGGTGTGTTTCAGGTGACCTGAAATTTTCACCTGCTGCACCCAACATTTACAGGGCAGGTGGAAATTTCATTCTCTGGGAACATCCCAAATACCTGTTTGCTTATTATAACAATAATTATTGATTTCTATCCTGCACTGCACTCAGTATTACTGTCACTGCACAATGCCATTCCTGGGTTACCGGCAGCGTTGCACACTCTCTCTAGCTGTGGCACAGCTAGTGTGAGTTTCAGCTAACACTGGCATATGGTGCTAATTGGAAGCCTAAAAAGAGCCAGACCTTATGAGCTAAAGGCCGCAGTAATGTGAGCTACAGGTACGATTTCTTTGCACAGCATTTTGACTGGGATTTCAGGAGAATCTTAAATGAACCTATGAGTTGATGGATTATGTGACACATTGGATTCAGCACTGATACCAAGAATCAACACATAATGAACATCCTCCTCCCTTTTCATTACGAAAGGGGGTGAGAAAATCAATCATCAATCACTGCTGCAGTGTGTTTTAATTATCTAATGGCCCTGCTACTCCACACAAAGTGAAGCACAACTGTTGCGAGGGCTGGCTAAATGGCTCCATTCTCCAGCCACTTAACTGGTTAAACATGTAATCCCTCCACACTCTCTGACTAATCCCCAGTGGCAATCTGATGAACTCATGACAAGCTCCACTCACCCATCACAGCCAGAGCCGTGCCTTTGGCTAACTCCCTCTTTAGAGTCTCCAGCACTTCCAGCCCATTGCCGTCCAGATTGCACCTGTTGATAGTGCCATTGGCTGAGCTTATCCAGTACAGCTTGTTGGCAGCGTAGTCTATTGAGAGACCTGAGGAGACAAGTGAAGAGAGAACACCACATTAGCACTCATTCTGCTCGTATTCACTAAGTAAATCACAAATGGATTACCATATCAGGTAACACTTTATAACACCCATGATTCTTAAATGGTACTTTGATAGTTAATTAAACTTATTCAATAGTTATTTACTGTTAACAAACTTAACAAAATTAATTAATAATGTCTACTCATAATTAGTAATGTTATAAATTATGTTATTTTATCATTAGTTTGCGTAACATGAAATAGTTTATAAATTATACACTGTATCATAGCAGATAAGAGATGATTACAATTGTATTCTGATTACATTAGTAAACTATTAACAGTTTATTGATGTATTTTATGACATTTTATCATTTCTCATTAATGATGACCAAATTATTTGTAAACCTTTAAGAGAAAATGTGTAAAATATCTATAAACACTACATAGATAGACCAGAAACCAATTATTAACCATTGACAAACTATTAACTATCTATTGAAATAATGCTTATAGATGCTTTACATAGTATTTATTAACCATTTAACAAGGTATAACAATCACCAGTTGTAACTTTATAATAGACAGCCAAATAATGTTTAGAGCCAGTTTACAAACCCGTTATTAACCATCAACAAAGTGTTACAAACATCTAGCTACATAATGTTTATAGATGTTTTACAAACAATTTCTTAAAGGTTTACAGATCACTTTGTATCATCATTAAAAGATACTTAAAAATGATACATAAAATGTTGTGTGCAACAATAAACTGTTAAAACAAATTCTAACATTACTAATAATTAGTAAACATTATTCATTATAATTTCATGGTTTGTTAACCATAAATAACTATAAACTACATTTTCATTAACTATCAATTTACCTTTTAGAAATGATGGTATTTTAAAGTGTTACCCAAAATCTGAAAATGGCAAAACAGCTGTTAAAAAAAATAAGATTAGATCAGGTATACTACATATTGTGTAACATTTTGACATGCATTTTTTTGTATTATAATTACATTTGAGACATTACAGTAAACAAAGAATTAATTGCTGAAAAGATGGAGAAATTGCTCTATTACTTGAAGGTGTAAAAGATGTAAAAGTTTCCTTTTGACTATACGTCAACAGTATAATTCAGAACTACATTACTTTAACATTTCTATATTGTAGTTTCTATATGCATTTGGCTGAGTGAGGGCTAACAGAGAGGTTTATATATTCACTGGCATATATTCATAGAGGTGAGAGTGAGAAGAAGAGTGAGACTGGCTGCTTTTAAACTCATTTCCTGGCTAAGATGATGGTTTTTCATAATAACACTGTTAATGGTGGGAAATGAAAGAAATTGTAGTTGTGGACCTCTGGACAACCCACTATCTCCCGCCATGTGCTGGATTTATATCCGGCTGATTCACAATCACAATGCGTCATTAACTTACGCTTGTCCTCAGGTCTACCCCATCATAAATGAAACCAGTGAAATATGGATGCACCCCGCTATCTGTTCTGCTGACAGGCTGCTGGAGAATGAAGAAATACAGTGAAGACAATGACGCTGTTTGTGTGATAAAGTGGGAGTTTGACTTTGAACTGCGCGACAACAGCTACATGAAATGAAGACCAGCTGAATGTTTTTCCTAAATCAACCTGCAATCGCTCACTTGAGCTGAGATGAAATGAAAAACGCCTTTTTAACTCTATCAGATCAAATCACTGCACATATTGTGCTCCTATTTATCAATATATGCAAAAAATATGACAAAATAAATACATTTCTTATTTCTATATCAAAATCCAATCTTCTTTTTTTCTTATAACACAAAATATGACGCATGATTACATAAGCTAGTACCAACCAGTTTCAGCCAATAATATTAAGACGTCCATCCATCAATCAATCTTCAACTTTTAGCGACAAGGGAGGTGTTTGTGGAGGCGCCGTACTGCAAAACATTCTCAGCCCCCCACTTTGTGGCGGTCAAATCAAATGCTTAGGATTTGATGTAAATCCCTCTTGTAACTGTACACCGCTCAGATATTCAGTTTCACTGGAGAATATGTCTCTGTACAGGAGCTAAAGACGCTCTAACTTCTGTTTCACTGGGGCTTTAAGCACACATCATGTGGGATAGACGCTGAAAAAGTAAGAAAGTAAGAGAGTACAATATACCAGACCAGCACATATGGGGGGGGGGGGTAGAAAACCAAAGACTTTAATGCAATTTGACGTATGTTTGAATTGTAATTTTGACAAATTTGTACGCATTCATCTCGTTATACAAAACATTTATTTTACACACATCTAACAACTATTTTGCGATGTTGCCTGAAACTGAATGTTCGCGATACCTCAATAAATTAAAGTAGATCGCTGCCATGTCCCTTCAGTCTTTCCCCGTCCAACAGCGGTTGAAAAATGCTTATCCAGACTTCTATACATATTTGATTAAATCCCATTAGGCTAAGTGTTGTCTGTCAATAACCAGCCTGTTAATAATCAACTGTTTGATTTACAGGCTGGGATTTAGTTGGGGACGGCAGTCTGATGCTGCTATAACATTAATGTATGACTGTATTACTGCAGCCCACTCAAGCTAACATTAGCTAGCTGTGCTAGTCACTGTCACCAGCATCACTTAGAGATTGACCACACTGACAGTGAGTATTCATGAGTCCAACGTGCCTCAAATCTCACTGTGAAAGTCTCGATTAACCCGCTACAAAAACCGCTTATCCATTTTCTCTCATGTGACAGCGAGTTTCTTTCCCCCAAACAGTAAAGCCCATCTATCACATCTGTTTTTTATGACAGGGGAACAAATCGAAGATCAGCTGTTTATATGCCTGCAGAGCCTTTTTCTCCTGTTCTGGCCCTCCCTCTTGTCTCGCAGGTGGAGCCAGGTCTACTTGATAATGGAGGTGACTAGAGTCCACCTGTGAAGAGTTGCTCAGCTGCTGATTGGCTCACTCTCCTGCTACCTATCCAATCACTGTGGTGGGCTGCCTTCAAAAGAAGCCATTTGTGGGCTGCCTCCCTCTCAGACTCAGTCTCCTAAAGTATTCGACTTGTGCAGCTCTCAGATCAATTGTGAAATTAGAAGTCAAGGTTTGTGGTGAGGAGGTAGCATTTATTTGGCACAACCTTTTTGTCCCCTCCTCCACCACATTTTTGTTAGCCTTTATTCGTCTTTAATAAAACACCTTTATTTTTATACTTCACTTTGACTTTGTTTAATCATTGGTTGTTTGTTTGTTCAGTTATCGTTCCACCTAGTGGACGTAACATCAGCATTTTTGGATTTTGGTGATTTTGATCTCAGTAGGAATCAGTGTAGCATTCATACCTATCATATCAGCAAGGAGTAAGTTGCCAAAAAAGCCTCATATACAGCATGTACCCATATCTGTAAACTAAGATTCTTTAGACATAACTAATTTTCTCAGAATATGGTCAGATATGGATATTGGAAGAAATGCAAGCCCCCAAAAGAAAATGACAGAAATTTTACATCAATCACTTCCCCTAATGTGTTTTACAGAGGTACCACCACCAACTTTAGATATGACAATGTGTGATCATGGTTTGGGTTAAAATAAGTATGTTTGTTAAGCAAGTTAAGTATGTTGCATAAGATAGCTTAACTCTGTTGACATTTTATTTTCAAGGGATACAAACAGGCGGCAACTTCCAGTTGTGAAAAGTGAAGCCAATGCTGAAGTGCCTTAAACCTGCATTCTCTCTAATATCCAGCAGGGGGCGACTCCTCTGGTCGCAAAAAGAATTCTGATTGTATAGAAGTCTATGAGAAAATGAGTCTTCTTCTCTCTTTATTTATTACCTCAGTAAACACTGTAAACATTAGTTTATGGTCTCAATCACTAGTTTCAAGTCTTCTTCAATACAGCATGATGTTCATTTAGTAAATTTTGATCCCATTTAGAGTCAAATAGGCCATACAGCAGGGTATGCTTTACGGTGTGGCTACCTTGATTGACAGGTTGCTACCATGGTGTTAACCGTGTTTTCAGTTCACAAGAGTTAACTGGAATATTTTGGTCGCCTAAAAATGTCTTATTCTGTGTTTGGTTGTACTTAGCTCCACCCTCTTGTGTCACTTCTGCCAAGATGGCAACGGCCAAAATGCTGAACTCGAGGCTTCAAAATGTCACCAAACTGATGGGTGACGTCGTAGTGACTACGTCCACTTCTTATGTCACAGTCTATGGATATAAACAGCTTTTTTTTTTTGACCCATCCATTCTCATCCCTATGCGGACTTCGCTCTTTATACTACATCACCTGACTTCCTCCTTTGCTCCTGTCATAATTACTACAGCCACTAGAGGTCACTGCCAAACAATAAACGTAAATATGGGCCGTAATACGCTGCTTATACAACAACCAATGGGGTTGTGTTGTTGGGGGAGCACAGTCTCAGAATGCTATACACACTGTATAGCAAACCAGGTTCACCCACTCATAGCTGTCATGTTCCCCCAAGTGAATACGTACTTTCTATTGTGATTTCTGTTATACCACAAGAGTCGTCCCGGACTTGTTCAAGGATCATTCAGGTGAAATTACATGAAGGATGTTTTCATCATAATCTCGTACATCAAACCATGAAATTAAGTCCCACAGGAAGAACACATACAGAAGCTGTAAGAGCATCTGTAGATAAAGAAGCATCCATTCATCAACCCGAACGTTGTCAGGTTGGCTTTGACACATGAACACTATCAGCAGCAACACATATGGTCATGTTGTGCTTCACACTGATTTAAAAGTGAATTATTTCTTTGGGAATCAGTTAGTAAAGGATGCAAGTGTAACATGTTTTTTCCAGTTTCGACTTAGACGTGTTTGTCTAGGTTTCAGCTGCTGCTTGATTTAGCAAGCCTCTACATTTTGACACCTTTCGTTGACATTGTCTGTTGAGGTAACATCACCCCTGAAGAGGAGGATGCTCTGTCTGATTCTTGTTGACATTGTCAAAATAGAGAAAATCTCAACAGGTATAAACATCGCTGATTCATTTTTCAAGCATAATTAAATTGATTATAAATGGATTAATGTAAACTGGGATTATTGTTACTTTCATGAAAACACCTTTATCGGGTTATCTTTGTCAAATCAAGATTCAAATGGGGGAATTACTGCAAATGAATTAGGAATGAAGTGAACATAGATGCAAAGTGGTGCATGCAGCAGCACAGCTGTTGATGCTGGCAAATTTAATTGAATTAAATTACCATAAATTGAATTTAGAACTGAAGAACACTGACACACTCCCTCAATTTCTGTCTTGTTCTGTGGGTAATACCATGTTTGCAGTGGGCAACCACACATTCCTCTAGACAGTAGCCCAATAATCAAACAAATCAAGTGCACTTGGATTACTGGAGAAGCTGAGTTACTGCAAAGCAAACCCTGTAAATGCTTTAATCTGGTCATTTATATTCAGATCAAATCAGATTACAGCACGCATGTAAACACACTGAGTTTATGTAAATTGAAGAGACATAATTTGAAAATAAATGTAATTTCACAAATGCAGAAAACAATCTTCTAACTCAGTATGCTATTTAAAGCTCTCATACTGACCTACAGGATCCCTCTGGTTCTGGTGGAGGACCTTGCTGTTACTCCCGTCCATGTTGGCCATGTTAATGGTGTTGCCATCTGTCCAATAGATTTTTCTGTGTGGGAAGGTGTGAGGTGAATAGTTAGCGCTCCAGTTAGCCACAAGATATAATGAGCTTTAAAACATAGTCGATGAATGTTGCGTTGTTATTAGCTGAAAATTGAATGTAAGCCAATAGATTTTGTTCCACCTGACAACCTCGTAAAGATCGTCTCAAGCTTGTAAAACACGTTCTCTGTACAACAACAAGGCTTTGATCCCTTGTACAGGTGAGGCCTGTAGTCAGGTTTCCTAATACTATGCATGCATTGAAGGTGAGGTGCTGATGAAGTGCACAGGCTGCTCTAATCTACTTACCCCTTGGCGGGGTGCACTACAAGACACCTTGGCTTATCAATGCCGTGGATGATGGAGGTCTTCAGGGAGCCATCAAAGCGAGCCACATTGATTTGCGACTCGTCATTTTCAGAGCTGAGCCAGTATAAGTTCCTGGAAAGCCAGTCTAAAGCCAGACCGCGGCAGTTCACTATGTCTGTCAGGGAGAGCGTGAAAAATCTGTCACGCCTGTGTGCTTCACAAAACTATAATGTAAACAAGCTCAGGCTACACAAGCAAAATACAAGTATGAATGGTCCTTAAACAAATGACTTATATCTTCGTTGCATCTTGTGGTCACGTCGAAAATAACAGCTATTACATATTACAATTAATTACAATTAGTTATTAATCCAAACCATTATTAATACAATACACACATATACAATAAATACAATTAATTCATTACTACGACATTTCATGTGTGTACCAACTAAACAATATTAGTCGGTACCGGAGGTGGGACCAAGTCATTGTTTTACAAGTCTGAACTTTGAGTTTTGAGTCCTGAACAAGTCATAATGTGCTCCTCACCAAATGTAACCGAGTAACTGGAGCCAACTGGTACTCAGTAGGGATGTCACGGTGAGAAATTTTTCCCACCTGTTAAACTTGTGACAACACCGGTGTTACTGATTACACCGAACATTTGACAAGGAAAGATGGCGCTCAGTATAAGTGTCTTACTTTGATCTTTACTGTCTGATGGCTGTGTGTCTGGCTTCTCCGCCAGAGTTTCTCCTGCAGGGCTGCAGGTTTTCACCTGGAGCTGCTGCACCATGAACACCAGCTCTGACCGCTTCGTCCTACACGCGGCAATTGCCTCATTCCACACCAAAATATTGCAAAATACGTGCTTTTGCTTTTCGCTTTGACACTAATTCCTAGTAATGTAATTGGTGTGTGCCCGACCACCGTGTAACACCGGGAACACCAGTAACACCGACTACCACGGCAAGCCTAGCAGTCAGTAACACAATGTTAGTTCATGGTTTCCTCCTGACTGGATGCTGTCAGACTGGCAGGAAATTAATAGTAAGATAATTAAATAAGTCCCAATATATTGACCAAAAAGTGTTAGCAACAAACAACAAAAGATATAAATTCAGTTTCAGTTTTTCCCCCATAAGTATACCCTCTTCCAAACAAATAAATAAACGATCTCTCAAAAAGCTACTAAACCCAACATCTCCGACAGTTTTTCAAGTCCAAGTCATGTGACTCGAGTCCATACCTCTGGCTGGTACACACATACGCTGTAGTAAATACCGCAGGCAGCTTTGACTTTGTATTATGGATGTCTGGAATGCACCCACCTGCAGAAATGATGGTCTCTAGCTGGGTGCCGTTGATGAAGGCCCGTTTGATGGTTTGGGTTTTGATGTCCGCCCAGTAGATCCTCTCCTCCTGGGCATCATAGTCCACCACTGTGACATCATCAATGTCCGGCACTGTGAGCGCCGTCATGACATTCATATAAGGGTTGTCAATGTCCACACCACGGATTTCAGACCGCCGCACATACAGGAGGAACCTTTTCAAAGCTGGTGAGGTGATTAAGAAATCAGTCATTTCATTCTGTCAGATCCAGGTGAGAAGGTGATAATAAAGCTCTGCAGGAATGACATCTAAAACCTGGATAAGAGTTAGTATTTTTGCACATCTGGATCCCCCATCTCAAAGTCAATGGATTTTTTTTAATGGATTTTTGGTTAGAAGCCTGAAATAAAGTCTGTGGTTTTACATAACTGTCATTCAATTTCATGCTTTCCACCATGAGGTTTTCTTTACAATCTCTTTCCAGCAAACATATATAACACCTTGATGTGTAAGATTGCATGCATCATACTATCGAAAAATGGTGTCTGTCTAACATAAAACATGACTGCACACAATACATACATAAAACAAAACGTGTAAGTATCATACACTAGGGCTGTCAGTCGATTTAAACAGTTAATCGCGATTAATCCACATGTTTTTTAACTGCTCAAAATGTACCTTAAAGGGAGATTTGTTTATACTCTTATGGACAAATGTGCTGCTTTATGCAAATGTATGTACTTTATATACATATGTATTACTGAAAGTCAATTAACAACACAAAGCAATGACAAATATTGACCATAAACACTCACAGGTACTGCATTTAGCATAAGAAATATGCTACATGGCAAACTCAAACCCAACAGGCAACAACAGCTATCAGTGTGGCTATGACTTGCCTCAAACTGCATGTGATTATCATAAAGTGGGCATGTCTGTAAAGGGGAGACTCGTGGGTACCCACAGAACCCATTTGCATTCATATATCTGGAGGTCAGAGGTCAAGGAACCCATTTGAAAATGATCATGACAGTTTTTCTGCACCAAAATTTAGTTGTGTCAATGTATTAAAGAAATTAGTGGCGTTATCATGTTACCTTTGATATAGATATATAAATCCCATTGACTTTTAGTGAAGGGAACCAGGGCAATACTAACTTCTGGGTCGAACTCTATAACAGTCTGATTTAAACGCTGATGTCAATCAAATGTGCAGAAACTCATATGTAAAGCAAAGCCCCCATCTTGTTGTTGACACAGTATCCTTCAGTTTCACAGTAACATAAGGAGAAAGCATGAAAAAAGGAGGAAGGAGTTGTCACTCACCGAAACAGGATTGTTTGTTGGGTGAAAGCTTCATAAGGTGTGGACAGGTGCAGGACGCAGTGCGGTTGTAATTGATGAGACACAGATGTGAGCAGGGACCACGTCCATCATTCCCTTCACATGGGTTAGAGGCTGATGGGAAGGGAGGGAAGAGAGGAACATGTCAGCATGAGAAGTTGAGATGGCAATCACAGAGATGGGCCAGGATAAATACTGGATGTGAATAGGACTGGGTGCCTTTGTAACATGACATTCACAGGCCTGTGTGATTGTGCCACTGACAGCATACTTTGACAAAAAGGCTTTGCTGAAAACAACTACAATTATAATACTGTTCTTTCTGTAGAATAGCAAAAAAAAAAAAGAAATACAGCTTGAAAGTGTGACAGCACTGAAAAGAAATATGAAAACCGTGGCATTAATTTCTAACAAACGTCACAGAGTTTATGTAAGAGAAGCGGCATAAAGACATGTTGCATGTTTTAGAGGGTCTCTATGTGAGCGCAAAGAGAAAATGTTGGGTTTGGAATAGCTATGCTGAGGCTGATTGATCTTTACTCATGTTATTGGGATTTTAGGTCGGTCTAACAGGTTAAGAGTTGAAATGAATTATAAAATTTAAACATAGACTCCATTGTTTATTCTGTGTCACTGTTCAGGAATTAAGGTGACATTATCTCAGTTACTCTGTTTCGGTAGGGGAGCAGAATATCCAGCTTAATGCCCAAAGCTACTGACAGTTTCTACTCCACAAGCACAGCAAGCTGACTTTCAACAGCTTTCAACTGAACAGTGATCTTATAGGAGCAATACATTTGAAGTAGTCTGTTTTCATGAATTTCTCTCAGAATAAATTACCTTAGCAAAACTAAAGAAAGTCACCCACAGTTCAATTATTTCCCGCTGTGCGGAAATCATATTTCATGCATCAAACACATCCGTTTCTCCATCTACTCTAGTTGATTCGTGTCAAACAAGCTCATTCAGAGTTCATTTCCCAGGCTCCTTCAGTGACACATTGGAGAGCCCCATTGCATCACAAATGTGGCTTATTTAAAACAAAAGAAAAATCCAACTCTGTCTCCGCAAGCTGGAAACAGCACCCAGCTGACTCAGTATGCTAATAGGGAGTCATCTGAGCGGCGCTGTATTCACCTGAATCATGCTCTTCAGGGATAACAGGCAGCAACAACAGAGCCAAAATGTTTGTTTGCTCTAAACTGTCAGATGTATTTGCAACAAATAAATGAGGAAATGAGCCCACTGCTATGCTAAGGCAGTGGAAATGACGGCATTCCCTAAAAATAAAGAAAAATGAAGAAAAGTCATATTCAGAGAACGGCCAAATGTAGTGATGATACAATTTAGTATGCAAGTGCTTCTCTTTCCACTGAGAGACTCATATTTGTTTGTGCGCATTTGTTTCCACAGCATCGTATTTGTCATGATAATGCTGCTGACACAATTACAGTGTGGCTAGTCTGTCTGCAAATAAGTGTGTATGTTCTAAATGGCATGAATATTGTATTGCTTGTATACAACTTTGCACACATTGAGAATAATAATGAGTGAAAAAAAAAATAAAATATCCTCAGCCACATCTCTCTCTCTTTCATTTAAAGGATCACTTTGGTATTTACCAAACATATACAACCCACAGCCTATTTCCTGACTAAGCGACTAATGCGGACAACAGTTTTTGAAATTGGTCCAGTATTGAGGAAGAACGCTTTAACAGTTTTTAACAGTTTGATGGTTGCGGTAGCCTAGAGAGCAGGAGACGATAGCTTAAAACTCACAGCCACATGGGTGAGTGGGTTTCCACAATGCTTAACTTACACATCAACCTCACCAAGCCTGGTTGTACAGCTACTATTTTATCATACATGAACAAAATAGACACCACACTAATCGTAATCATCACACTTGAGTTGAGAGGCAAAAAAGGAGTAGGAGCATGTGTAGCAGGCATCCATCTGTAAGAGCTGCATCGCTCAATTAAACGCTAAACAAGCTATAATGTAATGATATGGGGCACCGCCATTCTACGCCCACTAAAAGTTCTTGTTTTTGCCACTGACATGCTCAGATCTGTATTTTTTTTTCTTACCTTTCACTTCCTGTTTGTTATTGTGTCGTGTGACTCGTAGCCAGAAGGCAACGGTGTGTGAGAGTTGTGGACAGGAGCGCCACAGGACACCCGCGTTGCCACAGTTTGTTGTGTTGGAGTACAGAAAGCGTAGCTTAGTGTTATCTAAGAAAATGTCAGTGTAATGACTGAAAATTTAGATGATTTTGACAGGATTACAGTGTGTTTTCTTCCTCTTTAGGATCCTTTCCATTATGCTAGATACTTCTAATATCAATCTGAGCCTGTCAGTGGCAACACCAAGTACTTTTACATGCATTTTTTGGGCTTTGAAGCTCCAGTGAGAAATATTCGAAGGTATTCAAATCTTCGGGACAGCTGCTGCTGATGCACTACAGCAATATCCATCTGAGAATAAATAAAAATAATTAATGTTAAATATGAATGATAACATTAACAATAATAAACAAAGAATATTGCAAATGTTATTAATAATCTCTAATAATTGAAAATATATATTCTATTATAATTTATAATGCATATACTGTAATAATACGATGTAATTTAACATTATCATTCACATTTTATATATATATATATATATATATATATATATATATATATATATATAAAAAGCCAAGTATAATATCCAAATATTGATTTGGATGTTGGTTACCATGGCAACGGGTTACAGCTTCAAGGCTGTGAAGCATTGGGGTCATCCCCACATTAACTGAACATAAACTGATGGTGCCAGTTTGCCCCTGATGATTCTATTACATTACAGCTGCAGAGTCTCCATCATTACTGGACCAATTTCAGAAGCTGTTGGCCTTATTAGTCACTTTGACACAAAACATGGGAAAATAGGGTCCAGGTTCAAAAATACCTAAGCTACCCTTTCAGGGAACATGATGAACATGAGAAGAAAATGCAAAGGTTATGTAGCGGTAATTCAACTAGTAATATTGAAGACGCCATAGTGCCACTATGGGTAGAGAATTACACACCAATTTCATGCTACTCAAAAGAGTATATTCAGAATTGAAAAGAGAAATGAGTGGAGCCATTAATGATTATGGTAGATGTGTTATTATCTTATCTCCTTGGTCAAAAGATCTGAAAAAGTATTTTACTTTACTTTCAGATGCTTATAATGAGGCATAATGGAAATACATGTATGTTTCTTTGAGATGCTCTGTGTGTAATAAACCAATTATCTGTCATAACCGTGGCCTTGGGACCGCCAGTCTGCCTCCTAATTTGAAAATGTTGGTTACCCATTCTAATGTAAAAACACAGCCTTGGTTTGGCTGTTTATGCCTCCTGTGGCGCTTTGCTGTGGCACCTGCTGAATAGCTCCTGATACCAGCTGCATACTGGTGTTCAGTTATTCCTTCTTCAACCAGCCTCCCCTTTCTTTTCCCTCTGGTCCAGATGTTCGTGGTGTAGTGGAGCATCACATCTTTAGGCCTCAGTTCTGGCTTGGGTGGATAATAGCCAGCATCCCCCCACCCCTCTTTTAAAATAGGATTAGGCACGCTTAGTGTCTTCTTTGCTAAAGCAGTCCCATTTGCTCACACTTATCTGTGGTGAACAGTCACAAGAATGCAGATACAGGAAGGAAACAAGCAAATTAACTCGTGGCACACTGGAGAAGCAAAGGAGCCAGTGAATAGATGCAAACCCGATTACCACCGTAATGTTGCTCATTTAAGGATGGTGGCTTACATAAGAAAAAAGCTGCAGCGGATAAATTTGAATTTTGGCAATGCTGAAAAAGACAGTTAAGATAGAAAGTGATCCATCAATCAGGCGGTCTTGGCACACGAAATGTTCCAGTGTTTTTGGGGGTTCTGCTTGACAAATCAATCAAAATTCAATGTCAAAACAAACTATTTATGAAAAAAAAAACACAATAAAGTAAATTGGATGTCATTAATTCAACTCAGCAATACTGTATATCTTGCAAGCTTATCTGCATATGAAATAAGATTGGCTTACATATGTAGGCCTTCTGTCCAACACAACATCACTTTTGTGCTCAGACTCTTCTCATAAAATTGATCACTTATCCCACTGTGACAGATAGATTCAGAGGCATTCACTGAAAAGACATTGTTGGCATTGTTAATGAAGTTCAAGAACTATTTCATACATTTCCTGCCACTACAACACATTATTCAAATTAGTAATTGATCTGATAATTGGATATGCTACAATTATTCACTGGCAGATGTGGTTCTCATCCTGTATCCCTCTTTATTCACATTAAGTAAAAAAAAAAAAAAAAGAAAGAAAAAAGAAAGGGAGACTTAATATAATGGTATGAGCCAATTAGAATAATTCTGATGGTGAGAAAAACACATTCAGGGGTACCATTAACTCAAGCTAGCTAACGCTCTGCATGAGTACCTTTTTCATTCAGACACATGCTCGGTGACTGACAGGCCAAATGAAGGCAGAGGCAGACGCTGGAATTAATTACATTATGCTGTTTTTTTCCCTTTGGTAACATGAGAATAAATTTTGTTTTAAAAGATGATATATCCTCAGTCAACATCCAGCATTACTAGAGGATTAGAGCCAAATTCGATCTGAATCCAGAGTGTAATATGATAGGATGTGAGTTTGCACTTTAAACCCCTTAACAAGCTCGTCCCTTTTTTCGTGCACAAGCCTAAATATGACAAACCCAAATGGTTACTGTTCTTCTTGTTAACTGCAGCTATGATCCTGGTCTCTTTTGAATGGTAATTCTTTAGCGTTCAAAATCAGTTAGTCAAAATTAGTCTCAATGATCCAGAAGAAAATTTTGCAGAGGTACAAATAGAGTAAAACATTACCTTTCTCTTTTCTATGCACTCCTAATACCAAATAAACAGCGGATTGTAGGAAATTAAAAATGGTTTATACTAGGGCTGTCAACCGATTGAAATATTTAATCATGATGATTGTCCATGATTTATCACGATTAATCACAAATTAATCACACATTTAACTGTTCAAAATGTACCTTAAAGAGAGATTTGTCAAGTATTTAATACTCTTATCAACATGTGAATGGATATGCTGCTTTGTGCAAATATGTGTATATATTTATCATTATAAATCAATTAACAACACAGAACAATGACAAATATTGTCCAGAGACCATCACAGGTACTGCACTTAGGATAAGAAATATGCTATAATCGTTACATGGCAAACTGCAGCCCAACAAACAACAACAGCTGTCAAGGAGGTCAGAGAATAAGGGCCCCCTTTGAAAATAGCCATAACAGTTTCTTCTTACCAAAATTTAGCACAACTTCAGAGCGTTAGGCCCTTTGAAAATGGCCTTGAGAGGGTTATTTGACCTCTTTCATGACAAATAGTATAACATGATTGGTATCAATGGATTCCTAAGGTTTTCTAGTACGTCAGGATCTTCACACTAGCTTCAAAACTTAGCCTGCTACAGCCTGCAAAAGACTGATTAATGCGTTAAAGAAATCAGTGGCATTAAAACAAATCTGCATTATTGCCTCAACTTTGACAGCCCTTGTTTATACAGAAAAAATGTATAGTTACAACTATTTGCCATTTCTAAAAAAAAAGTAATAAACCTCCCCTTCAAAGCCTGTATTAACAGCATTGTTTAAAGGGGACACATCACGCTCATTTTCAGGTTCATACTTGTATTTTGGCTTTCTACTAGAACATGTTTTCATGCTTTAATGTTCAAAAAACACATTATTTTTCTCATAGTGTCTGTGTGAATAGACCTGTAGATACACTCTGTCCGAAACACTCTGTTTTAGCGCATGTCTCTTTAAGACCCCTTCCTGAAAATGCTCAGTCTGCTCTGATTGGCTTGTGAGAAAATGATGGTGCACCTTTGCAAAGGTAGTTCTCAAGCTGTGGGTGGTATATTCTAATGAGCCTGCATGTGACATAAGGAACCGAATCTGAATGGCTTGTTGAATCTGGGTTTTCTTATTTCACAGTTCGTGGACTGGTAGGTACTCCAGATACCTGAATGTATGAGCACATGCACCGAAAAAGTGAGTTTTTCATGAAATGCCCCCTTTAAGGGGTTCAGTATCCCTGCTGCGAATATCCCAGGAGAGCAAACCTGACAAATTATATATAAACTTGGTTCCAGCTAACATAGTGAAATGTCCCTTTTCTGTGAGTGTCCCATCTCCAACAGTAGAGGCAGTTAAAAAAGTGTTCTCACCTTGTGGCTGCCTGCTGGGGTGGAAGATCTGCAAGTCAAAAGGCTGAGCACTCGTCTTCTGGATGACTGTGACATTTCGCCCGGTCCACTTATTGGCTCTCGCTAAAGTATTCGTCCTCCAGTCCGTCCAGTACACATTGCCTCCAAAGAGAGACACGGCAAAGGGATGGGACAGGTATTCGTGGCCCCTGAGGATCTCAATGACCCCACTTCCATCATAGAGTGCAGAGAAAATGGCGTCGGAGCTGTTCAAAAGAGATCCGACACAGAGGGCCATATCAACGTTCAAACTGCTCTTCAAATGCATTGAAAGGGAACAGTAGAAGTAGGCCGATTAAAGTGTAACCCACCAGTCCACTGATGGAACTATTAAATTGTTCAAGACCCACTTAAAACCAAATGTGGACATTGTGCTAAGACCTTTAAATATTACATATCTTCCATTATTTAATGCCCACTGGGAGAATGGAGCTTCAAGTTAAATTTTTACTCAGGGACTGGTGAGTCCTTCGCAGCATATACTGTCATACTTGTACTGAAAGTTCTAAAAGGTGTTAATGCTTCTGCGCACAAGGTGAAAACTCTAATGGTATACCGTGCATCTGTCCAAACAATCCTCTTTTCCAAATGATCCAGAGTCAGTCCATTAGGCCAGGCGCCGATTTCCATATCCTTGAACACAATGTGCCGACCTCCTCCACTCATTGATGCAGCCTCGATCCGAGGGAAAGTAGCATCCCAGTCGGTCCAGAACAGGATCCTTGGAGCAGAAACCCAAAAGCAACACTTAGTATTAATCATTGTCTGTTTGTTTTTATGAGCACAGGAAACAATATGTATACTGTAATGCACAATTTATATTCTTTCATAGATCCACTAAAAACGGCTGTTAGACCTCATAACAACAGCAATTCCTCAGCCATTTGTACTTGTCAGTGCTATTACTGTACACTGCTAAACCCATTAATTACATATACAATGCTGTTGTAACTGCATGCATTAACATAGACAGAGGCAGTGATGGCTGTCCAAGAACAGCACCAGCGATCCAGTGCAACCCTCAGCATCTGCGACATGCCTTGAAATGGGAGGCCATCTGTTTTATTATGACTTTTCGCAGCTCAATGAGGCCTGAAAATGAACACCGACATTGATGTGACCATCGGCAGAATCCTGAGTCGTGCTCCAACTCAGCAAATATCGCCTCTGTCCTATCTTGGTCAAAAAAGTCAGCTAGAATGAAGGAGAAAATGGGTGCTCGAGCTTAAATCACATACTGACGACAACAAAACCGTGTTAGGAAGAAATATCCTTGTCCAGATCAATAGCCTTATTCACTTGATAAGGCCTCCCTGATCGATGAGCCACTCCTTTGAGTGGATTCAAGTAATTAGATTAGAATTATTGCCCTGGAATGGAAATGCGCCTTTAGGCACCAAAAGCACTCATTAATCCTACTCTGTACAACCATGAAATGGAGTCATCCTCACAAATGTGAAAGAGTACTATAGGGGAGAGTGCCTGAGCAGATTACTCATTTCTTAGGAGGGTAAAATTGATTTTAGAAATATCTGGATTTTGCTTAAATCTGAAATGTACTGGCTACAAAAAAGAAACCACTGGCTACCTCTCAGATGCACTTACCCAAAGTACCAAATGTGAAATACTAGCAACACACCTCCCACCTAAAATTCAGCTGCATTAAAACTACAATTTGTTTCTCAAATTTGGTTACTGACTGTGTTTTCTTACTTTTAGACTACTAGTCTAAGGGCAATTAGTCATTAGGAACATCCCTAACCAAAACATACCCTCTAAGTGATTTTATTAAAGCAATGCACTTTGTCATAGTCAATAAACATAGTGTTACGATAAATCACATATGGGCTGATGCAACACACCTGGGGGGCATTGAGAGTGCAGCTGTTAGATGTTGTGTTGTGCTGAGAGATCCCAGGGTGTGAACTGTTTTTTTTTTTTTTTTTTTGCCATACCATAAAATAAAACCTGTCTACATGACGAGAGGAACGGGGCAGCAAGAGGCCAACCACTAAGGTGTAACATTGCTCTTGTTTTTAACATTTCACGACATAAAAATAGGGATAAATCTCAATTATTGCCCTTGTATAGAACAAGGCATATTCAATATGCACAGTTAAGATGATACAACTCATTGGACTCCTTTACAAAACTGCTTGAAAAGATTGTGCTTAAAAAAAAAAAAAAAAAAAAAACATATTTGGCATTGCTTCAAACCTGGTCAAAGTACACACACATTGTTTGACACATTAAGTACAAGCCTGTAATACCCAAAAAGTCATGTACTGTTTTCATGATCACACCACTAAATTAATTAATATGTTATTCATATCAAACCCTAGACATCACATCCTTTTCCAAGGCTGAGTGCAGGGCCAGCTGCAATGGCAATGCAGGGCAACTCTAATCGTACCCTCAGGTGCATATAAGATCATGCTATTCCACCCAGACCCCACCCTTCTCCACCCAGGCTCATTGACCCACCAGCAGAGTCACAGTGCAGTGACATGGATGTGATCCTTCACCAGCTTCATCACCTTTATCATCCATCAGAGGACAATAGCATAGATGTTGGGAAGTGAACCAGGGTCTTTGTACTGGTGGGGGAGTTCTTATTCCCTACCCCACTCACACGCCCCTACATTTTTAAAATCTGTATCTGTCCTTGAATAACTCATTTCTCTGACTTACAGCAGCTGCTGCTTGGCAATTCTTTCCTGCATGATATATTAATACAATATTCAATAGTCAACAGAAGGGATATAACCAATTCTAATTCTATTGACTTTTAGACTTTTTTTATGTTTTATTATTCTAGAGAGAAACCCTCAAGAAGGTATGTGAACATAGTTGCACACATAAGAAAACAAAAAAAAACAAAAGGTAAACCTACTGCCCAGTAATTAAGAAGAAGAAGATATTCCTTTATTAGTCCCACGAGGGGAAATTCAATTTTTTCACTCTGTTGTTAACTTATACACGGTACATGCAGACCCGAACACACACATGCACAAACATGCAACAATGGAGAGATGTCAGAGTGATGGGGCTGCTCCTGACAAGCGCCCGGAGCAGTTGGGGGTTTGGTGCCTTGCTCAGGGGCACCTCGGCAGTGCCCAAGAGGTAAACTGGCACCTCTCCAGCTACCAGTTCACACTCAGTTCTTGGTCCATGGCGGGACTTGAACCGGTGACCCTCCGGTTCCCAAGCCAACTCCCTACAGACTGAGCTACTGCCGCCCCCAACCTCTGGAAAAATGTAACTGCATTTAAAGACGTCAGCGAGAGATGGTCCTAGACACACTTAACCGACACCTACGTGGAAATTATTACAGCATTTGAGAACTGACAATAATTTTCTGTGGGATATTTGGTCAAATCACCCAGATAAGTAAATTTTGAGCTGCAAATAAGAGCAGACTTTGTGATGGTTGATTCAAGAGGTTATTACTGATGCACCATTTTTAAAATACCATCAGTACTATCCATCAAGGCCGTCTAATCTGTCTGCAAATCAGCATGGGTCAGTGATTTTACTGCACATTTGTTTTATCTGTGCCGTGCACAAGTGGCTAGTGGATCGATGGCTGCACTATGCTCACGTGAGGGCATCGTGATTCAGCTGAGATAATATTAACTAAAACAGGATGTCCTCGAGAAAACATTGTACTGAGCCATGTGCATGTGATCTATGAAAACACTTCCTAAATGGATGTATTATGTTTGCTGCTGTGGGCATGTACTTTATGTTTTTTCCAATTTTTCATGTTTATTAGGGCTGTCAATCGATTACAATATTAAACCGTGATTAATCGCATGATTTTTCCAAAGGTAATCGTGATTGATTTTAAATTTATCACACATTTTTTTTATCTGTTCAAAATGCACCTTAAAGGGAGATCTGTCAATTATTTAATACTCTTATCAACATGGGAGGGAATGAATATGCTGCTTTATGCAAATGTATGTATATATTTATTACTGGAAATCAATTAACAGAAAACAATGACAAATAAGGTCCAGAAACCCTCACAGGTACTTAGCATTAAATTTGAAGCCCTATAAAAACCACACACAATCAGATTAGAGAGTATCTGCCACGCACACACACACACACACACACACACAAACATACAATTCTTGTATAATAAAAAAATACTCCTTATTGTATGGAGACAAACAAGTTGGTGTGACATAATAACAAGCAACAATTTTATTATAACAAGGCAAACATGTAGGCTGTGTTAAGCCACTGAAGATAGCTGCGACCTAAGAGCCTCTAATGGGAAGTTTTCTCCCGTTGTCCCTAGTGAGTATTTCCTCTTTAAGTAGTTCAGTTTCATTTCAAAAGGATGGATGACAAACTTCCAAACTGTTAAACAGTCCAGAACAACATACAAAAATATGCTCAAATCATAAAATGACAAACTCCACACAACAGGCAGCAACAGCTGTCAGTGTGCTGACTTGACTATGACTCGCCCCAAACATGTATTATGATAATGATAATGATAATCATAATGTATTATGATTATCATTAAGTGGGCATGTCTGTAAAGGGGAGACTCGTGGGTACGCAGAGAATCCATTTACATTCACATATCTTGAGGTCAGAGGTCAAGGGACCCCTTGATCATGACACTTTTTCCTCACCAAAATTTATTTTTAAAGTGTTATATAGCCTCCATTCCTTGGGTTTTCTAGTTTCGTACAATCCCAGTATCTTCACTCTAGCTTTAAAATCGAGGCCGCTACAACCTAAAACTTGCATTAATGCTTTAAAGAAATTAATGGAGTTATTTCAAATTTGCATTCACATGTTGTTATCTCATACACTAACCCAGGTGTGCTGCATCCATGCCTAATAAAGAGCCTGGTGCCCCCATTGTAACGTCATCCAACAGCCTAATTCAACAAATTAAAAACCTTATCTTAACACTTTTTATGCCAAGAAAAATAAATCCACTGTAATAGATGTTTTAAAGTCTTGCTTGCTGACTAGGCAAAGGAGAGGCTGGCATTTCAGAGTCACAGACCAATCTACAAACACTCTCCCCATGCATCTCAGCAGGATAAACAACATGATTTTGAAACAGCCCTGAGGGGATGATGCACAAACAACAACAAAACATATTTTGGGCTTTTTATTTGAAGGTCTTGCTTAAAAAGTTTTAAGCAATAACATTGTCGGGTAAAAGGAGTAGAGGGGCGGTAAAGCGTATAAAGCGGGAGCAA
This sequence comes from Pterois miles, assembly GCA_947000775.1. Lineage (NCBI taxonomy): Eukaryota > Metazoa > Chordata > Actinopteri > Perciformes > Scorpaenidae > Pterois > Pterois miles. Next base: position 21,185,696 of record CAMQGK010000637.1, read on the forward strand.
TGGTTGGGGGGGTATTAGCTACATCAGGTGTCATTCCCAGAATGAGCATGCAGCACTGTTATTGATGTACTCTATATCTGCTACTTTAATGGACCTTAACACGGCAGACATCTTCATACATCAAGGCAGATGCAGACGTGAGAAATACAAGGGGGTTGCAATTTTACTTTATTTCAATAATCTCAGTGCCTGATGGACTGTGCAGCTACCAGCAGGATCTGTGCTGTTTGTGGGAGTTAGTGCGTAACTTACCCCTGCCCTGGGTCGAGGGCGATGGCCCGTGGATGCTCCATGCCGCCGGCAATCAGAGTGGTGCGCATGTCTCCGTTAAGCTTGGCCACCTCAATCTGGTCCAGATTGCTGTCAATCCAGTACAGTTTGCCTGTAATCCAATCCACAGCCAGGCCCTCTGGGGTGGCCAGACCGTGCTGCACGACCACCTCAATCCCTGTCACCCCTGAAACAACAAGACGATAGCCAGATAATTAGCCAGTTACTTCTTTATTATCTCGTAAAGAAATTCTTGATAAATTCAAAATGCCTGTAAAACCAGAGTGTGCTTATTTTTCGATGCTATACCAGAAAGTGTCCTTCGGCAAAACCCTGTTGATTGATCATTTCATTCGGAAAATTGTGTGAAAATATATATATTGGGGGTACTAATATATGAAAGAGAAGTGCTCTAACAAACATGTTTCTGTCCCTTCATCTAGATGTTTTTGGCCTTCCTTATTTTATGATATACAGTGGGGAAAAGCTTGGAAAACCTGAGATAAATACTGTATCATTAAACTTAGGGAAGTGTTTTTTTCAGATATGACATACACATACTGTATATACCAGACTGTTCTGGACTGACGTCGCCAAGCTTCTACAAAAGAAACTTAAGATGAATGTTGAAATAAATATGTTTGATGTAATGTTATATTTTTGTCAATATAACACTGAAAAAACATGCTGCATACAATAATTTATAATTTTTGGAAAATTACATGTTCACATGGAAAAATGGTCAGGATCTGAGCCTACTTTTCAGGATAAAACAGAAAAGATCATTTAGTTATTAAATGAATATAATATGATGCATATAACACAAATTTAGCATTATGAAATGTGTCTGGAATTATTTTAGTTTTATCTTCTGTTTAGATTTTTCAACTGTTTTTGTATGTTTGTACCTCTCTAAATGAGCATGTGTTCAAGAAAGAAATCCTCTACACAACAACAACTATACAATAGCAGGACAATGTACAGTAGCACTGACAAACCAAATCGTCAAGACGCAGCGTTGATGTCTCTTTACAGTAAAACCTTCTCAAGGTAAAAGGGGGATACTCAGTGAAATGAGGAAAGCTCTTCCGTATAAAAAGTATTGCTTTCTACAGGGCTCCATTAAGCATGGTAAATGGGTTTTCCCACTATATTTATAATCTAGCTGTTTACAATAATTCTCAGATGCTGAACCTTTTATGTGCGCCTCACAAAAGGGTGGAATAGGTACAGCTAGGAGGCGATTTCTACGGCTCTGCAGAGGGAAATAAAGGCAAGGGAACCCGGTGAATGTACTGCCACCCACAAAAATACAGAGCGAAGGAGAAGTTTTGATTCATCATTTTATGAGGCGGAGATACTGTTCTACAACAGCTCAAGACTTCTGGTCGTGCGGCATTTTTCAACTTTGGACATCCTGAGATAAATTTACAGGGAGAGACAATATCAGCTCGCTGCATCAGACCAGTGTATGTGTAACGATGGTGGAGTAAAACAGAGAGTTATCATCGACACAGACTTCCATTACAGCGGTGGGAGCGCAGATGAGCAAGACACGATTGGCCTTAGTCAATACATCACAGCCGTCTTTAGACAGCAAACTGTTTGTGCCCTGTACGTGGGTGTATGTGGTCGTGTGTGTGCATGCATACCTCCAGACTCGGAGAGCCTTCCCCTGTAGATCTTATCCTCCACCACATCTGTCCAGTAAAGGAGGCTGTGATTAAAGTGGAAATCTAGTGCGATGGTGTTCCTCAGCCCTGGCACCAGCAGGCTGTAGTCCCGCTTGTGAAGGTCTATTCGTCTGATCTCGTGCCGGATTGAGAAAATGATGAAAGCCTCAAAGGGATCTGGCCAACGAGAAGACACACAACACGCATCGTATATTTTTAGCATGTCCACCTAAGGTTGACTGATGTTTTCAGTCAATTGTTAATCGACAATGTGTGACATCACGTACAGGACATTTGGAGTTAGCTGGCGAGCTGTGACTGGAATGTGTCAATGACCACTGCACATAAAACGCACATTTTCTAAGGAATAACATAGTTAAAAAAGTCTCATTAAAACTATCATTAAAATATCATTAAAACTCAACAATGGAGTACTTATGAGTGTTATTGCATTATTAGATAATCATTATACCTGTCAGGGTTTGATGTAATGCAGTCAAAACAACATGTGAAAACACTGGCAGTCCTACTGCGATCTCACACCCATGAACTCACACTCATAAATCTAAATATACATTCATTCACACATACATACTGTTTGATTTACTTTGTATGAATATATGTTCACTTAATAACTCTTAGGAGCGTTAATCACAAGTTTCCTCACAATACAATAATGCAACAATAATGATTCTTTGTTTAAGATATTCATAACAAAGTCAGCTATGATACGATTTCAACTGATTCATTCAGGGGCCTGTGATCGATACAAGACAATATCATACGCTCATTTAACAGCAGTTACAGCTATATCAGCTCACACAAGGTATCTAAAACATGATTTCACAATTTTATTACTATGCTCTGAAGGAAGGAGGTGCACTTGGATGGAAATGGACGGGAATCCTGCATTTCAAAATAAAGGCATATCTTAAAGATGTCGATACGTATCACTTTCACTTTTCATCGATTATGTTGGATCGCTGACTATCGTACTGATATATCGATCCAGACTGATGGGTCGTTACACCCCTACTAACTTTCAGAGAAAAGTGATTTGCCTCTAAAATTAAAGGTTACAGCCTGGCAGTCAGGGCCACAGTTTATCACTGGACAGATTGCTTATGTAGTATCTGACCTCCTCATCACTCCTGGCTCACCTCCAGGCCCCTTATATCTTCAGCCACTCCTATTAATCCTACAGTGCCAGTGCACTCTGAATGAATATACAGCAAACTATCACCCATATGTAATATGTTCTGTGCTGTGCCTTTTGTACTTTTTAAAAGTTCATTGTTTATTTTTCATTAAATGGCCAACGTGTATTTAACATCAGTGCTGATTACTTACTAGTCATCATTTGCTGTTTTACAGAGCGCTCTGCAATTGACTTGAGGCTAAGAGGCCACGAGATCAAAGAAAGGGTAAGCTTGAAATATAAAATGCATCCAGCTACACTAAAGGATCTAAATTAGCTTGTTAAACTAGCAACCATCAAAGCTCTACCTAATGCCAGCCAAAGAAAAGCATTTTTTTTTTTAACATTAGCTAAACAAAGTCAATAGATGACTCATAGACTGTATATGAGAAGTGGACGCAAACACCTTGACTTCACCCACTGGTTTGTGGACAACGCTGTGAAGCCTTGAGTTCGACATTTTGGCCGTTGCCATCTTGATTTTTGGCTGGCTAAGTACAACTGAACGCTGGCTAAGACATTTTCAGACAACCAAAATGTTGTTTCATGAACTGAAAACAAAAAGTTGTAAGACGAAAATACGGACAACTCCAAGACCGGACAATGCCGTGTTAGCAACCTGTTAATCACAATGTAGCCATGCCCTAAAGTACAGCCTGCGTTATGGTTGATTTGACCATAATTTACTAAATGAACATCATGCTGTATTGAAGAAGACTTGAAACTAGTGATTGAGACCATAAACTCCTGTTTACAATGTTTACTGAGATAATAAATCAATTGAGAAGTAGGCTCTTTTTCTCATAGACTTCTATACAATCAGACTTCTTTTTGAAACCAGAGGAGTCGCCCCCTGCTGGATATTAGAAAGAATGCAAGTTTAAGAGACTTCAGCATCGGCTTCACTCCTCAGATCAGGGGGTTGCCCCCTGATTGTACAATCAGTGTTGGAGACTACCAGGTACAAAGATAATTATGAAACATACAGTATATTAGGGTCTTTTCTTTCACAGAACAAATGACATGTAGGAAAAGCACAGGCGTAGTTAAAAGATTAATTGATTCCACTGAGCTGCTTCAGTTTCAGGGTCCTTGTATTGTGCATGCTGGCTCACGGCTTATTAGGACACTTGAATTTAAAGGAGCCATCGCTAATGTTATGAGTAAAACCTGATGCTGAGCTTTTCCTGCTACAGTTGCTGCTGTAAAAAAGGCCTATTGTTCATTTTTTATGTGACACTACTGTTGCTAGCTCTCTGTGTGTTGCAACATTTACTGTTGCTGGCCTTTTGGCTGCTCCTGTTAGGGGTCGCCACAGTCGATCATCTGAGATCTGATTTTATGACCTGCATATTTGATTTGGTGTAGGTTTTACACCGGATGCCCTTCCTGATGCAACCTCCCTCCCCCGGTCACAGCACCCGACGGGGGGGGATACACTGAATGACTGTCACTGACATGCATTGTATGTATTTTCCATCAAAATATGATGGAATTTATTACAGTGGTTTGTTTAAATCAACTAAAATTCTGCAGGGGAACTGAAACAATTAACCTTAATGTATTCAATCAGCTCTTTCTCTCTCTCTGTCTCTGCTGAGCCACTGTGCAGAGGACACACTAATACTGGTTTAAACCACCACGTAGAGCTAATTTACATGCATCAGTTGCAGCCAAATCAATTTGTTGCCAAACACTCTGGGAATCAACACATTACATTTTTCCATTTTCTGAAAAAGTAGATATATTTGAAAGTGGTCTCTTTTGAGAAATACATTTTGCAGCATCTCTAAGGAGTGGCTAAATCTAGTCACAAGTCCTAAAGCTGGCAGCAGTGCTCGTATACTGAACTTCTCTGGCCTTGCCAACTGAGGTTTAGTTCAATCAGTGAGACTATTTCTGCTTCTGAGAAATGTTTGTACAACTAAAACTTGCTTCACAGCATTCAAGACTAAATCAGACTTAAGGGGAAAAAAATGTAATTAAAATGGTGTCCTTGCTTCAATGACACATTTTGGTGTTGCAACCAAACTAGCGATAATGTTACCGGAGTGAAGATTTGTACGTGTAAACCTTTTATTCCCCAGATGTGCAAAGGGAAATGAGGAGAAGTGGAAGTGTGCTCGAGACTTCACAAAGAATCCAATAACACCTCTCTCAAGATTAAAGTGGGATGTTTGTGTTTGTATGCAAAGTTTGATTTATGACGAAGCCGAAGAATTCTGATCGGCTTCCAGAGAAAACTGTGTATTCCTTTCCTGCGTTAATGTAAGATTAGAGCTGCAACTGCCATCAATCTTGGAGTGAAATAGAGAAGCGAGTAATCAAAACAAGGTCCATAAATCTGAATGTGACAAGCAGCAGCATGTGTGTGTAACTATTGTATTTCAAGCAGTTACGGAGCGGTCTCATCAAATAGATTATTCAATAACAGAATAGCGGAAAACTTGAATTTATGATGTGATGCTATGCAGGCGAAGCACTTGTGTCTGCAAAGGATGAGGCCTGAGGTGAACTTGTGCACAGCTGAATTAAAGCTCTAGTGGTTTGGGAGAAGGAAGGGAGAGCAGGCTTCATTCACTCAGCAGTCAGTGCAGATGGAAACAGACAGGACTCGTCACCCTGATGCCTCTTCAGATTTGAAACTGAATAGATTTGACCTGACAGTACCCTAAATCAACACTTATTACTATTCCTCAGACTACCTCTTCTCTTTCTCAGCACTAACACAAGAAACTTCCAATTACATAGTTTGACTTTTATTGTTTTCCCTTTCAGCTTCTCTTATCTATGGTGTGACCCATTCATTAATAATTTATAATTAAATAAACTATTTTCATTAACAGACAAAGAACAATGATTCCAACAGTTACTGCTATGTCCTAGGATAAACTTTAATGACTGCAGACACAGACCGATAGCCACACACTAACACGGCAGCCAACAGCATCATTAAAAACAAACATTAAACAAGACTCAGTCTAAACCGAGGGTATGGCTGGACCATGTATGGTCAGTAGGGGTGGGACAGAATGTAAAATTCAAGGTTTGGTTCGGTTCACAGTTTTTGGTTCGGTTTGGTACATTTATGGTACGTCAAGGAGGCCAAATTTCCAACTTCAATTTAAACATGCATTTCATTTATTTGGCAAAATAAGTCAACAGCTATCTGTCGTCACATTAGCAGTCTAACATGAGGAACAAAACACTTCTTCATTGTCACATCTTTTGGCTGGATGTCTTGTCCAAAAGAAAAGTGACACTGTGTTATTTAAATAGAATTAATTAACCAAAATCAACAAAATCTACAAAAAGTGCAGCATCAGGTCAGCCAGCACTTGCATTAACACTAACACATACATATACTAGGCCTGCAGCATATGAGGAAAATCTGCCATTTGCAATAACACTGCACAATATTGCAATGATGATGTGAACTTCAACAATTATTGAAGTGTGCATATTAGCTATACTGACGTCATCCTGGTTGTTTTTAAATTCAGAACCAGATTAGAATTGAATATTTAAATACAACTAGGACACATGTTGTTTCTAGAGCAGCAACAGTAATGTTTATAACAGCAAAGTCACCATATAAACTCATTAATATCTCACTGGAAACAATCTAACATGTTAATAAAATAAATCCTATTCCTAAGTGAAGTTTATAAAGACTGAAGAACACAAACATCAGTCAGTATCAGTCCTTCCTCCTGTCCTCTGTCCTCCTGTCCTCTGTCCTCCTGTCCTCTGTCCTCCTGTCCTCCTGTCCTCTGTCCTCCTGTCCTCCTGTCCTCCTGTCCTCTGTCCTCCTGTCCTCTGTCCTCCTGTCCTCCTGTCCTCCTGTCCTCCTGTCCTCTGTCCTCCTGTCCTCTGTCCTCTGTCCTCCTGTCCTCTGTCCTCCTCCCTCTGCTGATGTGAACCACTACAGGTCCCGCTGGTAGAGACGAGGAGCTGCTTTGTCTCAGTCAGCTGATGAGTTTACTACTAAGATACATGACAAACTAACCTGAACAGTCAGACTACAGAGCCAACTGCCAGCTTTAGTTTCAGCTTGTGTAGCCGAGGTTTACATGGCTCCTAAACTTTATGAGGTTAGTAAATTAATAACACGAAGGCTCTGTAGTTTGGATGCTTATGAATAACAGCGCATCACCGCTTCACTGCTACCGTTCCACCCTTCACAACTCCACTGATCACTGCTGACTAGAAGGAACTAAAGTCATTTACTTACACAATGGTCCCTGGTTTCAAACAGGAAACAACATGGCGTCCTGCTCATAATCTTTTTGCTTTTCCGCAAAAACAATCCACCAAAATCTACTTCTGAAAACATTTTATGCAAGAAATAGGCCATGCCACTGTTGAATCTCGATTCATTTTGGAATAAGATCGGCTAGTTTGACAGCTTAGTCCAAGTTTCGTGAGCCGGACAAGTCATGTGGACGGGCTCATTTGCATAAACGGCTTTTCATTTTGAGAGAGCAGCGGCTAATGAGGAAACTCCAACCAAAGAACGTATATTGCCAAGAAGTAAAATCCAACTGCTGTCTCCATTGCAATGTCAGCGCCCAGCAGCAAAGCTACACTTCTGTCATTCTGGACTGAAAGCTACTACCAGACACCAGTACAACGCCTAAAATGTGCTGCACAAAAGTAAAGCAAAATTCCTTCTATTCTATTGTCATAATTTTAATGTTTCTACTGATATGTCCTGTGTTGAACAATAAAAAATATAAATATGCATGCATACTCTTATAACTATTGACTGACTTATTTATAAAACTATTTTTTTTTTACCATAGATGTATAAATGCAGTGCATGTTAGTGCATAATCTACAATTACATTAAATTCGGTTTTTGTCATGCTACTAGCACTACTAGCTACTAGTCGATAACCTTTGGGAACAGAGACGTTAATACATCCACCACAGTACAGCATAAAGCCTGTAGCCTCTGTTGAACAGTAAAATATTATAAATATATTATGTGTTTTCAGTCAAAAATGCCAGCAGCAGACACCGGAGTTTTGTCTCGTTGCTTCTGTACTCGTTGCTCCCACACTCGGCCGACCAATCGTGTAACTTCCCTTTCATCTCAGTCACTCAGTCAGTGACAGACTTATATGTTTGTAGGGCTGGCCCTCTGCTGTCCAGCCAAAAAAAGCCAGGGTCAGTTACCTGTGCTGTGACAGCTGTCTCCATCTGGGTCGAGCGTCCATCCTGGATAACAGGAGCACTTCACCGTGGTCTTGTACTGCTCACACACTTGGCTGCACTTCAGGTGACGGCTGCAGTAGTCCACCACCTCACACGTCTTGTTACTGGAGTCCAGGTGAAGCCCAGGGGGACAGAAACACACAACCCCTTTCCCTGGCGCCACGGTGCACTGGTGGCTGCAACCCCCTCTGGCTACGAGACACATATCTGGGGTAAAGACAGGCAAAAAAAAACCACTTAGAAACTGTGCAGACACTAAAGGAGAGGCTGGAGTTTAAAAGAAACAGCATGTGTGGCAGCTCTGTAAGATAACAGTATCTGAGTCTGGATCTTACAAACCCACTAATTGCATAAAAGTGCAGCCAATCTAAAAGGTTTTACATTTTATCATTATGTCACAAGGATAACATATTTTCTGTGTTCACAATCTAATGAAGATAAAGGTATTAGATAATGAGAAAGCCTTCATATAGCAGATTCTCTGTGGTTTCACCTCGGGGCGAGTGCTTTTATCCCATTGCTTCAAAAACAAAACAAGAAAAAGAACATTACACACTGTTCCTTTCAAAAGTGATATAAAGACAGACATGACTAAAGTCTGAAAGTCTTCTAGAAAGCTTGTTAGGAAGTTGTTTTTCTGCCCTACACACCTGTTTTTTGTTAACAGCTGCCAGGTCAAAATGGAATGGTCTATTGGTGAAAATAAAACTGGCCCAGCGTGTGTTTTCCCACCGTGATTAAGACTGGCTTTTCAGGGTGGCCAAGAACTGCACCGCGCTCTCTCAGTGGGGGGGGTATGGAGTTATGCGGTCACAGTTGTTAATGGCGGGTGTGAGTCCTGCTGAGATGGTGCAAATCAATCAGGCCCTCAAGGTCTCTCTGAACACATAATTGTCGATGAGGAAACAGAAGCCCTCTTCTCAGCTTCCATAACACGGACACTCACAGGTCCTGTAGAGGCCCCCTGAGGCTTGGTTGGTGACGCTCCACAAAATGAACCTCCATGTTTACACTGCTCACTTTAAAGAGATTAGATGGCTGGGGCTAGTCACATGAGATCCCTTTCTTCCCTCTGAAGGTTGCTGGACAAACACTTCCACATTTGTCATCATCGGGAAGCCAGAGTATTACTTTATGTCCTGTCCCCCTGGTCTCTGAGACAACACGCCGGTTCCTCATTGGGCTCTAAGCTGTTCTATATGGAGGAGAGAATCAGTCCTAAAACACCAAAATAGTTAGTATACTAGCTGTTTCGGTTTCCTCGTCTCAAAGTCAGTGGGATTTTTTTGCATGGGTTTTCTGTGGTTAACACAAGCTTAATAGATTTTTACATTAGATTTGCTCTACAGTATAAAATTTGTCTGCAAATATCCCTTTCTTGAAGTTTTTATGTGTCTTAAAAAAAGGCGGCTGCTAATAAGTGGCTAAATGAGACTACTCATTTGCCTTTACAACCTCTTTGTGTATACTTGTGACCGTGGTGTAGCTTGTTTATAGTGTTAACATTAGATTTTTACCTCTGGTGATTGCATACACACCAAACATTTTAGGGAACAAAGTAAGTATCATAAATGTTTGTCTGCCACATAGCTTATTTTCTGCAATAATCCAAAACCCAGTGGAAAGTTCGCATTAGCTTTTTATGGAAGGAACCAGGGTACGGATGTGTTACCAACTACACCAAATTTTTAAGAAAAGATGACAGCTAATATGTGTAGCGCGCTTAGTTATCTTTAACGTTGAGTGGTTGTGTGTCCAGCGGAGCCGTAAGTTTCTACCCACACCGTGCACACCGGCTGTGACCACTCCGTTCTCATGGTGATTACCACATTAACGTTATGGTTCCCTTATATATTTAAATCTGAAATATAGGCACTTTTGCTTTTTGTGCCAACACTAAATCCTCCACCATCGTCGTCCATCCGCTCTCTCTCATCCTGTGTGTGTGAAATCTCACTAGTGCTGAGACTCTGTACAGACACTTTCACTTTCAGTTTTATAGCATTCACGTATTGATAACACGGTGCGGATACAAGAAAATTAACTAAATGGGTTTTGTGATGGTAAAAAAAAAAGCAAAATGACGGTGGGGTTGGTGGGTATGTAATGTAATCAGTGTGTGCTTGACCACCGCGTAACATCGGCAACACCAACTAGCCAACTAGCCAACTGGCCTGTATTCACTGTCCTTGTCATCCTCTTGTTGTTCTCTCAGTGTACTGTCTTTTGTCTTGCAATAAAATAAAAAAAAAATAAATCAATAAAAAGATGAAAAGTTAAAGTGAGAGTTAGCTCAAGTGCTGTGAGGTGACTCAGCAGGTAACTTGTGCTGAACCTCTACAGTGAAAATTGGAGGATGTGACAGTGCTTCAACCTTTCCCAATTAATTTTTCTGCAACACTGCAAAGCTGATAAAAAGGTAAATAGTGAGGAATAAACAGCTATATTTGAATAAAGAAGAATAATGTGCTGCTGTTTTCATTTGCAAGGTAAATGTGGTTTATTAATTTGTCACTGTTTGTTTTTTTCTCTTAAACCAATAAAGAACTGTCAATCAAAGGAGCTCGAACACAGTCGGAGCACTGCGACATCCAAAAATGCCTAAAAGTCCTCGGGAGTCATTATTTTTGACAGTTTTTGCTGGTCTTTTCACTTTAAAGTGATTCTTTACCCAAAATATATCTTTAGAGTATCAAAAACTCACCCCCTGTAGGCTTGAAGCGTGGCTATAAAAAGCTCCTCGTGAAGAAGAGCAGCTATGGTCAGCTTGAATTTTGTTGGTAATAAAAGATTTCAACTTTTTATAACTTAAGGTAAAAAAAAAAAACAAACTTTCAAACTTCTCAAAGTCATACTTGTCTATCATCCTCCTCTGAGGTTAGAAGTTCAGGAAGACATAACATTTCCAGACAACATTGTGACTGTGGGACATACTGATGTATTTTCAACAGATCGGACATTATGTCTGTTTGTCTGCTGTGTAAGTGGTCATGGTTGGACTATTAAACTCTACTGTAAATAACTATAGAAAATGTTTACTATCTTTCAACCACCAGGAGAGTGCTTGATAATCTGCCCACATGCTTTTGTGTACTTTTGGTTGGGTCTGTTTTCTAAAAATGCAGTCCTTTCTAGTTAGTAAAAGGCCAAAACAGAGGGACATACTGTATGGACTACCCTTATCCTGCTACCACCGTGACCTGGACCTGGATTAGCAGCTGGAAATAGATGACTGGATGGAATGCACAAACCAGGTCCAAAATCCAATGTTTTTTTTACAGCTTGGTGTGGAGGAATGTGACCAGCCTGCACAGAGCCCTGACCTCAACCTCATCAGACACCTCTGGGATGAACTGGAACAACAGGTCAGCATCTAACCTCCAAATTGTTGTGGAAAGCCTTCCCAGATGAGTGACAGCTCCTACGACAGCATACCAATGTCATTGGTGGAGGAATGAGAGCTTCAGCAATCAAACATTGTGGTACCCACTAGGTCTGGGACAATACACCTATCAACTGCTTCAATACTATCACGACACTTGGGTGCTGTTTTGATATGTATTATTATAAGTATTGCGATTCTACAAGTATTGCTATTCGATATTGCAATTTATTGCTTTGATTTTTGTTCACTTTTTTACACTAGACCACAGGAAAAAGTTGAATCATACACTTCTAGGGACTTTTAATTTGCAATATATCTAAATTACGACAGTAAGAATGTTTGATTTTCAGCATGTATGTAGTCAGAGATGTCCTGAAGTCAAATATCAGTCATTGTCAGGAGTTATTTATTAATTCTTTTCCAGAAACCCAAATATCACAAAATAAAGACATTTCCTTCACAAATTAGTGGCATTTTCTTTTTAATTTGTAAGGGACATGTAATGTTTTATATTTCTGATGAATACAAGCCATCTTACTTCCATATCTGTATTTTTTATAAAGTTCCCTTTGTTGTGAAAACCAGACATGGTCACAGTCCGTCACTAGCTCTCCCGTCAGCTCCGTTCTCTTTATACATCCAAGGTCAGCTCCATCGGGGCTGTCTGAATACATTTAACATAAATGTCAGTATATGGGTGCTCTACAGTTGGAGCGTCGGCCAATTTGACCACAAAGATGAGAGTGGCGGCTGTCTTGACCGCACGTTACCGCAATACGGTATGTTTCCCGTCTGTGACAGAGTTAACATGCAGCTTTAGCCGTGATGACTAGCTCTGATCTTCCTGTTATTGTGTGAAACCTGAAGTGTTTCCATACTTTACTGTATGTGCAGTGTTTACCACTTTGGATTTAAGGGAGGGAGTAGGTTGTATCCATGCAGACTCTCCACTGTTTTCTACTTTCTCATCTTGGCTCACTGTGGCCAGCTGGTTTGTTTAGGTTGATGGATATGGAATGGATATAAGGTCGCATTACTCAGACTACAACAACAAAAGCGGTAACTTCCTTCTCCCTCTGCACAGGCTCAAATGAAGCAAATATATTGATTCTGGCATTAAAAAATCTAAAAAAAACATGATGCACAGGTGAATCAATTCTTTTTCCCACCCCTGGTATCCACATAGTGTTTTTGGCCATGTATTAGAGTAGAGTATCAAAACAAACGTACCGCAGATGGGTCCTTCATCCGAGCGGTCTGCACAGTCCACTTTGCTGTTGCAGATCTTATCAGGTGTGAGGCACACAGAGGTGTCGTTGGCACAAGGGTACTTGGGTGGTTTACAGACAGCAGACTCGCACGACTCTTCATCTGAACGATCCTCACAGTCAATGTCCCCATCGCACACCCAGCTCTTTGTGATACACTTGCCTGGAGAGAATAAAATGTGGAGACAGAGAGACTTTTTTTTAACTTTAACTTTTTTAAGCACTTAAAAAAAAAAGAGCAGTTCCAAGTTTTACTGCAGTTCAGACGATGTAATCTCACTGTAGTTAGTATTGGATGATAAGGGCTTCTCAGAAAAAGTTTCCTGCCAAAACTAACTGAGATTTAACTGGTACATTCAGTGCTTGTGTTTTCCAAATTTGCAAGTGTTTCATTTCTTTAATCTTTGCAATAAACATTATATAGCAAAAATGCCATAGTTTTTCCTCAGGGGGCCTCAATAAACAACAAATTCTCAGGTCTAGTCTCAATGTTTGACTTGAAACTAGAATTATCACCTCACAGTTGTTAGAGTTTACATCCATGTCTGTCCAAAATATCATCACTTCACAACTTTATCCTGTTAGACATCTGTGTGAAATTGTCATAATTAGTATATTAATTCTTGAGTGTTTTGTGAAGTAACAGCGACCTTTGATCGTCTAAATCTCATCAATTAATTCTTGATTCTTGTGTAAGATAAGACATAAGATAAGATCCCCCTATACCAGTCCCACAGTCGGGAACTTTGCAATTGATTTGTAGTGGATGTTTGTGCCAAATGTGAAGATATTTGCTCAAGGCATTCCTGAGATATCACAAGAACGGACAGACACGAGGTCGCAATGACCTTTGACCATCAAAATAGAATCAGCTCATCCTGGAGAATAAGGAAGACGATTGTGCCAAATTTGAAGAAAGTCCCTCCAGGCGTTCCTGAGACATCATGTTCATGAGAATGGGATGAATGGGACGGATGCACGGAGGGACAACCTGAAAACGTCATGCATCTGCTCACGCTGTTGTTGGCACGGAGGCATAAAAATCCACACATGATCAATATTCCTTAAGCTGGTACCTACGCTGTGATTTGTACTTCCCTCACCATGCAGGTTAGAAACAGGTAGGTGGAACCACTGAGGGGGGCAAGGAAGAAAACAATATACAGAAATACGGATGCATCATTTTTGCATGCTTCCAGGTGAAACACGGATTGAAGCATATTCCAATTTACACCTTTTCCATCAAAGCTACATCATAGTGTTTTGGGATCCCACTGGTTTATGCTTGGTGCCAGATCAATGCAAACCGCTGTGGGAGGCTGAAGCGACCGCTGTGGGTGCGTGGATTCTGTGCGAGGCCAGGTGCGTCTGTGTGTCTGTCTGGCTTCACGTCGTGTCTAAGCTTTCCAAAAATAGCCAGATGACGCTTTTGATTTCGTTTTCTAAATGCCTAATGTGAGGCCACTGCAGTTGCATGTGAAAATCCAAGCTTATGTGTTATTCAAGTAAACAAGCTTTTCATGCGTAAAATATGAATGACACTCGGGGCACAAAAATGTTCCATTTTTAAAGTGTCATCATCGTGTGTTTATGGAAATACACATGGACAGGAAGGTTAATTATTTGTACAACTGCATTAACCATTCTTGATCCTGGAAATTTCACCTTGAATGACAATAAAAAAAATCTCAAAACTTCAACTTGAAAAGTTTTATGAGTGCATGTTGCTGCAGAAAACAAAGGAGGGGACAAGGATGTGGCTGAAAATGGGAAAAAAAACAAGATTTTATTCAGGGAGTGGGAGGCACAAAAGGGAGGGAGTGAGTGGGTTTATAAAATATAACTATTGCTTATTACTGTGAGTAGGAAATATATTTTTTATATTCTTTCTGAATATAGAAAGGCTCAAACATCTAAAAGTTTCATCTTTAATTCAACAAAAATGCAGCATATCCACAGATTTCCTACAGAGATGGGAACTTTTCTATTTATGTTGGTCCCTCCTCTATGTGTGGCTGAAGGTTATTTTTAAATAATGGATTAGTAAATTCATGGTTGTTTTTTTGTTTTACTCTGCTCATCATTAAGGTTTCCACACTGATAAAGAGCTTCATATTTATTGCCGCTATCCATTGTATGTGTTTTTGTTTTTTAACAGAAGATTACACCTAATACAGTAAGTTTGCTAAATTTCCAATGCGTTTCACAGTTACAGTGCTCAACCGCTCATATGGATCAAAAAGTTTGGGACATATTCTTTAATATACGTGCTGTTTACATAATTTGCTTATAGTAAGCAATTAGTCCGCTTACAATGTTCACTTTGGGTTTTTCATACACGACAACATTTGGATAAAAATTTTAAACCTTCGTTAGACTAACTGTAATGATTCTGTTTTGTTTTTGACATAACTTCCTTGATACTACCTCGTCTGCTTTCCAGCTGGATACCTGTGCTGCGAAGCAACCCTTGTCAAGTGGATTGATAACGCCTGGTGACATAATGCCCCTACAGTACAACTCAACACATTCTGCACAATGTGACTGATTGATGTCTTTATTAACGGTGCAAAAGCTCAGATAAATCAACCTTTCGTTTCATTTTCGATGTGTAATATTCATGTTTTTAAAGAAAGTACTCATATCAAAAATATCAGTTTAAAAAATATACTGACATGAATTAATCAAACACAAAAAAATGCTGCTGGTTTATAGAGACCTTCATGGAGAATTTCTACATCTATCAACAGAGGACTTTAACAAAAACGGAATGTAAAACCTCTGAACTCCACCAAATCGGTATTACATTTAATTCCTCGTTTGGCCTTAAAGTGCCCAATTTAGAAAATTCAAATAGCTACATTTACAAACTATCTCTCTTTGATTAAGATACCTTCTCAATTCCAATATATTTAAAGGAATATTTCACCCACAAAATGGCCATCTGTATATCAAATACTCATCCCGTCTTACTATGAATTCTTCAGCTGTTTTTCTTGCATGCTTCTGCGGTGAAGAACCAAAAAACTGAGAAAAGTGAAAGATTTTCCGTTCAACATGGAGGCATGCAAGAAAACACAATGTTTTCTTCAAGATTTCAAGGTAACACGTGGTGGGCAATGATATACAAATGGTAATTTTGTGAATGTATTACTCATTTAAGGGGAGACATGGATGGTCTCTATAAAATGTGCAGCTGAAGAAATACCTACTATTGTTATGTCACTGTATGTTCAACTATTCTTTGTTGTTTTTCTTTTATTAATCTTTTTTTTCCAACAAACAAACCTGTGTGTGGGTGGTTCAACCAAGTTTGTTTAGTTGTATTGTTCGTTGAGCGCAACTCCACATTGAAAATTTCTATCTTTGTTGGTGATTTATCGTAAACGTGGAAATACATCCATCCCCAAAGGTGGACTGATCAAGTAAAAGCATCCATATTCCCAGCATTCAAACTGGGCATCCGTCCAGAATGAGTCTCTCATCTTTGTTTTATCCGAGAAGTTGAAACAAAAAAGAGAGAAATAAAGCTCATCTTCGTCCTCCCTTTAATCTGCCAGAACTGTTAAGATGGCCCCTTCCAGTAACCCTTTTGAATTTTACTGGCGAGGGCACTTTGTTCTTCTGAGGAGGACAGAACGAACTGCACCAGTGCACAGGGGTGTGACACAGCAGAATTAGAGTGAATAATAATTGTGTGGTCTAACCAACCCTTCACCACGCAGCAATGCCTCCACTCTTGATAATACTGTCAAGGGGATGAGCGGAAAGCTGCCGAGCTAAAGACAGAAAGCAACTGAATGTTTCTCTGACCTTCTTCTTTCAGCTGCAGAAAGAAAGTGGATGCTGGATTTAGGTACATGGGGAGTTTATACAGGCCATTTAAATGGTCTGCCCTAACTGGTTGAACAAGTACTTGCAAACTTCACTGCACTACTCCAAAGTAGAAAATGGTTAAGCCTCTAGAGCCTGTCAGATAGTGACGACTTTATGAAAGGGAAGAGAGCCATTTGGCATCTTAATTTATGACTGATACACACGACTGAGATATTTTCCTCCTCTGCTAAAGCCTAGCGAAAGGCTGGCAAGAAAATGTTGAGGAGATATTACAGCTTTCAACTGTGAAAGAGCGAAACCTTTAGGTCCCTATCTTACACCGGGCGCAAAGATTTCAGACTGGTGTTGTCATTTGCATGACCAGCGGCCACGTTGTGTAAATAGCAAATGTACTTGCGTCTGTCTGTGAGGGATTAAGGTGGACACGCCTCTGTGGCGTCTCCTCTCGTCATCCCTCTGTGTGTGCTAGTATAGATGTAGGTTACTTCAAAGTTTGTGGGCTTTCCTCTCCTAACTGGCAGGATTTTGAGGCTGATAGATTCATGCGTTACACACCGCCACTACGGCAGTGCCCGACTGCAAGCCCTTGTGTAAAGCAGCTCCGGATTCTGCTCAGCAGGTCTGGGTCCCCCGTGGGTTGCATCAGAAAGCAATACAGGTTTCATTATTTATCAGTACGTTTGTCATATTTAGCTTAATGCTTATTATAATGAATACAAGCACTGCATACATCTGTGCAGGCGCACCTAGCTTTTAAAGAAAATGGGAGATGACACTGATTGGTTTGATTCCTCTTACGCCCAAAACACACTTATGATTAATTAATAAATACAACCTCTTTTCCCCTTTTGCCTTACCTTGTGTACAGATTATGCAGCATTTAAGTAACAAAAGTGGAGCTGGAAGCACCCAAAATGCACTTGCACCGTGCTCTTTAGACCGTGGGCTATAGATCGTTAAGATAGGGCCCTTAGGCTGTGTTCAAACTCCATCATGCTTAATGTTGACTTAAAATTTGTGATTGTTTTTGATGATTTTCTATGATGTAACAAAATGATGAAACTCTGTCCAGAAATAGTCCATGTAATTTCAATAATGCAATACTTAACAGTCAAGACTCAAGTCAGCTGATTTGGCTTTCTCTCTGTTGCTGTGTGTTACTGTCCTTCATGCTCAAAATACTGTAACTCAGCCAGGCAGCCATGGTGCTAAAACTAACTGTTTCAGGCAAATGATGCAAGGTTTGCTCGCTGAACTCAAATACAAGCTGAACTTAGTTTTCATGCCTCAGGATATGATTTTATACCACAAACCAACCAACACTGTCAGTGTCAGTTGACTAATGAAGTGTAAAAATCAACACTACAACAGTATTTGCATATGTCAGACTTTATCTAAAACTTCGGGAAGATATTTCGGAGCCATGTAACATCTGTACGCATAGATGATTCATTCACTGCTTCTTGACTAAAAGTAAAAAAGAAGAAGCACCACCTTCAGCACCTTTTTTTTTCCATACAAATAGCTGTCGGCGTATCTTTCCATTCTAACCCCAGCGCGTTGTTTAGCGCTGTACTGTATTCACTACCTGTATCTTTGCAGGTGAACTTGGCCTTGGGGTCACACATCCTCTTGGTGCCCTCGCAGTCTTTCTCGTCGCTGCCGTCCTCACAGTCCTTGTCTCCGTCACACCTCCAGCGTTCTGGGATGCAGGTTCCATCTGTGATGCAGTGAAATTCCTCTGCGCTGCACTCGATCACAGACGGCAGCACTGAAACAAACATCATGCAACAATTCAGATCCACGGCACATTGTTATGAGCAAAGGCACCACAGTAGTGAGCAATTATTTTGCAGGACATTTTTTACTGTTTACAAATATTTAGATTTGCAAGCAGAGCGCTTGGCAACAATAACAGGTCAGTTAGTTCCAAGGAGGTAAGTTATATCACTTCCAGCATTTAAAGATCTTAAACATCTTCATTTAAAGAGGTCTGTTTAAAGGTCCAGTGTGTAGGATGTGACGGTATCTGGCGGTGAGGTGACGAGATTGCAACCAACTGAAGTCTCTCCGTGTACCAGGCGTGCTGGAGAGCTACGGTGTCCCGTAAATGGGAATGTCTCTCTATGGAAACGAGTGGTGACGCAAGAGAGAGAGAGCGGCGGTGACGTGAGTAAATAACTTTATCGACTCAACGGGAAAAGTTAACAGAGTCTGGTTTGTCTGTTCTGGGCTCCTGTAGAAACACGGTGGTGCAACATGGTGAACTCCATGAAGAGGACCCGCTCCCTGTGTAGGCCTCATTCTGAGCTAACGAAAACACAATGATTCTTATTTTCAGGTGATTATACACTAAAGAAAACCTGCTTATTAATATTATATTAAATTTCTGGTAATCGATCCCCCTGATTACCACACACTGGTCCTTTTAAGATAAGATAAGATAAGATAAGATAAGATGAACCTTTATTAATCCCCGGAGGGAAATTCGGGAAAAGGGTGTATTGGAGAATGCGGGCATAAAATGACTTTTAGTCACTACATATCTTCGAATGAGGTAAGACAGTGGTGAAAGAGCTTATGGCCCCTGCAGCATATCCTCATACAGCAGCTCATAAGATAACTTGTGAAAAATTCGTAGTAATTTTTTGTGCGTTTTCCAAAGAATGTCCTGCAACGTGTCAATTTCTATGTTACATGCATACGGTCTTTTCAAAATAAACTTGGTTAGGTTTAGGAAACAAAACTACTTAGGTGTAGGTAAAGACTGCCTTTGTAAGTTTTAGGCATTTAAACTACTTAAGATTAAGATTAGGCAACACAAGTACTAGGTTTAGGAAAAGATCATGGTTTGGGTTAAACTAACTCTGGAAGTGGCATAACTTAAGTACATAAGATACGTCTGGTTTCAGACAGGATACGAACACCGGTATCCTGGGCAAAAATCTAATGTTTCCTTGACCCACCAGTCCACGCTGACCTCGTCCCTATGTGGCACTTGTTGGTCTTTATACTTTGTGGTTCACAATTATGTGGATTACATGAGAATTGATTTGTGGCATATATGAATTACAGCGCATTACTTTTCATAGGTATGGCTACTACCGGTGTATAAGAACAGCCTGCCCAGAGATGTAAGCCTTTGCATGTGTCACGTTACAAATTGGGTGTCTGTGAGTGACATTCACAAGAAAGAAAATCACAAGCGGCGATCTCCGGGAAGTGAGATCCAAAGGCACACCTGCAAATACCGCTTATCGCCACAGGTGCCACCAAAGAGAACGAAACAGAGATCTTAGAGATTATAACGTAAAGGTTTATGCCTGTAGGATGTTTCTGACTTGTTTAAGGACTGGTCACTTTTTCTTCCCCTAGCTGGGATTCATTACAAAGAGAGGGAACTGGTGCCGCTACACCATTATGTTGGACATGTTGCATTGCAGGTCCTGGGGTCACTGGACACATCATCTGATGAGAATTAATGCACAAACTAAATGGCAGAGTGAAATACATTAAAAAAAAAAAATTGTGATGTTTTCATAATATTTCTGATTCGTTTCATAGGAACAAAACTGTACACTTTAGTCATATGAAGACGTAAATCAAATAACACCGTTCAAACGTTTCCATCAGAATATAATAAACAGCTTATGAATTACTTTAAGTCATGGCATTGTGCATTCTAGATGATTTGCTTGATCCTTAAAAGTCAAACCCAAAAAAAAAAAAAAAAAAAACATTTCCTCAACAGCTGAGGCAAAGCTAAGACAGATTCAATCCCCTGGGGTGGAAGCAGAAGCAGACACGGGGGGGTGGAGAAGCCTGCAGTTCCCATCAGGAAACGGTTTGATGAATCGTCTACACATCCCAGTGACAAGCAAGTGAGCTGTGAGTTTCTAGGAGCTTGCATGAGCTTTCTGTGGTAATTAGATTAAATGATTCAACTCCTGATGGTAAAATTCCACCGAACAGAGACTAGATAAGATTAGTCACACGTGAGTGTGAAAACAAAGTTATTGGACTCAAGCTGATTAACTGCTAAACTTGTAATTACAACACCTAAATTTAAACACGATTTGAATTGCAAATAAAACAATTAGCACACTTAAACAGATATAAAGGCAGCTACATTCTCCTGCATTCTCCATCAGACAACTATGCTGCAAGGCAGATCTTTCAAGAAGCTAAAAAAGAGCAAATCCCAGCGATAACTTCATATAAAGGGTTAATTATAAATTCATACTACAAATACTTCTCAGACATGAATTAATAATAAGGGTCATCTTATGTTGAAAGGAATGAATTACTCTACCTACTTTTCATCTGACTCAACAAGTGACAGTATGTTAAAGGTAATGGAGGCACTCTTACATGCAGATCCTCCTCTGCAGGTCGTGTTCTCATCACTGAAGTCTCCACAGTCGTTGTCGCCATCACAGGCCCAGTGGTCCGGGATACAGCGGCCACTGGTGCACTGGAACTGGGTGTTGGCGCAGGACTGGATGCAGCCCACTTCATCGCTGCCATCTCCGCAGTCGTCATCTATGCACATACACAAACACTCATGATAGGTGGTTGATAAATGGGGATACCGGTATGAACATCCTTTGACGTGTGTGATGAGCGTCCTCAGAAGAGTCTCGTCCTCACCTGAATCACAATGCCACTTCACACTGATGCATCGCCCATTGGAGCAGCTGAACTGGGTGAGGGGCTCACAGGTGGGGAAGGCTGAAAAGGTTTGATACAGGTACACATTAAGTACAATCCCAGTTCAAGCTAAACCAACATGTGCACTGCAATTCTACACATCAGTTGTTGTTTTTTTATTGGAAACTGCCATATATCCCTGTCATAAAACCTACACTATGCCCTTGTGAACTATTACTCATAATTCCTTTATTGGTCCCACAGTGGGGAAATTCACACATTACAGCAGCAAAGTGGATAGTGCAATAAAGACAAGAAGCATAGATTTAAAAACAGTATTAATACAATAAAATAAATAGATTAGTATATACATAATAGAAAAAGTAAGTAAAGCCAGGAGTATGTCCTTTATATCAATAAATAAGTTTGTTGTGAATGTGACTGTGATTGTGGTTTTACTGGGAGCAGTGCTGGTTGTGGAGTCTAACAGCTGCAGGCAGGAAGGACCTTCTGTAACGCTCCTTCGTACACTTAGGGTGTAGCAGCCTGTCACTGAAGGAGCTCTCCAGAGCTCTGATGGTGTCTCTCATGGGGTGGGAGTCCTTCTCCATCATGGATGACAGCTTAGCCATCATCCTCCTCTCTCCCACCACCTGTACTGAGTCCAGAGAGCATCCCAGGACAGAGCTGGCCCTTTTAATAATCTTATCCAGCCTCTTCCTGTCTGCAGCTGTGATGCTGCTGCCCCAGCAAACCACTCCATAAAATATGGCTGATGCCACAACAGTGTCATAAAAAGTTTTCAGTAGTGTACCCTGTACTCCAAAAGACCTCAGTCTCCTGAGCAGATACAGCCTGCTCTGGCCTTTTTTAACTGTAGTATGTTTCACAATGCAGCACCCGAGTATTTCACTTTCATTTATTTATTTTCATTTTGACAAAAAAATTTGACAAAATTTCACCTTTCGTCTCCTGCGATTTGAAAATTACAGTTGGCCATATTGGGATTTTGATTAATTGTGCCGCACTTTCTAATGGACAGAATGAAATCCATAATCCATTGACACAAAATCATAAATCCATTGACGCATGTATATGTACTGTGTGAACAACAGAGTGTAAAACTGAATTTCCCCACTGTGGGACTAATAAAGGAATATCTTTCTTTCTTTCTTTCTAAAATCTAAGCTTTTTAGGCAGACCATGAACAAGATTTAAAACAGAGAAATTAAAAAAAAAAAAAAAAAAGACAAAGTGTACAGCCATGCTAGAGGCTCTGTGAGGATGCGGCTCTTATACTCAGCAGCAGGGCAGGAATTTTGCCAGCGGCCACGGCGGCCATGAGCATCATAGCCCCTCTGTCTGGCCTTGATGCCCTTCTGAAAATTCTATGCCTTGCGGCCAAAGTGGCCTTGATGCCCCGTCCGCATAGCTGAGTTCACCCTTTTCTCGTCTGCTTCATTTCTGTCAATACATTTTTTAGACACAACTGTCTCTTACTGGGCAGCATCAAGTGAAACGCTGCGTACATAACCAGCGATGGGCTCGGTTTTGAGCCTGGTATGAACCGCTGGAAATCTAGCCTATTTATGACGATAGCTTGACACCTGGCTCAGCTGTGTTGTTCTTCAGCTGTAATGCAGCCCCTCTAGATAATGCTTGTGATTACACACCACGCACTGCAGAGCGTCCCAGAAGAAGCTCTCAGCTCTGCTCCGCTATGGTCTATTTTTGACGAAGCCGTGGCGCATTGTGTGTGTATAAGTAAATAAGTAAAAACTGTGATCTTGCAACCCTACAGTAGTGCTAAATCTTCAGAAATACTTCTCAGAGTTGCTGTTATAAGTGGCCCTGGATGGAAGAGGAAAACAAAAGTTGAGAATAACTGATTAAAGCTTTGTACTAACGGTGGCCTTGCATGGCCATGTTTTATTCTGTTTTCACATGTTCTCTCTTGATCAATGCCTCCAATCACAAAACTTTACAGGTAAAAACACACTTGGCGCCAAATAAAAGAAAAAAAATCCCACTCTGTTGTGATACACAAAGAGCTGCGAGAGTCACATCGTGGAGCCAACATGGTCCATATGCGGAGGATATAGACTCGGAAACTATGAGCTGAGTCCACAGTGGGGGTTCATGGCAGGGAGGGAAAGAGAAATGATGGAGAGGAAGTCGTGTTACATGGGCTCTATCTGTTTGGTGATGCCTGGAAGCTGCTTGATATCCTCCTGGATCCATCTTTTTATATATGTTCAAATTCTAGTTATAATTTTTTGTCACATGGATTGTCTATATTATAATTTCAATATGTTGTTACTCCGTCCTGGGAGAGGAATCCTTCCTCTGTTGCTCTTCCTGAGGTTTCCTCCATTGTTTTCCCTTCTTAAAAAGTTTTCTTTTTGTTTTTTAAGTTTTTCATCATCTGCTGCGAGGCTCATAAAGGACAAAGGGTGCATATCCTTTACAGATTGTAAAGCCAGCTGAGACAAGTCTGTGAATCGTGAAATCAGGCTATATGAAATGATGCATCTGTAGATGCTTGTCTTGGGGTTAATGAATTACGAATATTGTAATTAACCAAATGACTTGGTTTAATATATTGAAATCATCATGCACTGAATTTCTGTAATTGATTATCTTAACCTACTATTGTACCTCCTGCAAACTATGGAAGTGGATGTCTCCCCAAGTTTCTTCCACTTTCACTTAAAGATACAATTCCCTGTGTGCTGATGTGGGCCAATACAGACATCTGAGACAATATACTGTGCATGTATATGATATTGTGCAATATACTGCTATATAAAGTTAACCTGACAATGCAAAATCGTGAAAGCAAATCACCTCTGCAGTCAGCCAATAGCTGATCCAACATCCATCAGTGCAGTCAGGGAGACATCATGCACTAAATTGGTCTACGATATAGCATCAATATTCTCAGGAAGTATGACGACATTGTCTGGATTGACATTTGTATTCCCATCAGATACCATTCTTGTATCCAATTTTTAGATACTCTATATACAGTACTTTTCAAATATCCTTACAGGATGCCTGAAACTTTATTGACTTCCACATGAAATGCAAGTCTACATTTGAATTGATTTGTTGGCATCTGCCGCTGCTGCCTGGAATACCTTAGGCGCTGTCGAGAAGACATATTGTATCTTTATCAGACGCGTGTCTTCTATATTTCCCACAAATGTGTTAGGTCTCACTGACAGCGCATGACTGGTTGGAATTTAACATTCATTAAAAATGAAGCACGAACATCCATAAATAATGACGGTTTCAAGTAAACACTGAGCCTGGCAAAAAATGGAACACCGGCATCCATAAATAATGACGGCTTCAAGTGAACAGAGAGCCCAATATGAGACACTGTGTGACAACTACTAAACTACTGACAAACAAAATCCAAATTAGCATCAATCTCTGAGGCGGCCACCACTGAGCTTCAGGTGTTTCAAAACCCACAGTGGTTCCAGTGGAGCTAAGTGAGCTGCCAGGGCTGCACAGTAGAGTGCCTGCAGAGGAGTAATGCCTGAGGAAGCTCAGACAACAGTAAGGGAGAGAATATGTTTTACTGCGCAGCTTGATTATGATTGAATGAAGCCGAGCATGAACTTTAATTACTGCTTACACCCTGGCTGTTTGTGACTGCGTATTGAACCAGCTTAGGACACACAAAGGGAAGCTGAGACGATACAGCACAGTGCAGCGTTTGGTAAACATCTATCACTGTAAAAAGGCTGATTTAATCCAAACAGTGATTAAAAGGGAACCTTAAAACCTTTACCCCCAACTTTTAAATGTATGCTGGTAATTCATCCAGTTCAATTTCACTGCTGAAAACATATTTTACACTTTAAAGAGCTTTTTTTTTTTCTGTTGGATAAAAAAAGGTTAAATACATCTTTAAAGAACCCCAAAAAGCTCAGGCCATCGTGGTGTGCCATGTATTTCTCTCATTTGTGTTTTCCAAGATTAATCCAGAACACAGATTGCCACTTTTACTAACTGAGGCTGACAGTTTTTGTAATACCACTGAGACACGACTTAAGAACAGTGAATTACTGCACAAAAGTGTGCAGTCTGCTCAGCACCAGACCTCTAAGCAGATGAGGGCATGTCGAGTTCTTGGTCCAAAGAGCACAGCATCAATAATTCAACTCCTAAAATTCTCTCAAGTGAATGAAGTAATGCAAAAGAGACAGCAAAGTATTCAAAAAGTCACAAAAAAAAAAAAAGATTGGCAGCTACAAGTAGCTTTCTTTGTTTTTCGAAAGTGGGCACCACATCAATATCAGTACCAAAGTTCATGGCAATCCATCCAATAGTTTTTGAGATATTTTATCTGGACTAAAATGTTGATTCGACTGAAAAAGATCAGCACACATTGCCATCCCTAAAACCAAAATCCTTTACCTCTACTTATTATTTTTAGGGTTGTCAAAGTTAACGTGATAATAATGCCACTAATATCTTTAACGCATTAACACAATCAATCTTTTGGAGGCTGTAGCAGGCTCAATTTTAAAGTTAGGGCTTGTCGCAAAGGAAGTTATAGATATAGAAGATAGAAGAAGAAGAATATATATATATACACACACACACACACACACACACACACACACACACACACACACACACACACACACACACACACACACACACATACAATATGTAATAAGAAGCAAATGGCAAATTTTATTGTACAAGAATTGTATGTTTGCGTGTGTTTGGCAGTCTGACTCTGTGTGGTTTTTACAGGGCTTCAAATTTAACTCTAAATGCAGTACCTGTGAGGGTTTCTGGACAATATTTGTCATTCTTTTGTGTTGTTAATTGTTTTCCAATAATAAATATATACATATATTTGTATAAAGCAGCATATTTGTCCATTTTGAACAGATACAAAAATGCTAGAAAATGTGCTAGCAATGTGAGATTAGTCGCGACTAATCGTGGACAATCATGCAATTAGTTGAGATTAAATATTTCAGTTGACAGATGTAAAATGAGAATAATAATAAAAAAAAGTATTAAGTGGTCCAATTATTCTATTCTTTTCCATGATGTGCTTTTAAGGTCATTACATGAAAAAAAAAAGAAAAAAGATTTTATTACAATGCACAAATTACATCAAATTACCTTGTGTGAGTGCTGTTAAGCACATATTTTCTGTCTCTCCATTAGAGGTGAAACAGCGAATGTTGACAAGTTTCTGGCAGAGTCGACTACGTAAATTATAGAGTCACATTTTGAGATTTCCAAGTGTAGAATGGAAAGTGAGTTTTGAAATTTTACTGCCTGATGATGTAATCATTGAGTCACCAGTGTGACTTGACATCCCTATCAGCCCTCAGAGATATCTTATAAGACAGGGAAAACTCATTGTAGCTTTAAATATACCCCAAACAGGCATAACATGTTTAACTGTGAGGAGCAAACAACCAGTGAATGCCCTTATTAGTATTCCATTCATTCACAGAGATGGCCTATTTTACATCTTGACCAAACAGAGCAACACAAATAGCAGCAGCAGTCAGAGTGACACTTGAATGACGTGGTAAATAGCAATGCGTGACTCACTGCATGATATTTCATCAGACATATCCCCGCAGTCATCCTCGCGGTCGCACCTCCAGGCTTGAGGTATGCACCGTCCGTTCTGGCAGGAGAACTGGTCGGCCTGACACGGCCGGGCTGAGGAGGAAGAAAGAAAGCCACATAATTCAATCACGTGCATAAGTCAATGCAGGATGTGCTCAACAACCCTAATGATCACTACATCACTAGGATGTCAATGTCCGCCCGGTGTAAACTTTTTATCAATCAATCACAATGTAGAGCAGGGGAAGCCGCGGGAAATGTGCTGCTGCTTGATGGGCTGTCAGACACATGCTGCACGGCCATGGTGAGCATGCATGGACAGCAGACAGGACATGTCTCGCTGATGTGGGGTATGCATGTCAATCTAGCGATGAGGGAGCATTCATCATCCTCTGGCTAATGCTCATTGATTGATCCTCTAAGGATAAAATGCTCCTGAGAGGCACCGTCGAGGACATGGGAGGCAATGTGATATACTGTAAGTGTTCCTGACATACGGTTGCCTCTTCTAGATGCTACAACTCTGATACCAGAGAGTGCTCTCACAAAATGAGATTGATGGCACTGTACAGAAGCTACTCGAGAGCCTCAAGGAACAATGGTGATAACGGCCTTGACAACACCGGACATCTCTGTTTAAGACTCTGAAAAATGTTTTATATGTTACTGTAAAGATGAAAGAGCTGTCTGATCTTTAAATCTTACAGTCTGCATATGCTTGATTGAAATGTATTACTAACTCAATTATAAAAGTACATCAATCAATTGAGCAACAGGCGATCCTGCAACCACAAAATGCTGTTATGATATCACAGAAAATTACACTTTCGCATTCATTCACAGAAGTACTGATGTCTGTTTTGAGGAAAACAGAAGTAGGGATGCACAATGTGGATTTTTTTCAGCTGATACCAATAATTACCTGCTTCTCATGGCTGATACTGATAATATAACCTATAATTTGGTATTTTAAAAAGAAGTTCATAATCTGTAGTTATGCACACCTTATTATAAGAAAGGCTAAGATGTAGTGAGCAATGATGGATGATTCAATATTTAATACTCCATATAGCTTTGACCAAACCAAATCTAATTGACATCACGATTGTTAATGCAACAGGAACAAAGAGCACTTTCAAATGTTACATCAAAAAACTTGTAATGCAAATTGCAATCATGTTGCCTTCCTCTGAAACTGTGAAAAACATCCACACCGGCGAAGACGTGTTTGGCTTTACTTGTCAGCGTGATGCCCTCGATCTTCTTCTCTGTGTTTACTGGTGCATCGCAGACCAGCTTTAAAGGTGCATACCGCCACATACTCATCGAAGTGTGTAGATGTTGCACTTGTTAAGTCAATGTAAGCAATTTGGCTTTGTTTTATCAGCTGACAGTATATCAGCTATAACTGCACATATAAATACATAATAATATAAATTTACCATTATGGGATGATAATTTATTGGGCCCGATATATGTATACTGTTCATCCCTAAACAGAAGTGTAAACAGATTGAAAATGATGACAGATTGTTGCCAGAATGCTGAAGTTTTCTTTTATATGCAGGTGATGTATTAGAAAAAATGATTAAACTGCAGCCAAACCTACAAGTTGTACTGTACATACCTAAGCAGGTAGTGTTGGCCTCGTCCTCATTGTTACCACAGTCATTCGTTCCATCACAAAGCCATCTTTTGGGAATGCAGCGATTGTTGCTGCATTTGAACTGATCAACAGGACAGGTGTGATTATCTGTAAAGACACCAAAAAGCAAAATAAGTCATCCAGTGATCTAGTGAGCTTTTACATGAATAAATATATTTTTTAAAAAGCTAATAAAATAAAAACAATGAAAAAAGGATATTTCATAAAGCCTTAAAGCCTGGGTTGGTAATCTTAAAGGTAGTTAAAGAAACATCTTTGTTTTATTTGTTGAAATTCATCACATCCTCACACAGCCCTGAATTTAACACATTTTGTATTATGGATTAAGTTTGATTCCATAGTTCATGCAGGGAGATGTACTGGTGATTGGTAGTATTTTTACCTTTTATATGTCTTTTGGGTGCTTTTCATAAAAGCTGATTTTAGGTTTTTACTACACTGTCACACATGTTTTATATTTCTTGCATGTGAACTGTATTTTTAATGCCTTATTATGTGTGAAAAACAAATAAACATTAACATAAACATGGAGGACGCCAGGGTAGATGGTTGGGCCAATACACACTGGACTTCTGCTGTTTGTGTCCCATGTAAAACTAAAAGTCAGTGTTCACTTATTCATAATGATTTTTTTTTTTGTTTACAAAACCTAACCACATAGTTTTGTTGCATTTTGTTTCAATTTACATTAACCACGTGTTTAAAATTGTATAAAAGTGTGATCGTAATGTGGGAGAAAATATGGATGCAGTTGAAGAAAACAATCCGGTATCTGTGGCTGTTGCGGAACTGTAATAAACCTATCCAATCATTTCATTCTACTCAAATGTAATGACTGGATGGGCTATCTGCCCATGCACTCACTGCACATCACCAGTCTTCCGCAAGCTGCTAGCTTGACAGCTGTGAGTGCTAACAATAACCATGTCCGTTGTTTACGTTCATTATGATAATGTTAGGGGCATGGCTTTGGATGGAGGCCTGAAGGACAGACTGTTTCCGATTCAGTGACTTTAGAGACTTTTGGAGCTAATGCTGCTAGCTACTTTTATTGGAAAAGACTCAGCCACACAACACAATCTATCATACCCTTGCTAGTTTCTAAAGATATAAGATATTAGTATAAAACATCACATCATCAGGTAGCAGCAATGTTGTATCGTCTTAATATTAAAGCTTTATTAATTCTCCAGCCCTGATCTCTCGTGGTTCTAACTGGGGGGTGAAGTTCCATGTTTATATAGAGTATATTCACAGCTTTAGTGGGATTTGATTCAGTCCACAGCTCAATCCATCTTGCACTGAATGGCCAGCATGAAAGGGAATGCTGTTTTAGAGGACAACCTCACTCATGCTTTTCCTCGCTGGTTTGTCCTTTAATTGAGAGTAATGGAGTCTCCTTAACATTTTATAGTGGTCTTAAGTATGTTTGTTATGTGGCTTTAGTGACTTGATTTTAGTTTTATATAAAGCCACTGTCACGTAATAACTTCACAGGAACTAGCAACCAAGCTCTTTATTTTCTTCTCAATCATGTCCTTTAGATTTTATTACACACTGACCATTCAAATTCATGAAGCCTCACCGCCCATAAATCACATCAGATGAATAGGAGCAAATTTCCGTGAAGATATTGCAACACTACTGTATGCGCATGACAAATTACTTGTGATTTTGAGACAACCTGCTGTTTGGAAATGCCAGATGCTGCAAGAGTACGCTACACTGAGACCAGCAGTGTTTTTCGGTGAAATTACTTCAGTAATCATCTTGTGTCTTGTCTCAGGCAACATTTCCACCATCTGAACTAAATTTTGATTGTGCCTCAAAATGAAATAAGAGATTGCGAGAAGGGAAATTGCTCTGTCTTATGACGACAAGACACTGATCAATTTGCCACGAAGCATTCCTTATTCAAAACACTACATTCCCTTTATGCAGCTGACATCCACATTCATCTATGTTCAAGTCAAATTGTGGCCTGATTAAACTCTCAGGATACTCCATAAGCACGGAAACAAACCAAGTTAGTAGATTGTAAAAATACATAATATCCCAGGAGAACAGATAATTGATTTCTCAATTCTGATAATTCTGGCAGAGGATTAAATTACGGTGCTTTGCTTCCAGAAAAAAAAAAAAAAGAACCAGCATCCAAGCGTCTAACATGGTGTTTATCCGACTGAGTTGTTAAAGAGAAACACTGCTTCAGCAAGAGCTAAAGGGGAGACAGCAGCGTGGAGGAGGAACACTTGTCACCCTTAGCAGTACTTCAGTGACATTAAAGAACATAGAATTTGACAGCAGGGGAGAATTAGCCTTAAAAAGCTTGCGCTTGGTGCATGGCTGTGCATGTAAGTGCATCAACATGTACAGTATCTGTAAATATCTACAATGTATGTGTGCGTTCGCCTACAGCGCAGACACATTTTAACATCCTCACAGCAGCTGTGGCTCTCCTCGTCACTGCCATCCAGACAGTCGTCATCTCCATCACACTTCCACAAGGCCCGTATGCAGCGATGGTTGTGGCACTGGAACTCGTCACTTCTACACCGCTGTGGCTCCAAGCCACTGCTGGAGGTTTCTGGGAGAAATAGCGGTGAGACAAAATCAACAACATACTTGCTATGAAGCATGTGTTTAGCGGAAATTATTGGCATGGCTGTAATAGCACATAAAACATGTTAATAATGTGTCATGACCCCTTGGGTAACTACTGGGAGTTGGCTTACATTTCTGAAAACCCACTGGGATAATTCCCCACCTGTATTTATTTGTGTATTAGCAGATTTGCATATGAAAAGATAAGGTTATTATTTGATCTTTGTCCCATAGGATGAAGCCAGGATTACAGTATACTGGGACAGGATGAGCTCAGGCCCCTCGCTCTGTCTGATTCATTATGTCCTCCTACCTGCACAGGTGACATTGTTCTTCTCCAGAACCTGGTTGTCAGCGCAGGAACACACTCTGCCTCCTGGGATGGCAAGGCAGAGGGTGCTGCACCCCCCATAATTCACACTGCATGCGTTGTCACCTGGAGAAATAAATCCAAAATAAGGTGTCTCTCTCATTTAAAGCTGCATTTTCTAAGGTCCGCCTTAAGTGCCACAGGGTTCTGTTGTTGTTTTGTTTACTTTCCTTTTGGACGGCAGAGGTTCAGGGGTCACTTAAACCTTAAAAATAAATCGTCTCATTGATAGAAAACTCCCGTCTTTGAGAGGCTTGCGAGGAGTGTGCCACGTGATCTATAACCACATGTCAAGTGAATTATTAGGAACACTGTGGGAGAGAGATATTTGACATTTTTATCTTTCTTGGAGGAATAATTTCTCTTTCTGGACAAAGACAGGGGAAAAAAACACTGTCACATATAAAGTTAAGGCGCACGACACCTTTGTCACTTTCATTTAACACGGAGCCCAAAGGCAGAGCCTGAGCCAATGAGATAAAGCTTTCGGTTTTGTAAGAGCCAATCACTAATACTCAGAGGACTGGACAGCCAATTAATCTATTCAGTGACATGAACAATGGAGGAAAAAAAAAATCTCTGTATGGTGTGAACTAGGCCGTGCATGCAGAAGCCGACCATTCATCTGCATCATATTGCAGTTTCCTACTCACAATCCACAGCTTTAAAGCTCTTGAATGAAAATGACTGTCTTGAGAAGGAAACACACTCATGTCATTAGTCTAAAAAAGCATCACTGGACTGTGTAAAATAATAAATCTCTACATTTAGAACAATAGTGTCCCTTGGTTGTGGAGTGTGTATGTGAACGGTTTTTACATGCCTATTACCGGATAGCAGAAGACAGGGCTGCTGTGAGAGCCAATGCAGTTCTCCACTGTCAGCCATATACATCCGACTCCTCTCCTATCTGTTCCTTTCAGCTTTGCAACAGCAGGAATCCATCATCATTTGTTACAGAATGGAGCAAGTCTTGGTCACCTTATTTAACTTCACAGAGAAGAGCCCCAAATGATTTTAAAGTCGCTGTCACTGTTGATCTATGAGCTGGTTTACACCATGAAATTTGACAACAATAGGCACACGCAAAATCTCAAGTGTATGTCACATTAAGTGGCGTCCATTAAAGAAATGTGTACAGGGGACATAGATGCGTGGACACATGGTACACAGTGGCTCAACTTTCAGTGTAAAACTTTCTCACTGGAAAGCTATGGCTCAGTGGCACTGGATGAGGGGTAAATGAAGGAAAAGCAGCCAACCTTGCTGACTCTGAGCATCATAGACACGTAAGCCAAACAGCGGTGGTCTCTCGCTCCGCAGCAGAGTGACATCGCCGGTGGTCAAGTCCAGCTGGAAGACCGAGGCATTCATGTACTCCGTCCAAAAGATGAAATTGCGATAATGAGAGATGCCGAATGGATGGTTCAGCTCTTTCCCGTTGTACACCACCTGGAACATGAGGCAAACATGCAGTGTAATCAAAAGATTAGGAGGGCTACAGAAAGATGCCATCAGCAACAAAAAAATCAATCATTTCAAACAGGGTTCTAGCTGTTTGAATATGGGCTTAGAAATTATTTGATCACAGTATATGATGAATGTGATTCAATTTCTTTGCACAGATTTATTCACACGCTGCTGTCTGCTTATAATAATGTTTGCTGGAATCTTGGCATTGATTAAATAGCATTTGCAAATAATTCATTAGCTTAATATGCCAGTGCAACTACAGAAGGGAGCAGTTGGAGATGTAGGGCTGTCTTGTTGGCACTTGTAGTAGGAAGTCTGGTCTGGTCTGCAGATTAACATTGTATCAATGGGGTGCTGTTGTGGATCACTTTGTAGAGCTCCCACCCCATGTACCAAAGCAAAAGCCTTGGTACATGCCACTGAGCCCTTCCCACAGCAGCCCGGGGTTCAAATCTGGCCTGAGGCCCTTTGCTGCATGTTGTCCCTTCTGTCTCCCCTTTCAATACTGTCACTGTCAATAAAATGAAAAAAAATGCTCCAAAAAAATTATATATATATATATATATATATATATATATATATATATATATATATAAACATTATATTATTGTTCAAATATAGAAATCAGTTTTGGACCCTGACATTATCAGATAATATTGATCTGAAACTGTCAACATCTGATTTACTATCACAATAACATGGCAACAGTATGAAATAAATTCATAACAGGATCCTGTGGTGATCTACATTATTCTAGATTGTGTTTGTTTTTTAGAGCCACTTTCAGTGTGACAGTAAGTTGGACATGACTGCTGCCCATAAAATAAAAAAATGTACAAGTTCCTCAGTGAGACGGAAGACAGTTGGCTCTGCAATTAATGCCTGACACTGTTATCCTATTTATACCATGGTTATGTGTCTTGTTTCTATATACTGAAACTCACCATCCGTCCCGTTCCGTTGAGATGAATCTTCTCGATGTGATCGTAGTAGGCGTCACACCAGTACATGGTGCTGGTGCTGTGGTCCAGAGTCAGACCGTTGGGCCACAGCATGTTAGATGTGACAAAAATGCGCCGGTTGGATCCGTCCATCCAGGCTTTCTCTATCCTCCCGATGCTGTCGTTGACCTCGTCCTCTTCCCAGTCGGTCCAGTACATCCAGCTGTACATACAGATACACACAATTATTGCACAAATAAACTGACATAATAAGGCATCGCTATCACAAGATCACATTCCACATTCAATCCAAGGCAGTTCATTTCATCTGTCTCCTCATTCATCCCTGCTCTTATTTCCTGACACACTGATGTTGGATGGTTGTGCTTGTTGCTCCCTTCGTCAGCTTCTTTCTGCTTTGATTTCTTATCAATCAATACACATGTGACAGCATGTTTCTGCAGCCTTCTCTCAAAATGATGTATTCCATATCACAGTGAAATGTGTGTGGTGGGTTCTGCTCTATACACCCGTGGGAAGGCATGACTGTGCTCCCCAGTGACTCTCACATGCTGCTTTGGTTCATACAGGGAACATTAAAGAGAACACAACCAGTACTGCCAAATAAAACCATATGTCTATTAGTTCAGAAAACTAATATGATGAAGACACGGAGGGTCCTGACTGAAATGGAAATAAACTGGAATATTCGCATATTTCCCATATGCAAAACCAAATAATCAAACATCCCTGGCAGTGAAAAGCTTAAGAAATTATTCAGGCTTATGAAGTTAAAGTGCTGCTTGACTGCATCATCAAGGCAAAGTTAGACGTCTCATATTCCCCACCAAAAAAAAAAAAAAACAAAAACAAAAAGTCTTCAGTGTATCTTGTGCATGCCGAGACGGCAACTCTCAGTGGGCTTGTGGTATTTGAATCATGATTGGGTCAACGATTTGACATGATCTGTTCTCTAGTAACCATGCCCAGGGGATTTTCTCTGTTTGAGTGTTGCTGACTGAGTCGTGTGGCCCCCTGTCTCTCATCAATGATAGAGGGCTGGCTAAGGGAAGATGAAACAGAATGGGAGAAGGAGGTGAATGAAGACTCCCTGTCTCGAAGTCATCTTTACGACCTCATGAATTATTCAGCAACCCTCCACATTCACATGCGGACACACACAAATGGCTGTCTGCACACAGATGTGCACGAACACCACGTCAGATGGACAGATGGATATCATGCAGTTGTATTGTCATAAGAAAAAATGAAATACTTCCTCTATTCTATACAATAACAATAAATGACAACTGAATATTATTTATTCCATATTTTCATGCATGTAGACCTGATTCGTCAATTAATCAGTCAATTGATTAATTGTTTTAAGTAATTTTCAAGCAAAAATGGCAAAAAAGTAAAGATTTCAACTTCTCAAATGTGAATATTTTCTGTTTTTCTTACACTTCTGTGACAGTAATTTTAAAGTCTTTGGGTTTTGTCATTTGAAGACATCTCTTTGCACTCTACATACCTGTGATGGCCATTTTTTCACAAGTTGCTGATATTTTATAGACCAAACCATTATCAATTAATTAATAAAAATAAATCGGTAGATTAAAAGATAATAGTTACTTGCAACCCTCTTTTCATTTAAAGGGATAGAGGGGTTGTATGAGGTAGTCATCCATAGTAGGTTTATAAATATAGATAAGTTTCACTTCAAGTTCAGTTCCCAGTCAGAGAGGAAAAGGAAATGGTTGTCTGACAGCAAGATAGAGATGAAAATAGTCTAAATATCACGTACACTTAAACTGATAATGATATATTTTTAGGTGGGCGTTACTTTTAGGTGGCTAAAATATGTTTGTCTGTCATCCCCCTCCACAGTACTGTATTGTTTCGCTCCAGTGTCAGTGCTCATGTCTGTGTCTCTAATACACCTACTATGAATAAGTACCTCAAGCAACCCTATTCCAAAACACCTGAAATATACCTCTAACGCAATCTGTTATTCTGTCTTAAGAGAGTCTATACATGCACTTTATCGGAAATGTCTTTTAGAAATAAAATTAAAATTTGGAAATAGGAATAGTGAAAAAAAGTCAAAGCAATGAATTGCAATGTGGTTTAGTACATACAGATGAAAGTTGCTACAAAGCTGTCTAAGTGACAACACATATAAAGTATATACAAACACTCGGGTCAAATGTTACTTGAATGTGTGGATGTTTTTATGTATGAGATTCCTAATATAGCAAAGCTAGAGTGGTATGACATTGCTAAGTTGACAGTAGTAGTCCTTATCATGCCAACACAGACTAGAGGCGGCAAACAGAGCAGAAAATGAGGTAGCGAGAATGCAGTTGAGAAATCAGCTGGAGAGGTGCATCCATTTTACCTGAAGAGACCCTTTGAGCTGAGCAGATACAGATCAAAAGACTGTCGGGTTCAGGCTGGATGCTCCCTCTGAAGCCAAAAACTAGCTTTTCTAATCATTTGTGCTGTCAGCAGGAGGGTCGGAGTAAAAGTTGTTAATCCTTATACAAAAAATGATATGATATATTCCCCACCCGCAAACACTGCTGCTATTGTATATCTGCCAGGGACAACATGCTATTTTGTCATTAGTCTACCAGGATTATGGCTGCAGTCTCACTGCAGTTGTTTCAGTTGATTTTCTCTGTTACATGGGGCACAGGCAGGTATAGAGGTATTTGATGTTTTAAATCTGTGTTTTATTTCTTTCAATATACAGTCTGCCCCACTGGGAC
This sequence comes from Pterois miles, assembly GCA_947000775.1. Lineage (NCBI taxonomy): Eukaryota > Metazoa > Chordata > Actinopteri > Perciformes > Scorpaenidae > Pterois > Pterois miles. The sequence continues at coordinate 21,222,644 of CAMQGK010000637.1, forward strand.
ATGTATGTGACATGTATTTGAATGTGGCATTGTTTATATCTAAATAACTAAATATATATATATATATATATATAGATGCTGTAGTGAGCTCAGTTTTCGTATCTGGTATCATAGGAAACTAGAAAATCTAAGAAATCATCAGTATCCACCATGTCACACTAGCTTGTTATGAAGGAGGTTATATACCACTCCGAACTTATGCTAAATTATAGGGACAAAAAAACGTCATGACCATTTTCAAAGGGATCCCTTGACCTCTGCCCTCCAGATATGTGAATGAAAATGGGTTCTATGGGAACCAACGAGTCTCCCCTTTACAGACATGCCCACTTTGTGATGATCACATGCAGTTTGGATCAAGTCATAGTCAAGTCAGTACACTGACACACTGACAGCTGTTGTTGCCTGTTGGACTGCAGTTTGCCTTGTTATGATTTGAGCATATTTCTTATGCTAATGCAGTAGCTGTGTTTTGTGTTGTTAATTGATTTCCAGTAATAAATATTTCCGGTACATTTTGAACAGATAAAAAATGTGTGATTAATTTGCAATTAAGTATTTTAATCATTTGAGAGGCCAATTTTTCTGGTACTCAGGCTATATTCTGTTTGGTATTTCTCCACAGTTGCAGCTAAAGATCAGACTAATATTATTAGTATTATACTGTTTATAGCATTAAATTCTGTGTGGGTGACTGTGTAGGACTGTTCTGACTCCTGTCATCCAAACATTTCCAGTAACTCAAGAGTGTTGTAAAGTTCAAAAATCTAAATTTATTGGAAAATGATAGATGTAATCAATCCCAAAATTCACAACATGTTTTTATCTAATGAAATATCCATATTTATTGGCATTTAGCCGATGAGTTATATTCATTAAATAAGGTTGATTTAATAATAATTTAAAAAAAAAAAGTTTTTTTTTGTTTGAGAATATGTAAATTTTGGGTGATGACGTCAGAAAGTATGACGTAGATTAGCTCCATCCAATCATGCTTTTCTTGGATACAAGTGTGTGTGTGTGCGTGCGTGCGTGTGTGTGTGTGTGTGTGTGTGTGTGTGAAAAATCGGTTGAGAACCACTGTAGTAAGGTATTGATAAATGATTATTTATTATTATTGATAAAAAGATGAAGGGACAAAAATGAGAAGAAAGTATGAGTAAGTTTGGTTTGGTGTATTTACCTACAGCAGTGAAAACAGCTGTGTATAGTGAAATGTTTGGAACAACCCTCTTGAGGCATGAGAACTAATCTCTGACTGCTATGGATTTGGTGTGTTAATACGATTTAAGCCTTAAACTGTTAATCCTTAAGATCCTTAAGACGCTCAATGAATTTGAGCTTTGCAGCATCTCCTCTATATGTTAAATACCATCTCTGCTGATGATGTCCTCCATATATTAATCTACACAATAGATGGTGAATGAGAATGACAGAGAAACAGCTATGAAATGGTTAATTGCGCCTAATGAGCTGGTAGCTGTGGTTCAGGCTCTGGTAACTAATTTTCTTTCACCAAAAATCCCACAACCTCGTACTGGTTAAATCAGCAGCTGTTCTCCCAGCTGAACCACGCTGGCTTACACTGACACGTTTTCTTCTGAAAGACACATGATGTGATCATCAGTCCGCGCAGATGTCTGCTAAAACAGATGATCTTCAGGATTAACATTTGAAGCAAAGTGATATTCATATCTACAAAAAAGACACACTGGGCTTTGCTCACTAGAACCATAACCCAGTTAATGTATTCACAACAACGAGGCAAGAGGGAGCTCGAAACAGATTTCTGTACGGCACTTCAGATCCACTGTCAGAAATCTGGATACCATGAATCATCTCACGGCACACCACAGAAGTATTCTCCCCTCAGATAACTAAATCTCCTACTTCATGGTTTATAGACAACATCGCTTGTGCTTGAAATCTGGCTGTAAAAAAATTAAATGATTATATTCCTACATTGCTATCGATGCAAAGATGCAAATGACATAATAACCAACATTTAGAAATGGTAAATTGATAGTTAATTAAACTTAGTTAACATTTATTTTACTGTTAAACAATGAAATGATAATTAATGTTTACTAATTATTAGTAATGCTATAATGTATGTTATTTTATTATTAGTTTGTGTAATATGATAATATTAGTTTTTACATTCTATATCATAGCTGACAAGCGATGATAACAATTACATTATGATTACAATATGATTATCAGTAAATACACTAGTTTTAAAACTTTTATATGTCTTAAAAAATGCGGTTGCTAACAACTGGCTAAACAAGATCACTAAAAGTCATCACGCCGACTTGTTTGCCACTGGAACCTCCGTGTCGTAGTTCCTTTATAGCCTAATGTTACCTTTTTACTTTTGGCGATTGCATTCACACTTCAAAAATCATAAAAATGGTGTTCACTGCTGAACAAGACTTGTAAGAATCATAAACGTGTGTTTGCCACAGAGCTTATTTTCTGCAATAATCCAAAACCCAATGGAAAAATCATATTGGCTTTTTGTCGAGGGAACCAGGGTGATTTTAACTTCCTGGTTGGCCTAAATAAACCTGTCATATCCACGGTACTCTGTTCAACTGAAACACACTGGGGATCTAGAGTGAGGTCATATAAAGCATAGCAGCCAACTTGTTTATTTTGAGAAAAAGTTGTTAAGATTATTGTTTTTATTACTCTCGGGGCAGAAAGTACAACAGCAATGATTATAATAAACAGATTGCAACACAGGAGGTTGTTTTTCTTTCTTTTTTAAACGTTTTTGCCTCACAGAGTGCCTCTGTAGCTAGTTAATTTTACCTTTACCAGTGGAGGCTGGTCGATAGAGGCAGAAGATGAGAGGGAAACCAAAATATAAAATAGACAAATTGGTTGAAATAAACCAACACCAAATCTCAGTATTATTTATCAAATATTTTTTCTTTCTTCCTTGGAAAAAAATCTATTTGAAATTCTGATTAAAATGCCTCAACAGGAACACCTGCAGGGCCCTATGTCTATTGCCCTGCAGGCAATTTAGAGTCATCAATTAACCTGCATGTCTTTGGACTGTGGGAGGAAGCTGGAGAACCTGTGAGAGTGTTAACCACTTCACCACAGTGCAGCCCCACAGTAGCATTTCATCACTATGTAACCTTAACAGAAGAGAAGTATACTAGATATATAGTTTGGGAACTCTATTCCTCAAAGGATTGAATGGTGAGATACCATGGGATGTCATGCTTTAAGGACTCTTGGGATTTTATAGACCTGGTTACTCAGCATACAAGTAGTGCATACACAGTGATTACGCCACTCTGAATGGATTTTGAAAGCTTCAAGGCCGATGTTTTCATCCATCACAAATGCAGTTTCTATAAGTATTCTTGTAAACAGAATTATGTTTTGAGCATTATCTATAAATCTCAGTGTTGTATGGCTTGTATAAAATACTCTTGACAAGGGTCCGGAGCAACCTTGAGCACCTCGAGTGCAGCCTTTGGCCTTGCTGTCTCGCCTGGACCCACGGTGAATCTACAGTGGTGTGCAGCTGTGCCACACTCACACAGGACTGGATCCTGGTAAATCTTGTAAGCCATTGTTTTACTGCTGCATTCTTCGTTGAACGTAACAAAGTAGAGATACTGTATGTAGCCAACTAGTGTAAATTAACATGACACAGTGGATTGTTTTTGCCTCCTGTTCTCCCCAATTTTTTGAGTCACCAACCAACCTTTATCTCTACTCATAACTTTTTCCCTCATTTGTTATCAGCACTTTTTTTGCTTGAAACTGCTTCTAGCAACTGGCTAAAGAATTTTTAAATTGTCTCTTTTATACAGTTCAGAGTTTTCGTTTCCTGACCTGTTAAGAGGGTCAACCACGATGGCCCGGGGGTGTGACATATTCCCTTCCAACAGAGTCTTCCTGGTCTGGGAGGCGCTCTCCAGTCTGGCAACGCTGATTGTCTTCCTGTAGCCATCATTGGTCCAGTACAGGTTATTGCCGATCCAGTCCACTGAGATTCCCTCAACGTTGTCAAGTTCTACAACAGAATCAGCAGCACACAATTCAACAGAATCACCAAATACGAGGGCTGTCAGTCGAATCAAATATTTAATCGCAAATTAATTGCACATTTTTTTATCTTTTCAAAATGTACCTTAAAGGGAATGTATGTAACTTTTTACATGTATAAACATATTGTAATTGATTTATATTGCAAATGTGTGAACACACTGAACCTAAAAACTGAGACCTTCCACAACTTTCTGGGTTTCCTCTAACTGCCTGTAGACTGCTTTTAATGTGATGAACCTGGCCCTTCGTTTGGTAAGCTAACATGTGAAATATGTAGTGTATATTGTACTCAATGACTTGTGTGTGTCGCCTCACTGTTTTGACTGTTGTGTCTACGTAGTGTGAACGCGAGCAACAGGACGTTGAGTGTCGTTGACTCAACGGCCACAGGTGTCACTGTTAACAAGCGATTTCTGATTCTTACATATCGACCCATTAAAGGGAGATTTGCCAAGTATTTAATACTCAAGAGTGGGCAAATATGCTTGCTATATGGAAATGTATGTATATATTTATTATTGGAAATCAGTTAACAACACAAAAAAATGACAGTTACTGCATTTAGCATAAAAAATATGCTCAAATCATAACATGGTACACTGCAGCCCAACAGGCAGCAACAGCTGTCAGTGTGTCAGTGTGCTGACTTGATTATGACTTGATCCAAACTGCATGTGATTATCATAAAGTGGACATGTCTGTAAAGTGGAGACTTGTGAGTACTCATAGAACAAGAAGTTTGGAGCGTTATTTATCCTCCTTTGTGACAAGCTATTATATCATGGATGATCAATTGATTTCTGAGGTTTTCTAGTTTCATATGATGCCAGTATCTTCACTGAAGCTTTAAAACTGAGCAAATTGCATAAAGACATTATTATCACGTTAACTTTGACAGTCCTAGCAAATACATTTTCTAAAGTTTAAAGAATTTTTTTGTGCATTACTGCTACTGATTGGCTTTGAAAGCATTCTGGTAGTGTTGTGCCCACAGAGCCACTGAGGGAAATTATTATAATTAATATAAATACAATTAATTTCCAAATATGCAGCCTTCACTGTTTTGCATATTTACTCGCTTGAACAATGTTTGGTGAGAAATTGCATTGTCATTCAGTGTGTGGAGCTACATTACTGACAAAATGTTTGTTGTATAAATGATAAAGAACTAATACAGAGTAGTTTTTTGCCAGTGAAGCCAGTTTCTTTTTTTTTTTTTCTTCTTAAGGTAAAGTACATTACATGAGTACTACACTTTGAGTACATGGAGTGTGTTCTGAGTAGATTAAGTGTGTGTGAAATAGCTCTAACCTTACATTAATGTCAGGAAAGAATTGCTAATATAAAATATTGCATACAGTCAGTTTAATGGATTCTAGGGAAATATTGCAGTTTAGACCTACCATCTTTGAGTATCGTCTCTCTGCTGTTTCCATCTATTTTTTGCCGCCCGATGAGGAAACTGGTGGTGTCAGCAAAGTAGATGTGTCCCGATTCTGCGTAGTAGTCGATGGCTCGAGGGTTGACCAGGTCCTCGATTGGCACGATGTGCTCATCGCTGGACTTGATATTCATATCCAAGCCTCGGATGACCCCGGGACGCCCCTTACCGTAGAACAGGAAGAGATCGTGTTTGGGCTCTACAAGGCAAGAAAGGACGGACCCTTTTTTTACTGTTATTGTCAATTAATTGGTCTAATTCCTCACTGCTGATCCCAGCATTAAACCCTCTTACCGACCACATTGTTCTTATATGTGAGCCAGAGCCAGGGCCATCCATTCACCTTAATGGAGCCAGTAATCAGTGCCAATGGCTTTACTCTCCCCCTTCAATCACGCTCCTGCTACAAAAGCTGCCGCAACAGTAGTGAAGGAAAATGCTTGAGCAAACAGACAATGGCAATACTTACCTTGGCTGTGAACACTGTTTCTGATCTAAAATAACATGGTGTCTGTGTAGAAAGGCAAACAGAGGGGCCTAGAAAGCTGAGGCAGCTCCTCGGCGGCCCGCCAGCCGCTCAGGGGGCTGTATGTTCTCGAACCCTTTGGGATCCTCCGAAGAGGTAAGAGGAGGAATGAAGCAGGGCTTCCAGTGAGAGAAGCAGACCTCGCCTCGCTCTCAGCCCCTACCCAGGAGACTGGGATGCTGGGGGTGAGGACCACACATGCCTCACTTCAATTTATCATTTTGTGAGGGAGAGACCGACTACCCAAGAGACAATTAAGCATTGCAAGAGACCCAGATATCAAACCCCACGGTGACTGCTGTATGAAGAAGCACTACCATTTAGCACCGAATCTCATTATGCTTACGGAGATGGAAAGCGCGAGCGAGAGAGATAGCTGGTGTCATCAGAACATCTATGAGGGGGGAATAAATCAAATGTGTCATGACAAGACTCCCAATGCTTCGTTACCCCGATCGAACAGTGGTGGTCTCTCAGATTGTGTCATCAATTTGATCTTCAGCTTTTATTGTCAACTACACAATGTCCACCTATTGATCAGAGCAGCCAACAAATGCAGACAAACTTAAGTCCTCATTATGGCAATAATCAATCAGGCTAGCGACAGGTCGATAGCGGAGCGTCACTTTCAAATGGGTCTGTGCCCATAGCGCTCGTCTTTATCACTGTCGGTCTACAGCTGAGGCATGTCTGGCATGCCCTCGCCTCTATTATGACACATGACCTTTACAGGCACACGTCAATAACAAAAAGAGAGCTCTGATGCAAAATGTTCTTTTCAGGCTTAAGTCAGGATTCTTCATTAAAGGGTTACTTTGGTATTTTTCAACCTGGACCCTATTTCTCCATGTTTCTGTGTCTAACTGACTAAGTCTGCATTCACACAAGCTCCGGTGCTACAGTGATTCACTGCAGGGTTGTGCAGAGGTTTGGGCGACTGTAATGGCCCATTAACTGCAACAATTACCGTCTTTTGTTCCCTTATGGCTGAGTTGTACAGCTTTGGATCGCTGGTTATGTGATTGGCCACCACAGCAAGACGCTGGGTTGCATTTCTCCAAAAGTTGATGCTATTTCAGCTTATCCGCCGCATGCTGCTGCATTTTTTTAAGCAACCCCTGCTGCCGCCTCAGCCCAAACACTCGCTCTGCACCGCACTGCCTGATCTTGTGTGAATACACCAAGCAACTTCTGAAGTTGGTCCAATATTGAGGGAGAGAGCTGTAGATGGCAGCTGCTCACAGGCTGCAATATGGTGCTATTGGGGCAAGCTGGCACCGTCATTAACATCCACTAAATGTGCTTGTTTTTGCCATGACATGCTCTGATTGTCATTATAAGAGTCTGACAACACCATGGAAAGAATCTTGCTTGAGCAGAAGTCTAGTTTTGAAATCTTGGATGTTGCTGGAAGACAACAGTGGAACAGAGGAATACATCCATGGTGGAAATGCATGAGTTTGTTGTGTAGCTTAATTTTATCTAAAATAGTTTTAATGGCGTGACTGAATATTTAGATGATTTCAACAATGTGGATGAGATTTCTGAATTTGTTGGCCGCCCATATTTATTTGGGCCAGAGTATATGGTATAATGTTGTTGTCAAGACCACCTAAACTGAGACCAAGTCATAACCAAAACCAGAGTGGAATGAGACACTGCATGTTGACAGAAATAATCAAAAGGCATTGTAGAGGTTAATTTTATACTATATGTGGGAATTTTCCTTTTTCTATGAACAAACACAGTAATGATGTTAACAAATGATCAGACAATGCACAGGCAATTCAGTGATATTCACACAGTCTTGAAGTAACATCTGACCCCTTTTTGTCTGAGACCGAGACAAGACCAATTAAAATTGCTGTTGATTCCGAGACCATCAAACAGTGGTCTTGAGACTGGTCTTGAGACCAAGGCTGATCTTGAGTATGAAAACACTGGTATACGGATATTCAGATTTCACAACAAGACTTCTCCTTTAGTGGGACGGACACAATACCAAACAGACCGGATCAAGAGAAATGTAAGAGAAACGTTTCATTTCTCTGTAGAGTCCATTCCATAATGCTGTCAGACACTCATTATAACAATCTGAGCCTCACAGAGGCAAAAACAAGCATTTTTAGTGCACATAACGTTACACTACACTGCTACTCGCTTGCCTTCACAGTTTGTTTTGTGGATGCTGGTTACAGTGTTCTCCCTCAATACTGGTCCGATTTCAAAAATTGTCGTCTACATTAGTCACTGAGACATGAAAACATGGGGAAATAGGATCCAGGTTGAACAATACAGAAGTTACCTTTAATGAACAGGAAGGCTTGCCAATGACTAAAATACACAATGATGTACCGATTTAAATCCAAGGCAAAATATTTACTGACTTTTACAGGACTGTCCATCAGAGCCCAGACTGTAGCCAGTACGACAGCGGCAGGTTCTGGACTTGTAGCTGCCACTGAGAAGGCAGATATGGGAACATCCACCAGGTTTTCCATATGACACTATATCACATGCGTGACTCCTGACTGTGGACATAATCAGAAAGGACAGAGAAATCATTATAAGCCAATGAAGCATCCTCTTCCTGCAGCTTGTGAGTCACGAGATGGGGAAGATTCTACTTGCACTTTAACTTATCTATAAAAAATGTTGTTTACCTTTTGGCTGAGTGAGTTTGTGGTAAACACGGAGTCCTCTAGTATTCCCCAGGCTGGCTAGTGTCCTGCTCTCTGCTGTGATGTTGAACCTGTGGATCTGTAGCAGCTCCACAGGGGAACTCCCTTTGGAGGGGTCAGAGTAGGTAGCATAAAGGTAGTCCTCAAACACAGCTAATGCATAAATGTACGACACCTGAAAAACAAGAAGATACAAGGTGTGTGTGTTTTTTTTTTTTTTTACATCATCCTTGAAGCCAAAAATAAGTAAAACCACAAGAGAAAACAATAACAAAAACAAATTAATTCATTAATTTAATAATACAGTAAGCCTGAGGGAGGAGGGAGAGGGTGGTAGGACTGTCTGTGCATTTGGCAGCCCACACTGGATCAAAAGCTGGACTCTGCAGGGAGGCCACTGGCCCTGACACCACAGCCTCCATGCTACATTTAGCAGGCTGACACCCACACACAGCGACATGGCTGGATGAGCTGTGTTCACAGGAAGTACACCTAGGCTCACTGGGTCACACCTTAACTTCAGGGGCACCAAGAAACATGCGTCAGAATAAATAAATAAATAACAAACAAACCACTCAACCGTCTCTCTCTGAGGAGTTTGGCCTTGGTACTTTCAAAGCAATCTCACACATATTGTACTACTGAAAAGGGGTGTGTGTGTGTGTGTGTGTGTGTGTGTGTGTGTGTGTGTGTGCACTGTACTTGCACCTTTACCTTCAGCATATATAATAGCTATTTGGTTTCTGGATTGAATATAATGACATGATCAACCAGATATGATCAACCTCATAAGATGGAAAATGAAAAATGTGATAATAAACAGATGAGATGCTAAATTCTTGCTATTGTATATCACACACACACACACACACACACACACACACACACACACACACACATATATATAATAATATATACACACACCAATCGGCGCTCCAAACATTGCACTAGTGTACTGTAATTTGTAATTAGCTGGATATCGGTATATCACGGATACCATCGGCTATGACAGAAAAAAATGTCTATGGAAAAGATGCAGAAAGGAGCTGCATGGCATTTGTCATTGTAAATGCAAGATCAGACAAACGAGGACACAAACTCGAGGATATTATGCAAAGAACACCTGCATACAAAATAAGGTGTTTAAAATGTACGTTTTTCCTTCCTCATAAAGGACATCTAGTCCAAGTTGCTTGAAAAAGCCCATTAATGAATAGTCATGATCTGTGATGAAAGGCTTCAAGAGTGTACTACAGGAGAGAGACTATTGATATGCTCATTTATTAGACAGCCCCACATGTGCCTCAATTCCTTCAATTTAATAAACCATCAACTCCCCTTTCAAAAGAGCTTTTAAATAAAAAATGAAGGGTGAATTACAACAACAAGCAGTGAATGTGCCACCTGTCATGCAGTGATAAAGCACAGTGCCCTAAATCAGAAAATTAGAAAGCCCCTCTCATGTAACAATTTGGAGTCTCTCAAATGAAGAGGGAGACAGCGCTGATAAGAGAAGCCAATTGTCTGTTCAGATTCCCGCTGACGTTTGTCCACAATGGCTCCTTGTGATGTGGAGCCCACGGAAGACAAAAAAGCAGCGCTTGCAGTGAAATATGACACTCACTTGGCTCCCGTGGATAATGGTGTGCCTGTTCCCGCCGTTATAATCCACCACATCGATGTAATCCAGGTAGGCGTCTGCCCAGTACACCAGCTTCTTGACCACGTCCAATGCCACAGCAGTGGGCTGCTCAATTTTATAATCCACCAGCCGGGTCCGGTTGGTGCCGTCCATGTTGCAGCGCTCCACCTTGGCCACGTTCCCGTAGTCAGTGAAGAAAAGCATCCTGCAGGGAGTGGGATTGTTTAAATGATTAAATGTTATAAACTTTGCTACGAGAGTCTCACTTCACTTAAGATCGTTTAAGACCTATATATTTTTCTACAAAATACTTTTCCTTATAGCACACTTCTGTGAATTTTTTGGGCTTGTTTGGTGTGTTGGCACTTAGGCCACAGAATAAAACTCTGCATATATAACCTTATATGTTAATTCAAGCTGCAACTGTCTGTTCACTGAACCCCACCAGTGATTCTACAATCTCAGCAACCGTAACAAGGCACGACAGGTCTGTCCAGCTTTTGATTTGTCCAGGAATGAGGATTAAACTGCTTATCTGCTCTAATTTAAGCAGCAAAAATTAGCATGCTCGGCTTGTGTTACCTCTGAGGCCAAGAGTTAGCATACCATTAGCTAAGTACATTTTTTATGGGTTACAGGTTAACGACCAATAATATAAATGATAAAGCACACATTTAAGTATTTAATGTCCAGATATATATTAAAATGATCCAACTTTTTTCATCATTCTGTAAGACTAGACCACATGGTTTATCAATTAAACATGCAGAACAGAATAGTAATTCATATTTGATCAGCGCTGCCTAGTTTGACTGTTTGGTAGGAGTTAATGAGTGATTGACAGCTTCCTCTGTGGAATAAACAGCCAATAGGAATGCTCTCTCTCTCTCTCTCTCTCTGAAATGACCTGTGATTGGTCAACGTTTCCCATCACATGCTAATTTTTTTAGAGCTTGAAAACACGAAGAGGTGCAGAAGCCTAGATTTCTCTCAAAACACTTGAATTATAATATGCTGGAAATTTATGATGGATTTTTTTGCACAATGATGCAAAAAACATTCTACCTGCTGCAGGTTTAAAGAAAGGCATAAAGCACAAAAGCATAATAGATCCCCTTTAAGACCCTATCTACATGATTCTCATTTTAAAAGCTGCAGAATTTACATTTTAGAAATTAAAGGCCTGTTTTTTCTACGTGCACTGCTGACATAGTTATAACAATGTAACAATAACAGCCTCAACGTGAAAATATCTTAATAGATACTGTAAGTGTGGTGTGTGGGCTCAAACAATTATCTTCTCAAGTAACACTAACAGAAATATGGCTAAAAATAACTGCAAAATACTAGTTTTGCCACATAATAAAATTAAGTTGACTTATACAAAGGATATTGCTTTTTAAAAGTAGATAAATCGGGATTTTTTTTTTTAATCAGTGTACTTAATCTAATAAAAGAATCTCATAACTGTATGAGCAAACAGATTACATGTGCCAGATATGATTTTTGATCCAATAAGACCATATCACAGTGTTGCCAGGCTCTAATTATGATCAGGTGTTGATATTAGATCAGTATGTCAGCAAAGATCAACCCACCGTCACAAACCTATACTCTCTCAAGAGGAAATGAGAGAAGCTATAAAGCAGCAGCATAAAGCTCCTGCCTGCACCTCTTTCTCAAATGCAGCTATACACCTGCTGTGGGTCTTTTATAAATGTGAAAAAAATGACTTCTCAGACACTCAGCACCATTTTTACTTAAAATTAAGTGCCGATGTGAAGTGCATTTATGCAGTTATAGCACCTTTTAAATTATTCTGATTACATGTGTTTTTGTTTGTGACAATCTCAAAGATAATTGCTTTCAGCCCTTTCAATCACAGCACCAACTGCATACTTCCTTTCCAACACGACGTGACATTAAATGAGAACAAAAGGAGCAGATATTGAAGAAAGTTGGAGGGTGGTGATCCAAACAAGAGCTAAAAGTGAATATTTGTCTTACATTCATTCATACGATTAAGTAGTTCTCTGTTTCTGCTTGATGGGAACTATTGTTAGTGCTAACAGGCAGCGGTGGAGAGAAAGTATGCTTCAACAAAGCATAAGCTGTGAATTCAAAATATGTATTAGTGCTCCAGATGGTCCTGTGTCACATTTAACATTAACCAAATAACATTAAAACTCAATCAGCAAAGTACAGTAACACGTAACAGTAGAAGGGAAAATAAATAATAATCCATCTTAAATATGATGGAATAAAAGTAGCACAATTGGAGAATACTAAATTAAGTACCTCACGTTTAAGTAAAATTAAGATACTTGAGGTAATGCGCTTACTTATTTTCCCCAGCTGTTTAAAGACTACCATAGTAATGTGGTAATATGACAAGGCTGTGTTTCCGTTACTTTGTTATAGAGTCTTTTTTTTGCCCCTATAGTGATCATAATTTGCTTAGTTTAGCATTAAAGGAGCATTTTTTGTTTTGGTTTCTTCACATACACCCAGTTTTCTGCTGTCTAATCGTTGACATCTTACTCTCCCTTGGGGGCTAGCAAAAGGTTGTAGTTCACTTAGTATTTAGCACAAGAAGCCTGAGCTAATGTGTGACTGTCCTCACAAAAACAGAATTGCATTGGTTTGGTGTTTTCAAATGCCAAAGAAGACCATTGTTTATAGTTACCTCATAACTAAGTTAGCTAACTAGGGCATGAAGCGATACCATACCTTTCATCATACAGGGGTTACCGTTCAATATATTGTGATACTTTCAAAAGGGCAATATACGGTGATTTTTTTTAAACATCTAATTCTAGAACACATCGCCAAAAAAATCAATAAAAGTTTTTATGCAATCAGAAATAATAAGAATTAATAATATCATGATAATTGTGTATATTGATATTTTCTTAACACCCCCAGCGCTAACTGCATAAACAAAGGTTATCGGTAGATAATTCCTGAAAAAAAGTTTTACAACACTGGACGCTGACAGAGCACAAGATACGCAAAGCAGTGATGATAATAAGATTAAATCAAAAGAAATGAACAGTATGTATTTATGGAGATGTATACATGCATTTATTCTTTTTAATTATTTTGTAACTCAGAGTAACTTACAAAATAAAAGTAGGCAAGGTGATGGCAATAATACAAATAAACTAAAACAATTTAGAATTGTTTTTATCCATTCAAAATTCCATATTAACATAATAGTTACTGTAGCACGCTAAAACAGCATGTGATTTTGTGATCGTTTAGTGTGCCCAAAACCTTAGTATGAAACCAATAGTATGCAAACTCCATATAATAATGTAAACATTGGACAGAACGCCGGCATAAATATCCCACAATGCAATTTGGTAGTAATGACAACGTTCATAACAATGACGGACAGCTTTGTAACATCAATAATGCTTCAATTTAAGTGTAAGTATAAGATTCCACTTTGCTATACCCGTGACATATGTTTAAAATTATTTCAGACTTTATGATTCTCACAAATCATTGTTTGGTCACATGAGGTTGGTTCAGATTGGGACAGGTTACCATGGTTACATATCTACAACCGGCAAGGAGGCTATCGGGATGTGTCATGGTAATTATAGTGTGTCTGAAAAGACATATACTACTATAAACTACTGTACCTATGTTAGTGGGCCAGGACTACGTTAAACTACTGATTACACTTAAAATGTAGTGTTTAGGTTCACTAGGTGCAACGGTGCTGTTCTCTGTGTTTTGTTTTATAACCAGTACAGATTAATAGTGAGGGTTTTTTTTGTGTGTCTGGTTCTTTTCTAGTTAGTTACAGCTCTTTTTTTCTTTCTTTCTTTTGATTATAATTATGTCCTTGTTTTAAACAGCAAAACCTTTTCTTGTTTGTATAAAACAACGACTTTTACCAATAGCTCAACCACACCAACAACAACAAGCTGGTTTTATGTTGCTTCCCTTTCCCCCAGTGAGCTGGGTCGTAACATTCACAAAAAAGTATGATGACCGATAGTACACATATTGGGTATGTAGTGCATGGTATGCAATTTCGGCCGGAGCAGAAGATTTCTGAAAACTGCATCAGAATGTTTTGAAATGCCTTTTTAAAAATGCCCAGTAAGGCTTCCTCTATGACACATAGAAGCTCTGTAACCTGAAGGCAAATGCAATAAAAGCAGCATTTCCCATTTCTTTTGTGGTAATTTTGGGGACATTTGGAAGGCACGCTGCAGAGGACCTCGGGGTATGTGAATAGACACAAAATGAAAGACAATGTGTGATGCACAGAGGAGCCAAACCATTTAGTACCTGAAAAACTGTGAGGAGGGCTTGAAAATCAATTCTTAAGGACGCAGGGAGCCAGTGGAAGAGCATTCATGGAAAACAGGTGTTACATGTAGTCTAATTTATTACAGTTGAGACTGAATAACACCAGACAAATAACTGAAATGTCCTTTAACTCATGGACTTTCACTTTAATTATTCAACTGCTCAGGTCTGCACGTACAGTAATTAACATGGAAGGCGTGCCATGCTGTCTGAGGACAGAGCTCCAACAACCTCCACTGATAACGAGCTGCAGCCGGAGAGCGGTGGGAAACCGGCTTAATCTGCACAAGTCAAGTCAGGGGAGAGATGGGCTGACCTCTGAACCCAAGACCAGGCTGCGCTGAAAAAACTGTCAGCGTCAGCAAGGAACACAGCTCCCCAAACAGGTGCACCTCCACGTGGCATACAAATGATAGCTTTCTGGGATTAGGATGGTGCTGATGCTGTGCATTCTGCAGCTACAACGAGATCCATGTTGGGATTCTGGAAATGATGAGCACCCCTGATAAAATCAACTCCCTGGGACCGGTGAAAACAGAACGCTGAAAATACACTGGCAATGAAAGGCTTACACGCAAAATTGTTTACTGACTTCTGTCCTTCTTCTTTACAGCAAAGAACATTACTTCATTTCCTTCAGACCTTGTGAACAACTAGAACCATCTGCTGTTATTAGCAAGTTACATTTCAACATAAATAACAGTGCCTTTGACATAGGATAGTAGCATTTCTTACTACTGAAGGACATCAAAACGATATTTCTACTTCAAAATGTGTCCTTCTTTAGATTACTTTTTTTTCTAATTCTGCAAAAAGGCAGAAAAGAACAATTATTTCACTTTTTTTGGGCTTGAAGGCTTTATTTTGTAGATTTTTTTTCCCTTTAAAAGTTTACTGGTACAATTTGCAGGATTTAGCTACATCTAGAAGTGAAGTGGCAGATTGCAACCTCTCCCATGTGCCAAGACAGCGAAAATACGAACGGCCCTATCTAGAGCCATTTGTTTTCAGAGTAGTGTAGGCCATTTGGAGAATAGGGAGGGATGTGAGTGGTGAAGCAAGGGAGAGAGAACGGTGGCGAATGTCTAATTAAATCTATTCAAAATCATCGTCTAACCTTAACTGTCTTGTGAGAGTTTCCCAGCTCATGGGTTCCCTTCTAGACACGACTGTGATGCCTTAATATTTAATCCAGCACCATCATCAGGTCAAAATTCAAGCTTGTTGAATACGTTATTGTTTGTACCAAATGACATTCCCATCTGTACAAAAAAAAATGAGAAAATGTTCCCCCAAAACATAATGCAGGCATCAATTATGTCTTCCCAAAAAACATATTTGGCAAAACAAACATACTCCCAGAGGACAGGGTTGACTCAGTGCCATTAATCTTGATTCTTGCACTGATCAACACACAGTGAATACATCATACTTTTATTCTCATTTATTTATTCATTTATTTTTTACATCATATAGGCTTCACTAATCTTTTCAAGTCAGATAGGCTTTTCAAAAAACAAAGTACATCCTCATATATAAATGGTATGGTATACTCAAAACTAAAATGGGACTCAAAGGTAGCTTAGATTTTAGAACAACCCACGCCATCAATCAAACTGTCCTATAAAAAAGCTTTTTAAAGAAAAGAAGAAAGGGTTGTCCATCAAAAGGCTTTCCTATAGCAAAGTAAAAGGGCCTTATCTGATAGTAAGAAAAACAGAGAGGGAACCAAATAACAATAAAAATGGAGAGCCAAACCGGAGCTTATTCTATCAAGTGTTCCTCACACTGTGCTGCTACCCAACACCTCCCTGATTTCTTTTTGTTTTCACTCCGTTGCTTCGGGCTGACAGACCTCTCTCAGGCCCGCTTCTTCACAAACAGCTGTACACATATCTCACCAATTAGAGGCAGGAAGAGGCCTCTGCAAACGTCTGTTTCTTGTACAGTAAATCTAGCCAGCATCCTGCATGTCCGGCTCCCCTGTGGGCCAGCAGACTCTATATCCATACAGTCATCCCTCTATACGCACAACAGAATGGGCGCTTAGATGTATGTGTGTGTGTGTGCGCTATGTGTGATCACACCAAATCGATTTAAAAACAGTCTTGTCTTAAGCTTAGCTAGAAACTCTGAGGTACTGTATATTTACTGTAAGCCATATTGCTTTCCAGTGGCCGACCCAGTAGTCAATGAGAACGCAGAGACGCTGCCAACCACATCCAAACTGTCCATGTCATTAATGTCCTCCCGTTTGCCATACACCTTTTGTCCTCTGGGGTCAAAATGACCCCACTTGGTTTGACTGTTATTTAAAGCATATAGTATAAATATTTCATTCATTTTTGTGTTACACCTTTAGTCTTACTTCAGTCCAACCCATTACCACACATTTTTCCCTTCATTTTGGAATTTAGGGCCAATAGACCTTATTTACATGAAAGTATACCCTTTTGTGAGTTACAAAAATAAATGAAATGTGGGGTCAGATTGACCCCAGGACATTATGAGGGTTAAGAAACCAGCAGATAATCATTCTGATTAGACCCAATGTTTTGAGTGGCAACACATGCTGTTGAATTAAGTACAGTTTATAAGTGGACATCCACAAAGAGGAACTGTAGATCAGGTGATGACACAACAGGAAAATCTCACCCAAGCATGGTAAATGGACGGGGTCCGTGTTTCAACACAAGTCGGGTTGTTTGCCAACATCATCACAGACCCCTCGCACTGAAGACAGTCCATCCCGGTTGACACCCCCGTCCCATCGAGGTCCGGGTGAGGGGTGCTGCAAAGCTCATAGCCGGAGCTGTGAGTCACCTTCACCCCGGGTCCCTTCCAAGCCGGTAGCCAGTTGCAGCATACCGCCCTCACCCTGGCCCACCTAGTAGAATCCCCTGAGCAGGCTGCACAGACCCCACCGACTGAGAAGTCTGAATATATTTTTTGGTTCATTATGAAACTGTGGCAGACCGCATTTGATTATGTTAAATGGTCGAAATCAGCTCTGAAACTCTGATGGATTTTCTGATTGCCAGAAAGTCTAAAAATGTCAAAAAACAATGAACGGATAGTTGAATCTTCCTACTGAACAGCCGAATCTGCATTGAATAAAAAAATTATGATTTAGTTAAAGCCATTGTGAACTAAAAGAAATATCTCTTATTTAGGTTAAGGAAAAAATACATGACTGTATACGTTTGTAACGTCGTAAAATTGTGAACACGGCATGAGCAGCAGTCTCATAGATGAAAGCCCTGTTTTTGTTGGACCCATCCACCAACCCTCCCGCCCTGTGTGTGTGTTTTTTTTAGTTTACTTAAGGGTGCTTTGTGTGTCAGCATCACACCCCAAGGGGCGTGATAAAGCATCTGAATTTGACACCCTAGGAATGACAATGAGTTGGTGGCACAGTTTTGAATTAGTTTTGAGCTGAATTGATGCACAGATGCAACATGCTTCAACTGTTATTGATGTTTGGAGGCGGTCAGTACTGTGCTACAAGCTCTAGGCCTAAAAAGAAAGAGTGCATCACTATTATTTGTGTATTTGTGTATCACGGTTTCTAAAATCTGTATATCATTACAAATGTGCTCAAAGCTTGTAGTGTGTCCTGGTAATATAATGACCCTGCTCTTCTGTTGCTCACTGGGAATAAGAGGGCAGAAAAGCCTTTGAGCTACTGAAACTGGTTCACATTCTGGTACAGCTGCTGCATGCAATTTATTTAATTTCCCTTTTTTTTGTTTGTTTGTTTTGTTTTTCTGCATGATGACACAGGAAACCTACATAATAAGTTCTGTGTGACTGTCAGCCACATGCTGTAAATGTTACTGTTTTCACTGTGAGCTGTGTGTGGATATTTTTCACTCTGCTGCAGTTGCTCAGCTTTTTTTTTTGTGATCTCCACAGAGACAAAAATCCTGTAATGGAAAGTCCTGAAGGGGCCTTTTCTATTGAGGGATGGAGGGTGAAATCACTGAATACAAATGAATGTCTTGACAGTAGAAGCTGTCTGAAGCATCACCAGCTATCCACCAAATTACACAGCTCAAAGAGAGGAGGGCTGAGTCGAAAGACAGGGAATCATTTAAATCCCTTCATTGTAACTCACTCACATTCTTCCAGACAAGTCAATTGCTATGCATAGAGATTTTTTTTCTCTTCTGTAATTTTTTTTTTTCTTTTTTTCTTTAACAAAAGATGCATGATGATAAATGATCCTTGTGGTACTTTCAGAGATGTTGTATTATAAAGGCTGCAGAGCACTCACCCCATGAGAGGATCCAGAGCAATTCCTTTAGGATTCAGCAGGTCTAGTTGGAGGATGGTAACGCACGTGTCGCCACCGTGGTCACATACAAATATTCTGTCGGTGACGCGGTCCACAAAATAGAAGTTGCCTGTTAGCCAATCAATGGCCATGTGCTCCACATCTGTAATGGCAAAAAGGGGTCTTGTCTAAAACTGTTGACTAAAAATACCTTTAAACACATTTTTCAACCCTTTGCGTGATTACCACATACTTATAAAAAATAATGAGCAAAATCGGAGAAGCAGAGGCTGCGATATCCCATCTTTTATTCCCCAGCCAAGAATACTAGGTCCTACACTTCCCATGATGCAACACAACAGTAAAGACAGTGAGGTTCAGGAAGTGAAAATCCCATTCATATTCTAAATCTCAGACTTAGTTATTCGCCATTATGTTGTAACTATGCAAGGTAGACTTACTTGACTGTAGAAGCCACAAGTCTGTATGATAGCAATGTTGTGGATGGAGTGTAACAGCGTCTGGTGGAGCTCGCTGCTTCCATGGAAATGTTTTTAACGTACCCGCGAATTGCTAGTGAGGGTCTGTGCTCCTACGTGTTCATACGCGCTGCTCCATGGTCTGCTCCTGCATTTCAAACCGGACCAACATGGCAACTCTTTTGGTAAATTTCTCTTATATTACGACAATAGTTCACCAGAACATGTTTCTGAAAACATTTGAGGTGAGAAATAAAGCATACTTTTGTCTTAATTTTAGATCGACAGCAGTTAGTTTAAACATTTTTCATGACTTTCCAGAGATGCTGACTTGCTATTTGCAGTGGTTTATGGGATGAGTATATTTTTTCACACTGAAAAAAATAATGTACAAATGTTTTCCAATGATTTTTTTTTTTAAATTTTTGCTCTGAATCCAATGTTTTATTGTCATGATTCATCTCGTAGCTGGCTGGCTTGATCCAGGCAGAGTCGCCATTAGGGCCGTGCCTTGGGGGTCCAGGCCCGTCCAGAAAGGATACTGTGCCCCATCATCTGAATTTTCTCCTGACAAAAAATACTACACTCAAATACTTTTAAGCTATAAGTAAAATTAAGTCATACAGTTTAGTAATGGAAGCCATTTCTTATTGTAGTAGCTGAAAAAAGAAGTTGTGTTGAAGATATTCTGCAGTCACAGTCAGAGACTCCAGCTGTTCTGGTGGTGACTTCATAAATCCACACGCGCGCCTTGATAAAACGTCTCTCCTGCTTTGTAGCAGGCTACACTGTGAGTGGTATTATTTGCACATTAGTAACTACGGCTACGTTTCTTGATGAGCGTGCGAATGCTTGTTATTGTATATTGGTTCTTGATGTGGCCTAAAGATGTTGCAGATGCATCCTTTAGTTAGTTGTATAACCTCTGAAAGTGACCCAGTGTTATAGGTTTATTAATGCAAACCCTCTGACAGATTTCCCGCTGTGTATCTGAGTTAATAACCTCTGGTTTTATGGACGTATAAAATGTGTGGGAGTGTGTGTGCACTTGTGCACGTAACATTATGTACGGGACATTATGTAGATGAGGGCCTAGTTTATTTGTTTCATGACACATGATAATGTTATAGGTTTATTAAATGCAAAACTTTGAGCGGATTTCCTGCTGTGCATCCTATTTTATAACCTCTGTTTTTGTGGATGTAGTAGCCTGTGTATGCGTGTATGGCAGTGTGTATACATTTCTTTGTCATGGTTTATTTCTTTCATGAAACATGATAATGTTAATTATACACAATAAAGGCTATGTGAGGTGATCCGACACTGGTTTCATGTCTTAAAACTTTTCATATAAGGATTTCCTGTAATGTAAATGAGTGAATGAATGGGAAATTCACTTCTGGAACTGGAGCTGTTCAAAAAGTGGATGGTCATTGTTAAGTTTTATAACCTGACACCTCTGGTGCAGTTGCTCTAAATGAATGCGCCAGTGGTAAACTGTAGGTAATGACAGCAATATGTTACAGGCTCTGACTCAAAGCCTTAAAAGATGGCTAATGAAAACCATACACATTTAATAACAGGTTTGATATCTGTGAGAATCTGGGCAAGATCTAACCTGCCTTCAGCCACACTGATAATGAAGAGATATAACGAGAACTCACAGGTACGAGTGTGAGAGGGAATACATGAGCGAGAGGGGTGAGTATGTTTGTGTGAGAGAGCACTGGGTGATCTCATCTCAACACTATCCTCTTGTAGGTGAGAGTGTTCATGATGTGAGAGCAGATAATCACTCAAATCCGTCAGAAAAAATGTACTGTAAGAGAACTATGAAGAGATGAAAACATACGCTGCAAACTTTGTTGTGTTCTTATTTGCCGTTCCCGTGTGAATCCACGCAGATTCCTCGTCTCAGCACAGCGGAGCTGCCCAGAGGACTCAGCAGACAGAACCCAGCACACACTTTCCTGGTTGTGCTGGAAATCCAATGCCAGCGTTCCATTTACACTCAGAGACCTCAGGGGCTGTAGGCCTGTTCCATTTAGATGGGTGATGACAATACGATCTGAGCCTCCGATGAGGAGCATTGGACGACTGTCACCAGGATCTGAAGCGAAAGGGAAAACATGGAAGGTATTAGTTTGAGTTTAAATGGACAGCCAAATACTCTGGAGGAAGGCACAAATACAGAGAAGGAGAAAAAAAAAAAACAGGAGCACAGAAATAGACACTTAAATGATGTAGCGTACAGGTTTGTAGTAGGCTAATTCTGAGGTGTTCTGGTGCTGATATCTATTGCTGTCGTTTATTTATCTGATGTTTGCTGTATGGCACATGATGTATTTCCAAAAGGACTAATAACTATGATATATATTCAGTTGCATGATTGTCCATGATTAATTGTGATTAATTACAAATTAAACTAATCACACATTTTTTTTTAACTGTTCAAAATGTGCCTTAAAGGGAGATTTGTCAAGAATTTATCAGCACGGGATTGGGCGAATATGCTGCAAATGATGCAAATGTGCATATATATTTTAAATTGGAAATCAATTAACAACACAAAACAATGATAAATACTGTCCAGAAACACTCACAGGTACTGCATTTAGCATAAAAAATATGCTCAAATCATAACATGGCAAACTGCAGCCTAAAAGACAACAGCTGTCAGTGTGTCAGTGTGCTGACTTGACTATGACTTGCCTCAAACTGCATGTGATTATCATAAAGTGGACATGTCTGTAAAGGTGAGACTCGGGGGTTCCCATAGAACCCATTTTCATTCACACATCTTGAGGTCAGAGGTCAAGGGACCCCTTTGAAAATGGGCATGACATGTTTTCCTCACCAAAATTAAGTGTAAGTTTGGAGGTAACATGACATGGTTGGTACCAAGGGATTCCTTAGATTTTCTAGTTTCATATGATGCCAGTACCTTCACTCTAACTTTGAAACTGAGCCTGCTACAACCTAAAAATTGCAAGTGGCATTAACACGTTAAAGAAATTAATAGAAAGAAAAGAAAGATTATATTCTACTGTAACTGTAACATTGGGTGAAACAGCAGCGAAGTGATCTGACAAAAACCTGATTTTCAGGCAGATTGATGGGAATGAAAACAACAAATTGGGAAACATAAGTCAAGCTGTGGAAGGACAGTCCACGGTGGTAAAACTGCGATAAGCTGCTTTATGGGTTTAATTGAGCGTGCACACTCTCTGACATCAGGTTCACCCCTAAAAAGGGCCCTTATTTATCCCAATCTCCCACACAAGTTCAAGTCAAGGGCTATTCTCCTAATATAGGCGATAAATCAGAATGCCTGCTCACATAACTGCTTCCCCTTATCCCTCTGAATCAACTTTTAGTTCGTCTCCCACACTAGGGGGTAGATGGGGTTTTGACCAGGCTCTCTGGTCTACCCTGACTTTTAATCAAGCATGGGAAATGTTAGCTGATGTAGCAATACTGGCAAAGCTTTTCTAGAACAGACCATCACTGCGTTTTTTTTGGCTCGCATGATAAAAGTCCCACTGAAAGTACATTAAGTCATCCCTTTTCACAGTTAAAACTAGTGTCAGAAATTCTCTTTTAGCTGTGACTGTGTTTGCACAGGGACAAAGTATGCATATTTTACAAGCCAGGAGAATGCATGTCATTTTTGCATCCATTTTAATCTGTAACTTAACATTTTTTGCTTGTGACGTTACATTCCTTGCTATTAACGACATTTTCCTTGTTAGAAACTTAATTCTGAACATTTCATGACATTTTTGCATCCATGTTAGTTTGTAACTTAACATTTTTCTTGCATGTAACTACATTTGTTTTGCTTGTAACTTTACATTTTTCTTGTTATACACTTGAAGTTGAACTTATCATGTCATCTTTGCATCCTTTATTGCTAGTAACTTTACATGTTTCTTGTTATAACCTTGAAGTTGAACATTTCCTGTTATTTTTGCATTCATTTATGCTTGTAACTTAACATTTTTCTTGTTAAAAACTTAAAGTGAACATTTCACATGTCTGCATCCATTTTTAGCTTGTAATTTTACAAGATTAGATCTAGATTTAGATCAGGGAAGTGTGTGGATCCCTCAACAGGGCAAACATATATAGATGACAGGAGCAAACCCAAATAAGCGACGACAATTTAGAAACAAGCCCAAAAAACGCAATACACGACTACTAATATTTGTAAGTAACTTTTCAGAAAAACAAGCCCAAAGTCGCTTATAATAAGCGGACATGGCAACTTCTTGGCTCCTAAAGAGGTTAGAAACCAGATTTTCTGCCTGTGAATGCTAATTAAATCGCGGCAGTTACAGGCTGTTTACAGTGAACTTCACATTTGCCTGTGTCAAAAACTGTTGAGAATGGCTGAGGTAGGGTATGAGTAAAACTACCTGACTAGAACGTCCCTGCTCTCGCATTGGATGAAACCACCACTTTTAAAAAGAAAAAAATCTGTCGTTGGGCCATTACAATATAAGCCTGGGTAATGAGTAAACCCCTTCCTTACATTAATAATAATAAATTTAACTTATGTGTATAATTAGTAAGCCTATATCAATAGTCTCCAGTACTGAGGGGTATTCTTCATTGAAAGAAGAGCAAAGAACGGCACTGAGGGCAAATGTCTTATATGTCTATCTGATATAACAAGCAGCGCTTGGTTATTTAGAAACACGATTCCTGACATTCATTGTATTAAGTAAGTCCAATAATGGTATTTTCTGCAACATGCAATAACCCCTTACTTGCGTGATCTACAGTTACAGGTTACAGGTACTTAGCGTGAGTCAGTGAAGCGCATTATCAAGCAGACATGAAAACCATCACGGCGCTGTAGTGTCAGATTTGTGCTACAATAAAAAATATTCTATCTTTCACTTCTATCACAGCCAAATGAGAAGAGACTGAATCAAGATTAAAACCCCAAAAAGAACACTTGTGCGAGTTGAATTTTAACTTCAATCTCACGCTCAACACATTAATATGTTTTTCATTCCCTGCCGCTCCTCATCGTCTAGCCTCAGAGAGCTCTATCTGAAATTTATATTCATGAGCTTTTACAACTAATGGTAACCCCATAGTTATCCCTGTACCGCTATCGCTCTCTGCTAAATTAATATTAATGCATGTGAGCATTGGGTTCAGTTAAGTTTATGGGTAATCATATTCAGTTTATTCCTGGTAGGACACCAGTCACATTGATTAAAAGCTGCAACAGTGGTGTTCTCCCCAGCTAGGTGTGTTGGGCCTCCAGCTATTTTCAACCCATATATGCCATAAAGTGACAACACCCTTAAAAAAAATCTACCTCACTTTATGGTTCAATGCACGACTCAAAAATATACTGCACAAGGTTAAGCTTGTTTACGTATGGCCCACCAAAACACAATACCTCTTTTTATTTCTAAGTAGGCTGTTTTACTCATTGGGACAGATTTGTTAGCAGCATCAGGCATTAACATAAATCAGGGTGATGCTGGGCATTGTCTCCGCACAAAACACTCCAGACTGCTCCCACTTAAAATCTCATGCTCATTAATTTTATCATTATCCTGGCCTGACCACGTCTACCCGTTCCCACGTGGGTGATAGATGTGGTCACTGCTAAACCACATTAATCTTGCCCTTCCAAAGCTAGTGAGCGCCGAGGCGACGAGAACCTCCACTGTGGTTGAACAAAACCTGCCCTGTTTATTATTAGAAATGAAACATACATACTATGCAGATTGTGTTGTTTCCCGATGCAAGTGTGCCGCTCACCTTGTTTGGCTTTGCAAGATATCCTGTCAGGTTGCAGGATGTATCCTTCTGCGCAGCTGCATCTGTATGACCCGTAGGTGTTCGTGCAGGTTTGGCTGCATGCGCCATACATGGCACATTCATCATGATCTTATGGAGAAAAAAAAAAAAAAAAAAGAGAGTCATTTGTAACAAATTAGGTGTGCTCAAACATGACCCAAATACATAAAGTATACTTAATGTGGCCTCACTCTTGCACCTCAGGCGTAATTACTTTTATAACCAATGAGCCTTTTTTGGAGCTGCAGCACCCTATAAACTGCTCTCTCTCGTGTCTTACCCCAAACAGGATCAAATTCAGGAGGCAATACTACTTTGTTAAAGCACTTCCTCCAGCATAATTTTGATATTGCTGGCATAAGGTCTGTGCAGAGTCCAAGTAAGACACTACAGCTCTAGAGGCACCTTCGACAGCAAAAGACGGCTTTCAGAAACCAGGCCTGTGACACATATGTAGAGGGAAGAGAAAGAGACAGAGAAATAGTGTGCTGTATATACAATATAAGTGTGTGTTGGGGTGTAATGCACAGAACATGAGGCCTTGCCTGGAGACAGATGGTTCTCATATACCGAGCACCTCCTGCTTATTCATCTGAAGGAAGTCTGGCTGAGGGCAAAAGGAGGGATTGGTGTGGGGAAGAGGAGGAGGAAGAGGAGGAAGAGGAGGGGGGGGGGGGGGGGGGCTCCATAGCAGGAGGCCCCCACCAGCGCAGACTGAATCCTACCTCTGCAGCTCGTCCCGTCCTCGCCGACCTCAAAGCCATCAGCGCAGAAACAGAAGGTGCCGTTTCTCGTCATGACGCAGCCGTAGCGGCACCGGAGCTCGTGGCAGGCTGACAGGAGCTCTGCAGGGGGGAGGGAGAAAGAGAGGAAAAGTGAGGATACAAGGAAAAAGGGTAGGAAAGGGTACGTGGAATGGGAAATTACTTTTTGATTTGGGAAATGACTTTTTTTATTTTCCTCTTGCCGTGGCCCTTTCAGTCACTATTGCTCCCCTTTTATTTTGTAAAAATAATCACAAGTTTGAAACTGTTCTTAGACATGAGTTTCTATAAAGGACCATGAAAGGAAAATGGTATTTGTTTTGTAGAAAAAAGGTTTTTTTCCTAAGTTAGTCTGCCAGTCTTGCAGAGCCAGACCTTAAAGTTCAATACGATATGATACGATACGATACACAACATGACACGGGGGTTACGATTCAATAAATTGTGATATTGTAAGAAAGGTGATATATTGCAATTTTAGGAAAACTGTCACAGTATAACGAACACAGCACCATATGTGTAAAATCTGAGTAAAACCTTTTACTTTTTTATTAGGGATGTCAGATTTAACACAATAATAACACAATTAACACAAATTTGTTTTAACACCACTTGTTACTTAACAACATTACCACAATTTAGGCTCAGTGTTAAAGCTAGAGTGAAGATACTGGCATCATATGAAACAAGAAAAACCTAAGAAATCAACTGGTACTGACCATACTAGCTCGTTGGCCATTTTCAAAGGAGTCTCTTGACCTCTGACCTCCATATATGTGAATGAAAATGGGTTGTATGGGTACCCCTGAGTCTCTCCTTTACAGACATGCCCACTTTATGATAACCACATGCAGTTTGGGGCAAGTCATACTCAACTCAGGACAGCTTTTGTTGCCTGTTGGGTTGCAGTTTGCCATGTTGGAATTTGAGCATATTTTTTATGGTACTTGCAGCACCTGTGAGGGTTTCTGGACAATATTTGTTATTGTTTTGTGTTGCTAACTGATTACATATCTATACATATCATACATACATTGCATTTGCATAAAGCAGCATATTTCCCCACTCCCATGTTGAGAAATACTTGACAAATCTCCCTTTAAGGTACATTTTGAATAAATTAAAAATGTGTGATTCATTTGTGATTAATCACGATTAACTATGGACAATCGTGCAATTACGCGCAACTAAATATTTTAAACGATTGACAGCCCTACACTGAACAAATCACAATTGTCTTGGGTGGTGCAAAGCACAGGAGGCAGTGAAGGCCCCTTTGCACAATCATGGATGTATGATAACGCAGATAGCCGAGGAAACTGCATACACAGCCTACAGCCAGCGAGTCAGACTGTGTAACTGTTAACTACAGGATTGAGCTGAAAAACAATGGAAAGAAATGTCAGCGTTGATTAGCAAATGTTGAAGGATATAGACAGTTGGAGAGTAAAAAGTGACTTTTATACTGTAAAGATTAAATGACACTAAACTGAGTTTCGTGAATCCCATATAAATTGTGACCCAGCAATCAGAGATTTCTGATGAGTACAATTCAAATGTACTACCGGCCTTGCAGTCTAAAGTCATCGTTTGACACATTGATTGAATGGTAGCAGCCCTCAGGAAGTGCCAACATTGTCATTTCCCGTGTATTTTCTGAGTGGTGATGATGCTCTGTATAGCACTAATCTTTACACATAAAGAAACAAAGAATAGCTAATTATGGCATGATGAAAGTTCAGCAGAATAAAAAGCACAAGTGAAAGTATAACCCTCAAAACAAAGATTTAATTGCACAAAGATTGATATGCCACTGCTGAACAGTAATTAATGTCAACTTACGGAGCAAAAGATAAAAGCTTGCATTGATTGTCCTTAGTCTTTTCTGTGCTAACCATTTCAAGACATTATGAAATGCTGCAATGGAGGACTGAATCATTTCTTGACAGGGTGTATTTAGCAGAGTGGCAACTGAGCAACAATCAAAGCTTCAGTACTCATTACTTTCTGAATGAAAACATGGTCTTTCATTTAGATTTTTCAGAGTTGGAATGATGTGATTTGAGTGGCTCAGGCTCAGGCTCTTTTTAACTCTTATTGAGGTATCGGAAGTCCATTTTTCATTACAGTGTCTAACTGGCTCACTGACACATTGAGATGAATAGTGCGGTTGTATTGTTTGGAGAGCAATATATAATTCTCAGTGAGAGCTTGTTGGAGGGCAATATGTCAATTGATAATCATAAGAAAACTGTAAGTGAGGGAAATTTAGCAATGAAATGTGTGAGTAACTGTTAACTAACAAGCCGTAGGCATAGGACATTTACACCCTTCTTCACTGAACCTAAAAAAGTAATACAAAAGTGTGTACAAAATAGTGTTATTGATATTAAAATATGCAGGCTGTAAAACAATGTCTCTGTTCACAGCTTCAGGAAGGGCTGAGATGGAATTACAGGGGTGAACTTTCTGTGTATTTGGTTTTCATATCACCCTCAGAGGAGTTTTGACTGACAGGAGGTTGAGTGGAAAGTGACTGCATTTTCATTTTGGGGCAAACTATTTTGTGAGGTGATAACAGAGCAAGCAAACACTGAAGTATTAAAATGGTAAATGCCCTGTAGCCTTTGGTCTTCAGTGACCACAGAGAGCCTGTTTGGATATTTATTAATATTACTTATTATTAAATGGCTCATAGAGGTGAAATGATTTAAGGAGCCAAAGCTCGATTAACTTTAAAAACAAACTCTTTGCAGAGAGGCATGGTATTGACTTTCTGTGTTTAAAGGATATGTTGCACACATTAATCGTTTATGGCAATTTTTTACTCCATTTATTCACTCGCTAGAAAAGCGTGACTGTCAGGCACACCCGGTGGCTTTGCAGCTCTATAAATGTGGAAGCTGTTATCCAAAGTTGGTGAAGTTTAAAGACCCCAGGTGGCGGACAAACAAACACTCTACACTAGAAAACATCCAAGAATTACAGCCAACATCTTACTAAGCTACATCTTAACTAATAATTATGGCTGTCAAAGTTGGAAATTCGTTTGAGGGCCACTAACTTCTTTAACGCATTAATGCAATCCATCTCTTGAAGGTTGTACCGATCTCCATTTTAAAGCTAAAGTGAAGATACTGGTATCATATGTAACTAGAAAACCTAAGGAACATACTAGCATACACGTAGTAGCTTGTTGCAAAGGAGGCTAAGTAACGCTCCAAAGTTAAGCTAAATCTAGGCATGGGCAACTGTCATGCCCATTTTCAAAGGGGTCCTTTGACCTTTGACCTCAAGATATGTGAATGTAAATGGGTTCTATTGAGACCCATCAGTCTCCTCTTTACAGACATGCCCACTTTATAATAATCACATGCAGTTTGGATCAAGTCATAGTCAAGTCAGCACACTGACACACTGACAGCTATTGTTGCCTGTTGGACTGCAGTTTGCCATGTTATGATCTGAGCATATTTAGCATATTTTTATGCTAAATGCAGTACCTGGACAATATCTGTCATTGTTTTGAGGTAATTGATTTTCAGTAATAAATATATACATATATTTGCATAAAGCAAGCAAATTTGTCCACTCCCATGTTGATAAGAGTACTTGACAAATCTCTCTTTTCGGTACATTTTGAACAGACAAAAAATGTGAGATAAATTTGCGATTAATCTTGTTTAACTATGGACAAACATAACATTAATTGGGACTAAATATGAATTATTAATATTATAATATTATATTATTCATATAAAGTGAGTGACAGCCCAACTAAGTATATATTCTTTTGCAAACTAAATACATAGATCCTAGAGAAATGAAAGAAATATAGCTGAGGATTTTATCTCAGATGTTTACTGCGGTGCATTCGTAACCTGAACAAACCTTAATTGTTTGAAAAATACTAAAATTTCATTGTTGGGCATCAAAGCTGTAAACACATGTATGCTGCTCTTGCCCAGTGTGATAAAAAGAGCTTAGTGCTATAGTATGGGGCCAAATTGTTCTCAATTGTTCTCCTGACTGCTGAAACTACCCCCGCTTCAAACTGCTGAGGAAAACAGAAGTATCTAACAATGCATGCTGGAGAGATTTTCACAAACCAAGTCATTTTGTCTCCATTAAGACACACAGAGGCAGACCTGTTACACTTTGCAGACAAACTAACAAATTTACGAGAGAGAGAGAGAGAGAGAGAGAGAGAGAGAGAGAGAGAGAGAGAGAGAGAGAGTCCAACTCTCTTGTACATGTGAATGCTCCTGTTGGGGAGCTTCCTGCACTCATACAGCCATTGGGGATATGGCCGTGTCAATATAAAAAAAAATCAACACTAATAACAATAATTAAAGAAATGCCAGCACTCACACTAAAGATCACACTGCGACTAGGCTATGTGATGACATCTTCATGCTGAACAGTACGGTAAATAGACTAGGGGTTGATTTGTTCCCTGCCCAAAGTTTTGAAGAGATGTGGTTAAAAAGGGGCGACATGTCGCAGATGACCCCTTCAAAGAAAAGCAGAAAAAGCAGACAGAAGTACATCATTGCTGTTTTCTTAGTCTGATAAGTTGGTATATACTGCAGCCTATTTATTTTATGTTAACAGCATGGTGTGCTGTTGCATTTTCTGATTATTTTCTATTAATATTGAAGTTTATCACTAAGCGTGTTGGTACGCCTGGCCGAGCGGCGTTGTCCATGGTACTGAAAGAAGCATTTTGGGAAGTAAAATTATCATTTAAACTTTTATTTTGCTGTGTTTGATCACATCCCCTGCCGTATGTGTCCATGCGAGGAAAGGTCAAGGCAAGAGAGTGAAAACATCACGCTGCTTGATGAATTAAATTTCACAAATTTAAATATAGTAAAAAAAAATATTCCTGCAGATACAGTGGTTAAGTTCAAGTTCCGAAATTACTTTAACAGCTGCAAGAAAAAGCCTAACAAGCTTCATCCTCTATATGGGCCCACAGCGGCTCGCAATTTATTTTCAAGAATAAAAACATTTCAAAAACAACCCCTAACCCCCCTCTGATTTCCTCACAAATCACAGCCTGCTTATATACATCTAATTTGCATCAGCTAATAGGTTTTGCAGGAAATGTAATGCTGCCAGATTATGTTTTCATTAAAGTTAAGAACCGTTATGTGGATGGGAGGGCGTAAACACCTCAGTGCATCACATCCGTTGAGTCAGAATGCAATGACCATTTCTCTGATCCGCCTTTGTGAGAAGCTGCAAGGTGATCATGTAGTCAAGTTAACTGAGTGCCTACAACTGTACTACTGTGCAGCTCTCATTATGTTTGTCTGCACACCTGTGATCACCACTTTACTCTGTACTTTCATTTAAAGCTTCAGTAGTGTTTTTGGACCATTTGGAACCATAATAACCTTTCAGCATATTATAATTCAAATGTTCTGAGAGAAAACTAGACATCTGCACCCCCTTGTGGCTCTGTTTTCAGGCTTTAAAAAATCTAGCCTGTGATGGGAAACTTTAGCCAATCACAAGTCATTTCAGAGAAAGTGTTCATACTGAGCTGTGCTCTGGCCGATTGGCAGTGCTTCGTATTTCCTCATCGATTCTCAACATGGCTGTTGGGTCCCTAACTCTTATTTTACAGCTAAACAGCTGTACAAATACATTTGTTTTAAGTCTATACCTTAATTCACTGTTGAGCTACTCTGTAGCTGCAATTACAATAACAGCTGCCCAATAATCATGTTATGAAGGCCAAATTAATACACACTCCTTTTACAACAGTAAAACTACATACTAGAGGCTAGTTTAAGTGTGTGCTAAATGTCACATAGGTCACTCCATCTCATTCGGCCCCCAAACCACATTTTTCTGTGAATGTGCGCCGCTTGCTGAGAAAGCAAAACATTCATGACAAAGTAATCCAGAGGATGCGGATGTGTTTTTGTAATTTTGAAGGTAATGCGGACTGAGAGTCTGCCGGACATATTGGGTTGGACTAGAGAGGAACACTCCCTGCAAAGTGGAGCCACATAACACTCTACAATGATGACAAAACACTGAATACAATCAGCCATCATGATGGCAATGGCTGGGGAGAAAGTGCAGGTTGAAAGTAATCAAAATTACACACAGCTACAAAGAGCCACATGCCAGTAAAATGTGTCTGCTTGGATAGATACATTGTCATTTGCCGCTATCTTTCTGAGATATTAGCATTTGAATGGATCAGTATAAACAGACTTTCTCTGCCCCTTCTGACTGCTACACACTTTGAATATAGCCCACTGAATGTCAATCAAAAGAAAAACAATGGCTCTGTATGAAACAGGTTCCTGACTGGCTGCCTCTTACGATGGTCCTACAGGGGTGAAAGAGAAAGCTGCATGCTGAAACCATCGCCTCTCTGTTAATTTCTGCTAAAACATCTGCTGGCTATTTCTGTTTTAATTCTCATGCAGACCAGAAGCACCACGTTGCAGGAAAAAGGGCAACAATAGACTAGAGGATGTGTAATAGTGAAGTTGACCAATTTTATTAGTGGAGGCTTGCGGCAATAATTACATTTTCCTGTGGCATGTTTCGTGCGTTTCTGAAGGCGTGTTCATGTGTTTCAGGCAGGAAGGTTTGGTTGTACTTGGCTCCACCCTCTAATGTCACTTCTGGCTGCAAAAAAAACAAGATGGAGATGGAAAAAAATGCAAATTGCTAATTACCGCCTCGATGTGTGCCTTCGCCAAACAAGTCAAGTTTACAAAATTTCATCCCTTCATTATTCATTATGGGGGCGGCAGTAGCTCAGTCTGTAGGGAGTTGGCTTGGGAACCGGAGGGTCACCGGTTCAAGTCCCCATGGACCAAAAACTGAGTGTGAACTGGTAGCTGGAGAGGTGCCAGTTTACCTCTTGGGCACTGCCGAGGTGCCCCTGAGCAAGGCACCAAACCCCCAACTGCTCGGGGCGCTTGTCAGGAGCAGCCTCCTCACTCTGACATCTCTCCATTTGATGCATGTATATGGTCCTGTTTGTGCATGTGTGTGTCTCGGGTCTGCATGTACCGTGTATAAGTAAAACAACAGAGTGTAAAAATTGAATTTCCCCATTGTGGGACAAATAAAGGAATATCTTCTTCTTCTTCTTCTTCTTATTTTATCCTACAAGATTTTTTTTTTTGAAATTGGCATAATTAGCATATAATTCTTGAGTTACAGCCCAAAAGTGTGTGTAAGAGATTCGATCAAGACGTCCCCGAGATGTCATGACAATGGCATGGACGTAAGGTAGGGCTGGAACTGTGTACCGGTATCAAGGTATACAGTTATAACTAATGTGAGGTCACAATGATCTTGACCTTTGACCAGCAAAACTTAATCACTTCATCACTGAGTCCAGGAGGATGTTTGTGCCAGATTCCCTCTCGGCATTCCTGAGATATCACATTTATGAGAATGATACGGATGGAAAACATAATACGTCTGATCACGGCTGTCGCCACCATGGAGGCATAAAATTTGTAAAATCATACAGCACTATGAAAAATGCATTTTAAAATGCTGCCTGATAAAAATATACTTTCGTCAGTCCTTGACAGGTGGGTCAAAAACTGATACTGCTTCCAGCCATCTCTGTTTACTCACTCTCCAGGTTGTGTGTGGACCCCATGTGACCTGTGCATTATTATTCATCGCATGGCATGGTAACCAGCACGCTTCCCTGTTGTTAGGCAGTATGCAAAATGACTACATGGCGGTCTGAAGATATTCAGAGCTAATCCTTATATCTGCTCACAGACGCCAGATGATCAGCTTTCCCTTTTGGCAAACACAGAGTGCTGCAGGGATTGTGTACCTGCCACTGAGCCGGCTTGATGCGTCTCACATATCTAGAGCTATGCGGCGCTACCTCTGAGAGCATGAGTCAATAGTGAAGTACATGCAGTAGCCATGACACTATCGTCTGCAAATATACTGTATGCGGAAAAAATATGATTTAGATACTTAAACTTTACTTTTCATTTTCTGAAATCCATACTCCATAACTTAATATCATAAAATACTGGCTTTAATACAATGAAAATCTATCTTTTATATGCTTTCTCTTCCAAATGGGAGATAATACAGCTGTGACATATGTACTTGCAAGAAAAGAGTACACTCAGATCATGAATTATGAATAACCACAAAGATGATGTGAGAAACAGTATACTTAATTTGTTCTATTATCTTCCCCAAAAAGGATAATGACTGCTCCTTAAAGAAGTGACTGCTGAAGTTCGGAGCACACGCTGAAATATTCATGAGTTGCTGTGCAAACAGATATAAAACATTAAACAATATCCATGCAATCCCCTTTCACAATGCAGAAAATTTCAGATTGGTACAATGTTTGAATTACTGATGTATGTGGTCAAATGTTGCTCACTGTGAAACACATCCATTCACAACAACGGGCACAGCCTAATTTGCAGTCTACCGTCGTCTAATTTGCTTTCATCAGATGTACTGAATCAACAGGATGATTCAAGCGATTGCACAAAATTAATTCCATCTGTTTTCACATTATGCCCGCTGAAAAAAAAGGGCTGGTGGAGATATGGAGCTTCTGCTGCTTTGTTATATTATTATATAGTTTGAGAAAGTCATGATTTGCTAGAAATTGCGATGTCATTACGTCTCTGACAGATGATGTTTAAATTTACACAAACCATGAGGTCCAGTTTTCACAACAGGGAGGACGGGCAGTTCATTTAGAGTACAGGTACTGTTCAACGACAGTCTGTTGCAAATGGTGAATTTATTACATACAACAATATAATAACATCTTTGTACTTTGTTGTTGAAGGTACTTTTGTGTTATGAGATGGTAAAAATCTGTTAGGTGATCACTGCAACCAATGCTAGATAACACAACCAGCCTGAAAAGGCATATGAATGACATGATAATGCACAGGCCATTTAGCAAGAAGAACGCCTTTCTTGCTTTTCCCATGTCATGTGTATGTGATTTAGTCTGTGGTGACTGCAGTATAACTACACGATGTCAATATACTGCGCTCAGTGCTAGTGACGTAGAGTTAAAAGTGAGAAAGACTGCTTATGGCAGGTGGGAGGGGAGGTGGATGGGTCCAACAAACACAGGACATTTAACCGGGAGACTTTTGTTTTTTCCTTTAGTATTTTACTTAATTTACATAATTATTCAAAGCCCAGTGATGCTGTTGCCTGAACCTAAGTGCAGATTTAACATAGTTTTGTTGCATGACGTACAAATGACACGTAAAAAGAGGCATGAGTAATAACATGTCACAAGGCTAAAATGCATCTCCATGACACACACAATGTCATTGTAATGTGCTTTTTATACACCTTCCTGTGTGATCGAGTTGAACACAACTCAGAGCTGCGCAGGAGCTTCCAGTGACCTAGACGGTGTTGATATAACATGACCTAAACGTACAGTCTATTAAATATCAGGGTTAATATTTGGAAACTAGACTTCCACTCTCTGACCAACCTGGTCTCACGGGAAGGTGAATAAATAGCACATTACTGGGACATCTGGCATGTCATGGGGACACATTTTAGTCTTTCCGCATGTCATTTGTACACCGCAGTTTGGCTGAGGCAACAAAACATTAACTTAGGTTTATGCGAAAAAACAAACAACATTTAAGTAGGTTTAGGACAACACTAAGTAAAATATGTACAGAAACAACTACAGAAACAGTCACAAACATCACTGAAAAACACATCACAAGCGTCTCAAAAAAAAAAAAAAAAAAAAAACATGTCGCAAAATTAAGTAGTCAGCTCTGACAGGAAGCTAGTTAGCCTGCCTTGTGGCTTCCCACTTTTCGAGTAGAACACCAACTTCACCATAAAATGGGTCTTCCTAAATGTTGTTAAGGGAATCATTAACAGAACATAACAAATGCTATGATGCCTGTACATCAGGATGTACAGGGCTATGATGTGCTCTAGTCAGCAGTGCAAGTTGACAGCAGGTTTCCTAGCAACACTGGCTCTCACGTGTCAGTTAACATGGGGGATGCACACCCAGAGGCCTCAATCTTTAATGCTGTTTTCACAAATACATTGGAATAACCCTCCTTAGAAAAATAGACAAACATCCACAACAGTAGCATCATCATCATCGCTGATATCACCTTAGTGTACAAACAAGTGAGGAGAATTCAAATTTCAGTTTTATTCATATAATCAGTGGCACTGAATTTATGCCTATTTGGGACATTTCGCGCTGCAGCATCCTACAAACAAAAAGTCACACATCTATCGAGCAGAGCAGTCTCTCAGACCCTCCACATTCAGCCACACAGATGGTGAGTATGAATGGTGAGTGTGGCACTGTTACTCCGCTACTACAAACAAGAAGCCTCACCACCACGAGCGAGAAAAGACTAACCAAAGGCTAACAGTCAGATTGCCCCATCTGGCCTAATTATGGCTTCCATGTGGGGATGGCCATGGCCTTTTGTCTGTGAATAGCCAGTCTTTCCCCAAAACTCTGTTTGCCGTCAAGGCCTCTAATTAATGTGGGACCAAATTAAACTGCAAACCCAACACTGAAGGTACACCATGGCTGGTCTCAAGGACCTTTAATGAGTGGATTTCCCACCCATAAATTAGGGGCTTAACCCATTCTGTAGGTCTGTAGCCGTGGTTGGTATCCTCTGGGTGGCAAGACTGACAAGATTGATTCCACAATGACGAAATTGGGTCATATACTCCCTGGGGTTCAAACATTCAACAGTTTCCAGAGGTATGTGCAGGGAAATCTTATTTGTATAAGATGAGCAACGATTGCAGTGACACAATTTATTGACAAGGCTTTAGAAAGTTATCTGAGAAGCTTAAGTGTGTCAGCTTTGATGTGACATGGAGCTGTCCGGATGGTCTAGAAGGTATAATTTCCCCTAGAAATTGAGAGATGCAGGCGCCATATACATGTAGTTTTCAAGAAATGTAATCCTGTAGCTCAAACTAGGGCTGAAATGTGACAGTAAATGTTGTTAATCCCTCAAAGCACAATTCGCTGAGGGATTTGAGAACTGGTGCAGTGCCAGGCTTCTGACATGCCCTTAAATATTGGAAGATACATCATGGGTGTGGGTGTTGAAATCTCCCAGCAAACAATGAAATTTTAATTCTAACCACTCCTGAGGAAGAAAATCCGCTGTAATAGGATTTGATGACACCAGATTGTTTCCTCATATTAGGGAGAGTAATGACATGACTGACAATATCTTGCCAGACTGTGAAACAACAAAGTAAGATGCATGAAATATTGATTGCCAATGTCTGCTGTTATTTATATAGTGTGTAGTGGGGGCTGGCAGTTCCCTCACCAGTGCTACCTCAACTCTTCAAACAGCAAAGCAGAATCTAATTTAAAATTAGATGAGTGTAATACATGTAATACTTTGACAAATTCCTTGGAAATTACCTTTAAATCATCAGATGCATCTGTATCGAAAGCAGAAGTAGGAAATAAAACAAATATGACAACCTCATTTCCTCCAAAGTGGCTGCAGTGAGGTAGAATAACACACTAAAAAGAGCATGCTGCAGAGTAGAGAGAGGAGAGTGATCACTTTGACTACTTACTGTAAATGTTCCATCCATTAGAGGGGCAAAAATTTAATAAATATGCTAATATGTTACAGTCTACAAGGCTGGATGGCAGCACATTTTCAACCTACTGAGAAACACTAAAAAATATGATTGAGCTGTATTCTTGGCTAGTCATTTCAGAACAAGAGCATCACTTATCGCAGGCTCCTTCACTCTGGAGAAAAGTGTTTGAGTTGTCGTACTGAAAAGTTAATCAAGTGAGATAATTGAATGTTGTTCAGAGACAGAAGGTGGGAGGGAAGGTGCGTGTTTGACATTGTTCAGAAGTTTAACATTTAGAAAGTAAAGAAAAACGTATACAAATGTTCTCTGTATTATGTCTGGTGTCAGAATATCAGAGGAAAAAAAAACAATAAAGGTGTGTGTTTGCCACGAAGATGAAGCGGGGAGGCAATGCTTTCTCACTTCCATGTCAGTAATGAGATTTGTTTTTTTTTTTTCTGCTACTTCTCAGCCAGTGTATTCACAACTATAATTCATATCCCCAAATAGCTGAAATCAGTGTGTTCTCCGCAGAGGGCAAATACATTGCCTTTGACAAGTTGTGCTATGACATGGAAATCATCGCTGCATAAAAGTCCAGATTACCCTGACGTGGAGGAAATAGATCCATATATTTTGGAATCAAACACATTAGAGAGGCTGTCAAAGCAGAGTGCTGGGAGAGGTAGCCGCTCTGCACCTCATCGCCGTAACATTCACAGGATTATTTTTGCTGACAATTTCCGTTGGAGTGAGTGAGACTGGCACAGTTTGACTCGGAAAGTCTAATCATATATTTAATCACAACCAACTATGCTCTCTAGGAAGCAATTTGTGATTTGTTGCAATTTTTTGCAGATCCGTGCCAATATGTATCCTGCATATCACATCTCATTCTCAATGAGGAAATCTGGATATAGTGGCTTAATTTTTAATGCTTTCAGTGTCAGGATGCACCCAAACTTAAAAAGAAAGTTTGGGATCATAACATTGTATTTAAACAACGTATCTCAAAATCTATCATCTGTGTTGATGCTGGCTGTCACAACTGGCCAAAAATGATGTTTGAATATCTGTTCTTAAAAAAAACACATAGGTTTGATCTATTCAAATTTATAATTTTGCACATAATGTCCATAACATTATGTCCTAACTGGCCGAGAGTGACGTAGCACTGTAAAAAGCACCATTCTGACCTGAACTGTTTATTTTTCTATTTATTCCTGTCACTCACTCACACATTGACAGCACCACAACAGACGAGGAATTGCTGATTCATGAAGTTAAAATGAGGTGACAGCTAACTGAGTTTGCCTGATATTTTCCTAGTTACAGTATAAGTTATGTTATTATTGTTAAGTTATTTCCAGTAAATATCACAATATTAAACCGTTGCTTTCTGTTTAAGAAGTACACATGTTGGAAGACAGTGGTACTGCTCACCCATCTTTTAAGTGATAACGTCTCCAATCTGATCTTAAGCACAATTAATTAAAGGTATGTAGTTTCTTTACATGAAGTAACGTAGTGTAAGGCAATGTAACGTAGTGTAACGTAGCGTAACAAAACGTAATGTAGCTTAACGCAACATAAAGCAACATAACATAACGTTGCGTAACACAGCGTAACAAAGCTTAACAAAATGTAACATAGCGAAATGTAGCGTAATGCAATGTAAAGAAACATAACGGAATGTGGCGGAATGCAACATACCGCAGTGTAACAAAGCGCAACAAGTGTAACATGATGTAGCATAATGCAGCCTAAAGCAAAATAATGTAACAAACTGTAGCGGTGTAGTGTAGTGTAACGGAATGTAGCGTAACTTAATGTAGTGCAACGTAACATAACGCAATGTAGTGTAACTTAGCGTAACATAATGTAACATAACCTAACCTAACATAATGTAAGTTAACATAACGTAACATAACGCAATGTAGCATTATGTAACATAATGTAACGTAGCATTGCGTAACGCAGCATTGCGTAACGCAGCATTGCATAACGTAGCATTGCGTAACGTAGCGTAGGTTACCGTAATGTAGTAAACTGTAACATAACATAACACTTGCTGTTAGGACACAGTGTTTGCCTCTGTGGCCAATTTTCTGCCATCATTATGGCTGTAGTTGAATTATTCCTAGTTCAACTTGACCTAAGATTGTTTCACTTTCAATGAAAGTGACATTGTGTGACCGCTGTCATGTGGTGCTTTTTTTTCCCCCCACAATCAAATATTAATTTTCATATTCAAATATCTGTTGTTTTACCATTCAAATATATATTTGCATTTACAATATTTGGTGACAGCCCTAGTTGGTGACAGCAAATAAACGGTTGAATTTGTGTTTAACAACATTAATTCTAAGGGGGGATTAAAGTGTGTTTTTGTAGTTCCTCTTTTTTGCCTCTTTGTTAAGTTCAAATATGGCTGTATTGCACATTGTCTTTGTCAGCTTAACCTTGGCTTAAAATGAAAAAAAAAAAAAAGATTAATAGTTGCTGTCAAAGTTTATAATGAATTACTCTGGAAGCAATTCAAAGACATAAGTATTTCAATTTGAACATGACCTAATACTTAAAGGTGCCAAATGAGAGATGGAGGATTTCTGTTGCCGCTGCACGGCTCTCAACATGGCGACAGCTAAGCAGGAGCTAAGGATGCTAACAGCGCTAACAGTGATAACAAAAGCACTCACAAGAATCTGTGAAATTAAAATGTGAAATTTCTTGATTTGCAGTTTCAAAGGATGAATTTGATTTTCTTTTCAGAAAATCAGATATAAAGCTTCAACTTTTAGAATTAAAAAATATAAATATTCAGGTTGCATGAACGCTGGAATCCAAAAATTTAAGTCGAAAAAATTCAAATAGCAACACTTGGACTACCCAGGACAGGACAGGCAATCACACCCATTTCTGGCATCAGAGTCATGGAAGTATTACAAAAACATCTACCATGGTCGTCTTTTGTTTTTCTAACCAAATTTAGCTGGG
Organism: Pterois miles; assembly: GCA_947000775.1. NCBI lineage: Eukaryota > Metazoa > Chordata > Actinopteri > Perciformes > Scorpaenidae > Pterois > Pterois miles. Next base: position 21,263,304 of record CAMQGK010000637.1, read on the forward strand.
TGGCCGGCAGCAGCACCGGGTCTAACCGTCCCTCTGTCTCACTTCCCGCCGCTGGCAAACCACTTGGCCGGGAGGAGAGCAGGCAGGAGCTCTCATTTGCTTACATGAATTCTGTCACATAAGATACCTCTTCACAACAGTGCTGCAACTACTCTGACTGAAATCTGAACGGTTTTTGGTGTAAACTCAAACTATGGAGCTGAACAATTTGAGGAAAAATTGCAATTCTTCTGAACCAATACTGCACTTACGATTTAAACTGGGTTAATTTTCTACCAGCAGGCCTGTATCTGTGGTCTACATAGTTAATAATCACCAACTTTTCTTTAACCTAATGTGATAAACTAATGCAGTTTCTTGTTGTTGATACTCTCAGGACTCTCTCTTTCATTTTCAAACCAATCAGTAGGAAAAGTCTACTTCCAATATTTCTTGTTTTCAAATTTTGAAAATGGAATTTTCCATGGTTTTCTACAAACATTGATCACTTCAGCCCACACTCATTTACATATGATAGTAGTTAAACATTGCTCAAATTCAATCACGACATTTAAAAGGCATTTTAATATTTGTGACAGCTGCACAGTTGGCCACTCATAACTGACAAGATTTTGATATCGGACTGACAACACTTACACCTAATGACAGTGTTGAAAGCTCTGTGCTGTAGTCACTTACGCTAACGTTGATGTTCGCTTCATAGACTGACAGCACAAGATGTTTTACATTCTGGAGGTTTCAATTCAGGGCTTTTAATGTGGTAAGCTTAAAATGATGATAGGATGTGCTTAAAAGTTTAATTGAGAGATTCTGACAACACTTTACACTGAGTAACTGTTGAGCTACCTGCTAGCTACCTCTCTGAAGGGATCACCAGGTATTCATCTACATCTACAAAAAAAAACACCCACCACTCTGTTGATCTATGAAAAGTAGAAACACAAAGACCAATTCTTATTTATTTAATCCAGAAATCAAAGATGATACAACATGGACTTTCTTCTACCACACAACCATCTTTGGCATGTGCAAATGATACCAGCATGCACAGAGCACATTAACCAGACGACAGCCAAGACTTTCTTTTTTGTTATTTGGCCGAATTTACAGTTAATTAGTTACAGATTTGAGTCTGTTATCATTAGAGTGGGTGAAATTAACAGTCACTGGCTTAAGCTTAAACTCCCACTCACTACTTCTTGTTAACATCGTTAATTATGCAAGTAAGTTATGATCGAATATGTGGGTCTTGTTATTTGGAAATTGCACCTATTCACTCCAGTCAAACCTTGTCATTATCTGTTCTTAACTTCACAGGGGGAAGGGTCAACATCTAGAATGTCATTTATTTACATGTATAATAACAAATATGTAGGGCTGTCCTTGACCAAACAAATTCTTAGCTGACTAATACAATTTTGTCAGCTAGTAGATAAGTTAATTTAATCGACAGATCTGTGAAACTCCACAAAGAGACGCATAAAAGCACCACTTAATATCTTCTGTTTAACAGAGATGTGCTCCTAAGGTCCTCGGAAATAGGTTATTTAGCATGAAAAAAGCATGAAAAAACAACTAATCAACTCAAGAAATCTTAGTCGACTGAAACCAAAACTACCGATTAGCGAATTAATCGGCGCAAGTGATTCAGACTAGCAAGTCTTCAGACTGCTGTACTGTTCACACTACACAGCTTGTTGTCTTGTAATCAGAAGTCTTTAAGGGCATTTTCATATTAGGTACAATTGATCCGGAGTACGATTTCACCCCCTCTCCATTCCCTGCTCAGCTTTCACATTAGTACCCGGGTTGTTCCATACCCGGGTACACTTACGTTGAGATCAGCTGTTCTGGTGTAAAACACTTCATTCACACTTGACAGAAACAAAATAAAACTCATAAAAATCCTCGCCGTTAGTCGTTCCATCAGTCATCAACTCTGGTTTCTCTGAATTAATCAGTTATTTTACAGGGTTTGGTGTGAAAATATGCCGAGTCTACGCGTCGTTCCCCCACTGCTTCTCTCTCTACCTGCTGAGTAGCTGAGTGGCTCTCGTCCTGCAGATGCAGTCCATTAAACGTCATCCAACCCCATCGCTTACTATTGTCTGTATTTTAAGGAACCTTTCACCTGCCGGAGGAATGCCAGAGGAGACCGGCACCGTTGAAAACTACTCGCTGACTGCTAACGTTACTCACGTTAAATTGCAGTCCATTCCTGCGTTTCAGAGCTTTTCATCAGTTACTGCAGTAGTACATGAACTATACTCCACACTACCTTTTCAATTGAACTTGAATATGGATCGACGAACACACTAATCACACTAATAGTTCACACTAATCAAACGGACTGGACTTTGTGATTAAGCATTGTCGGATCAGGGCCCGGGTCCCTGATGTGAAAGCACCCCAAGGCGTTGTGGTTTTCTGACTACATGACTGACCGGTGACAGGAGGTCACACACTGCAAGATCATTCTCCGAGAGCAATCCCTGATGAGGTCTCCGAACTACGTTTTGTCACGAAAACACATGCGAGAAATACATAGTAAAAGACGTGATGCCATGTGTGAGACACATTGCTGATTTTGTCGATGCCACACGTTGCTTTTATTATTTAGTCCTCTCATTGCAAAGACAGTTTTGCTCTGTGTTGCAAGTGCAGCACATACAGTAGGTTCCTGTTGTTATCCTGATCCTGTGATCTTTTGAGGACATAGCTTTTCAGTGTGACAGCCCGAAACCCTCTGGAACTGTCTCCCCACAGAGCTCTGCAATGCCCTATCTCTGTACAGCTTCAAAAAACTCCTTAAAACCCACCTCTTCAACAAGACCTATGGCCTCTAGCTACTGTTATGCTCTGTTTGTTGTGTCTACTGTGTCTATGTTAAGCATCCTTAGATTTCTTGAAAAGCGCTATATAAATCCCAGTTATTATTATTGTCATTATAGGCAACCATTACTCGCCAAGGTTTCCCCTCTACCTGTGTATTGCCCTCTCATTGGCTGTAGCCCCTGGCTGGAGTCCCCGACAGGTCCAGATATTTAGCATGCTAGATATCTGGAATGTATCTGTGATGGGCTTGTTGCGGTAGTCAGTGTTATTGGTGTCACATTGTGGTCTGGCACACATCAATTACATTACTTTATATTACAGAAATAAAACCCATTTAGTTCATTTTCACATATCAGCGCTGTGTTATCAATACACAGTCTGACAAAGGATGCTACAAACTGAAAGTGAACTTGTTTGCTCTGTATGGAGTCTCAGCACAGAACAGTAGGAGACAGATGGAGGAGGATTTGATGTTGAAGCGAAAAGCAAATGCACCTATCTGGCAATATATCAGATTTAAATCCAATGCTATAAGGGAACCATAACATTAAAGAGGTAATTGCTGGTAGGAGGATGGAGCGGTCACACGGTGGAGCAGCGCCTTGTGGAAACCTGCAGCCCCACAGCGAATGCTCAACTGGAGAGGCCAGACACAGACATCCGATGTTAAAGATCATCAAAGTAAGCCTCTACAGATATCAACCGTCGTCTTTTCTTGTAAAATGTTAGGTGTAATCAGTAACACCGGTGGGAAAATTTCCTCACCGTCACACCCCTAGTCTGCGAGGCATCAGCGAGCATCGGCGAGCCTCTCGTTTCAAGCCTTTGAGCAGCTCACACATGATGCTCGAGCAGCAATTTGCCTCTGATCTGAGGTTTTTGTTGGGGAGCACCAAAAGCTGTCGGGGAACGGAAAATCAGGGCTTAAGTCGTGTAGCGTAGGCATGAAGAGGGGACAGCCCTACCAGTATCAACACATATGTGATATACTGTAGGCTTCTACTTACAATAATAGTAGTTATTGCAGTAGTAGCAGTAGCCTACATTAAACAACCTCTTCCTCCACTTCAGAAACGTCAGACACAACCAAACTGACAATGAGCAAGTTAGTTGGATCACCTTCTCAATACTGAGGGAGGGATTACAAAAAAGATTTAGTTCATTTTACTTGTGAGGCCCACGTCTACCAATATGGTGATGGATGCAGAAATAGATTCCAGCCTGACATAAACAGCAGGACTGATTCAAATCCTCAAACTCTAACAATCGTAGAAGCACACAGAGAGAATCACATCTCATTCTGACATCTCACGTGAAGCAAATTTCGGCAGAGAAGATGTTAGATAGTTGAAAGTGAGAGAACACACATGGAAGCTTAGCACAAAGAGAGAGGAAAGAGATCAGGGAACAACAAACTTCCTCGCTGGGGGAAACTCTCAGAGTCAGAGCCTAAAGGGGATGAATTGGAACAGCGAGCTCCAGCAATAACTGTGGCAGCTTTGGTTGTATTGTGAGCAGTGAAGCAGCTCTTTCATTGGCAATGGGAGAGTGAAAACATGCGTGGCAGCTTAAACAGAACACTATATTAAAGCAGGGCTCTGGATATGTGTATACAGTGTATCCTGTGTGTGTGATTTTTACAGCGTGTCTGAACTAGCTTCACAGGGCTCGCTCTTTTCGGGCTGAAGGGTTAACAAAGCATGAGTTACATCTATTGTTTGCTGTTTTTGATATTGAAATTCACCTGTTTTTCTGCTCTACACTTCACCATGAGCAAATGAGTCTGCAGTAAATGTCACGTTTCCATGAGCCATTACCAAAGGAGGCTGTTAATGATGAATGTAATGGTTTGGGTCAAACTCAGTCAAGGATAAAAATACCAGAGTAGTTATTAATGTGTTGGCTAAATGTTACTAGAGGCGAAAGGTGTTGTCAACCGCATGTTTTTCTCATGTTAGAAGTCAGCTTTTACATGCTGCTCACTCAATTATATGTTACTGAATTAAACATTCACTCCAAGATACAAGAGCCACAGGACAACCTAATTCACTTCAATTTATTTATATAGCATCAAATCATAACAGAAGTTATCTCCAGACACTTTTCATATAAAGCAGGTCTAGACTGTACTTTAGTAATTTAAGGAGACCCAATGTTCACCCATGAGCAAGCACCCAGCAGTGAACTAAATCGATAACTAATATGTTTGTTGATTAAGGCCTTGTGCTGTTTTGTCAATAAAAACACTCCCTGATATTATTCCTGATAATGGACACCTCGAAGGGTATTATTCTGCTTATACCATGGTCACTTGCCAAAGAAAAAAAAGGAAGACCATTACTTCATATTTTCATTCATTTCACAACCAAATAAAAACCAAAATAAACAATCCATTATTTCCATTTTGCTGGTAACCCTGAAGGCTTGTTAATACTTGGAATAATCATAACCATCCCATCAGCTTCTTTTGCAATGAAAAGTTTGTTCACTACTCCAGTAAATAGGACATATTACCATAACCAGAAAGCTAACATTATAGTAGAAACATTCAAATTCAATAACATTGCATACCATTGAAAAACTAAAGTAACTATAATTTCACAGCCTTTTTAATAACAAGACTAGCTAGCTATCCAGCTATCCAGCACTGCTGCCAAATCAATACCAAGATATCACAAAGAAAAGAGACGTCGTGCTTCCGCTGGCCATCTGCCAACATAACGCTGCACAAAAGCAAAACAAAATTATTTCTGTTCTATTGACGTAATTCTAATGTCTCCACTGAAATGGCCTGTGTTGAACAATACAGATATTATAAATAAGCATATTATTTTAACTATTTACTTACTTATTAATTCATTAAACTTATTTGCATTTTTATGCTTCCTAGAAGAGCATTAAGTGAGTGATGGAAATATAGTAAATGGACGTTACAAAAGTTCAGCCATCAAAATCTCAAACTTTTTCATGTCAAGGATCCAAAATGTCATTATAAATGTCATTTATATTTATTTTAGATAGAGAAAGGTCAAGAAACGTGTGCTCATTTGTAATTATTAAAATCCCGTACTATATTCATTCATGGAGCCCTGCAAGTCACTGCATGTTCTACAACATCGTCCTGCACATATTTTCACATATATTAAAAGCCTTGTGTTGACAAATGAAGGAGTTCTGTTACAGAAAAAAAAAATTGAAATTAAAGCAGGAGCTGTTGATTTAAAAATAAATGTTGCCTTTTTTTATGTCCTTGACATTGTCTACAGATATAGACATTGAAAGTGTCGTTATGTTGCTGATTTGATGTTAATATAGAGTCAGAAGATCACCTTCACCGTGATGTGACATATTCTACAGATGTCTAGACTTTGAAACTGCAGTAATGTTGCTGATTTGATGTCAGTATATAGTCAAATGATCACTTTCACTGTTTGTTGCTGCCGTGTAATGTGTGCGGTTCGCATCTAAAATAGGTGAGACCTAGAAGAGCTGAGACGCCCGTCTCATGCGGTCGGTGTGGAAGCTCTAACCTGTTAACATGGATGCCAAAATAAAAAACAACAGGTAACACAACCGCCATGCTCTCCTCACGTGGCTGGTCTGGCTGCACCGTTACAGTCACCACTCTGGGGTGTTCAGAGGGTGGGACACTAAAGGACTTTACGACAACTTTACACTCAGTGTTGTAAGTAAGATATTCAGATTTGTTTGTAGCCAGCGCATTCATGCAGAATGGTGAACAGACAGATTCACTGGAGCTACTGAGTAGTTGTACATTATCAGGAATTAATGGCCATCCGGCAGCCAGTTAGAATATAATACTGACTGTAATACTGTAATCATGTGTATTTTTCATGTAAATCTGCATGAAATTATTGGTTTTTGTGCTACAATTTACATACAACTCCCATTTAATTGCACGTTTGCCTACCTTCGCACCATGTGCACTGAGAAGGGCACAAACATACCATATGACTGGTCAAAGCACTGAATATTAAGGTCACTACAACAATCTCATAGCCCTGCTTATACCAATATTCACACTGCCATGAAATCTGAGCCCAGATTATGATGTTTTTTATCAGCAGTGTCTGACTCATAAAACTTAATACTGATGATCTTTCTGGGCATTCACACAAAAACGGCTGTATTCACGCTTTGTGATGACACAATATGCACAGAAAGTGCAGATTATGATACACTAGTGTCAGCATACAAGTGATTAAAGCTAAAATGTAGAATCATTAATGCGAATATAGCATTTATGGTACACGTGCAGCTATATATTTTAAAATTGCCTATCCCCCACCACTGTCATGATATTACTACTGGAGGGAACGAAAGTCAGAAGAAGTAATAGGAGGATGAAATTCAATAAACGGAGCTTAGATGTTTTACGCAGTACAGCAAAAAAAGACAATCAAATGAAATGTAATCAAATGCCATAACTTTGCTTTATCATAATGTTGACGGCAATCATCATACAAACAGTAAGTCTATAACTATAACTGCTGTGGATATGATCAGTAAACTGGTTTTTATCATTGAGTTATGCAATTTCCTGCACTAAATATAGTCAAGGTTGCATTGCTGACATTCACTTTGAGAGAGCAAAGTGATGGCATTGAGTCGGCTTCAGTCTATCAGTGATCTTTGATGACACTGCTGTAAATGTACTTTCATGACAGTCTCAAGCTAGACTCCATCACTGTCACGACACAAAAAACTGATGCTTTGTGACCAAAATCATTCACTACTCCCTGCTCACTATCCAGGGAGTTTTATGTAGAGGGCTCTACTATATAGTGAGATCAGGACACTGCTCGGGTTATAATTACGTCTGCTGTTGTACAATTTGCCACATCAACGTTGGCTGGTAGACCATGCATAATAAACACATGTATTTTTGTAGGAAATATACAGTATATGGTAATCTGTTTTGTTGAGTTGCCTCTAGCAAAATGCTATGAGTGAATTTAAGATCATATGATGCAGTGTATGTATATTTCTTTTATTGTGAAAGGTAAGAGGAAGTAGTAAAGTGGTGATTCGCTGGCATTGGCTTTTCCAAAATTAATAAATGCAAAGTGCTCTGTGGCCCTTGTGATGCTGCTCTGCTCACATTAAATACAAGAATTTTGTGCTGCAAGTCGTTGATTTGTCTCAGTCATGTTGCTCTCTTTCCTCTCGTCCAGCTGCCTTTTTTTTTTTCCTTCAGCGCAGTGCACAATGGTATATAGTGCCTGTTTAGTGGCCATCCACTATTTTTCACAATCTATTGTGGGATATTTTGAGTTTACTATATAGGGTATAATAATTAGGGCTATTAGGGCTGTCAAAGTTAATGCAATGATAATGTGTTAATGCAAAATTGCTTTAATGCCACATTTTTTTTTCATGTATTAAGGCAAACGATCTTTTGGAGGTTGTAGTGGGCTCAGTCTTAAAGATAGAGTGAACATACTGGCATCATATGAAACCAGGAAGCCTAAGAAATCCATTTCAGACACGTCATACCAGCTTGTCGGGAAGGAGGCTAAATAACACCCCAAACTTTTGCCATAAAACTGTCATGGCCATTTTGAAAAGGGCACCTTGACCTCTGACCTCAAGATATGTTAATGTAAATGGGTTCTCTGGGTACCCACGAGTCTCCACTATAGCGACATGTCCACTTTATGATAATCACATACAGTTTGGATCAAGTCATAGTCAAGTCAGCACACTGACACACTGACAACTGTTGTTGCCTGTTGGGTTTGAGTTTGCCATGTTATGATTTGAGCATATTTTTAATGCTAAATGCAGAGCTTGTGAGATTTTCTGAACAATATTTGTGACTGTTCTGTGTTGTTAATTGATTTCCAATGATAAATATATCCGTATATTTGCATAAATCAATCATATTTACCCACTCCTGTGTTGATAAGTATATTAAATACTTGACAAATCTCCCTTTAATTTGAACAGATAAAAAATGTGTGATCATGGACAATCGTGCAATAAATCATGATTAAATATTTAATCGAATGATAATCCTACTCACTATACATTCAAACAGCTATACAAAATGGCGACGACACAATATATTGGACGATATAGTGAGTAGTGAGTGATTTTGAACACAGCTTTCTTTCACTGGCAAAGATAAATATGGTGGCACATGTGCTGATTTAGAACTGCTAAGTCCACTTTAATAGCAACACATTTTGGTTCAAAAGTGAAAACACTGCGTAAACTGTTTGAACAAACACGGATTGAGTCTGGCATCAGAATTAATCTTTCATTCTAATGCCAAGCCATACGGGTAGACAACGTCTCCAGATTCAGTTTCCAAGCAGCTCCATGCTGTTTCTTTTGAAAGATATTTGGTTATGTACACTTTCTGGGACTGCCCTAAAGATAACATATAAAGTCTGACGCTGAACTGTGTTTATTTAAATCTGACATTTGTCTTCCTCAATGCAAGCAGTGGAGACTACAGAGGTCCCACGGCACAGCCATGAGCAAGCGATTAAGAATGAGCAAGTTTCCTGAAGGTGAACGAAAAGAGTTTGGTGGTTTTCCATCTGGGCACTTTCATATCAAGGCCTCTCGGGATGTTCAGCATGTATATTCATAAGAGGTGGGCAGGAACAGGAGGAAAAAAAAAGTTTTGTAAGAGACCCAGCTGGTTGCCTAAAACTTCTCTTTGGTGACCTCAATTTCTCTTCTGCTTCCCAATGAGTTTGGTCTGTCCATGTGGGACTAAGCACACTGTACTGTACGAGTACCTGAGTGAACTTGAGCAGAAGGTTGGTGCCACACAAACTGTAATGACTATATTGTGTTATCTCGGACAAAAATGTGTAAAAAGACAACAAATTCATATTTTCTACAAGACAAATTTCAGTCTTTGCCAATGAATAAATTGTTCTACTGCTTCAGACATGGAAGTCAAAGCGAGTGCCCGCAGTGTTGCATTAAGTGGTGGATTGTTAGCATTCAGGTCACACATCCCTACACATCAGATAGAGCCTTTTAAAGGTATTTAGAGCACAGAGGTGCCATGTTACGTATTCATTGACAAGAGATGTTTGAAATGACATGAGACAGACGAGAGAAGTGGATGTGAGTAGTTCACAAGGTTAAGACAGTCAGTGTGGAACCCACTAATGTAAAAGGCCAGACAGTGAGGATGAGGCCAATGTACTGTATATAAATCAGTGATAAGCAAGCTAAAACCCCTCATGGTTTATACAAGACCATAATGATGTAATTTAACAGGACTGATCATGAGACAAATATGGAAAGTGAAGACAAAAGCAGATGTTGCTGGAGTTATGGCAGCTATAAAGGGCATAGTTAAAAATCCAACATGTGTGCACGGCACTTATAATGAGCGAGTAATACCATTTTTTTTTAGCAGAAGCAAAATACAAATTTAGAGTTAAGATTGAAGAGAAATCAGGCAGGCATCTGTAGGAGGCAACATGTAAGATTTACTAAAATGCATCACCACATTACTGTCTTATTGCAGTGCACCTCGATTTAAAGTTAAGGTGCATCCACACCTATTAACTCGGGCTGTCAATTCATTCAAATATTCAATTATGATTTGTTGCATGATTGTCCATAGTTAATCAAGATTAATCGCAAATTAATCACACATTTTTCTATCTGTTCAAAATGTACCTTAAAGGGAGATTTGTCAAGAATTAAATGGATAAATATGATTGCTTTATGCAAATGTATGCATATATATATATATATAACTGGAAATCAATTAACACAAAACAATGTAAAATATTGCCCAGAAACCCTCACAGGTGCAGCATATAGCATAAAAAATGCTTTACGTGACGAGCACTTGCCCCAAACTGTGTGTGATTATCAGAATTACCATTTTCAATTCACATATTTTGAGGTCAGAGGTCAACGGACCCCTTTGAAAATGGCCACGACAGTTTTTCCTCCCCAAAATTCAGCGTAACGTCATGACAAGCTGGTATGAGATACCAATGGATTCCTTAGGTTTTCTCATTTCAGATACCAGTATTGTGAAGCACAAAGTGTGGACCCAAAAGCACAACCACGGAGACAGGCAGGTTTAGTCAAAAAAGTCTTTACTTAAATAAAGCAGGTTCGGTACACGGGAGGTCAGTCAAAAATCAGGCAGACGAATCCAAGACGTTAGGCTGAGGCGTAATCGAAAAAACAGGCAGAGTAATCAAACACTAGGAGGTAAACACAAAGGACGCGAGGACGCTTTCACTCTAAGTACAAAGACGAACTGGCACAGAAGGATGGGGAAACACAGCTTAAATACTAAAGAGGGGAGTGACTAATTATGGACAGGTGAACACAATCAGGGCTGGGGAACGATGATCAGACGCAGGAGAGGGAGTCGGGAATCTCATTCATTCAAAACGCGGAAGCACAGGAGGGCAGGAAGTGACGTGCTCTGAAACAACAGGGAGAGTCAGACTACAAAATAAAACAGGAAATACATACGCAAACGAACAAAAACACACAAGTATACAAACTTAAGAATTGACTGACGTGACAGAACCCCCCTCCTAGGGACGGCACCAGAAGTCCCAAAAGGGTTGGGGTGACGCCGGTGGAAGTTGTGAATCAGTTCAGGGTCTACTATATCTTTAGTGGGTACCCAAGATCTCTCCTCCGGGCCATATCCCTCCCAGTCTACAAGATACTGGACCCCCCTTCCTCGACGGCGGGCAGCCAAGAGACGCTTGACTGTAAAGACAGGGCCGCCGTCGAGGAATCGGGGGGTGGTGGGGGTCTGGAGGCTGGGACCAGGCTGCTCTCTTTAACAGGCTTGACGCGGCTGACATGGAATGTGGGGTGCACGCGCATAGATCTGGGGAGTTGTAATTTGATGGCCACCGGGTTAATGATTTTAGAAATGGGGAATGGGCCGACAAATTTAGGAGCGAGTTTACGAGACTCAACTCTGAGTGGGAGGTCCTTGGTGGAGAGCCACACACGCTGACCTGAGCGATAGGTGGGGGCAGGTGTTCGGCGCCGATCGGAAGCCCTCTTCCACCTGTTGGTGCTTCGCAGCAACATTTGGCGAGCTCCCCTCCAAACCCGGTGGCAACGGCGGATGAGCGCGTGAGCGGAGGGAACAGTCACTTCTTTCTCCACCTCTGGGAAGAGGGGAGGCTGGTAACCGTAGCAACACTGGAACGGAGAGAGGCCTGAAGAAGAGCAGGGCAGAGTGTTGTGAGCGTATTCAACCCAGATAAGATGTTTACTCCAAGTAGCCGGACTTTGTGAAACGAGGCATCTAAGCCCCGTCTCTAGCTCTTGATTTAAGCGCTCAGATTGTCCGTTAGACTGGGGGTGGTACCCGGAGGAGAGACTTACGGTAGCGCCAATCAGGGAGCAAAACTCCCGCCAGAAACGAGATATAAACTGCGGACCCCGGTCAGACACCACGTCCCTGGGGAAACCATGAAGACGGAAAACGTTATGCAACAGAACCTCCGCCGTTCTTTTGGCGGAGGGCAGTTTAGACAGGGGAATAAAATGGACCATCTTAGAGAACCGATCAACAACTGTTAGAATGGTGGTATTACCCTCTGATGGGGGGAGTCCCGTAACAAAGTCAAGGGCGATGTCTGACCAGGGTCGGCTAGGCACGGGGAGAGGTTGGAGAAGACCCGGCGGAGCCTGATGTGACGACTTGCTCCTGGCACAGACAGGGCAAGCCGCCACATACTCCCCCACCTCCTTCTCGATGGAGGGCCACCAGAAACGCTGCCTGATGAAGGAGGCGGTTCTCCTGGTGCCCGGGTGACAGGTTAGTCGAGATGTGTGAGCCCAGTGAATGACCTGCGGACGGAGTGAGACTGGGACAAATAACCGGTTAGGTGGACACCCGCTGGGTGCGGGAGTGTCCTTTAAAGCCTCCTTAACCCGGTGTTCGACGCTCCATGTGATGGCCCCGATAACGCACGAGGATGGAACAATATAAGATGGTTCGTCAGGAACTGGGTCGGGATCATGTAAACGGGACAGGGCGTCTGGTTTGAGGTTCTTTGAGCCTGGGCGGTACGACAACGTGAAATTAAAGCGGTTGAAGAAGAGGGACCACCTGGCCTGACGGGAGTTTAACCGTTTGGCCGACCTAATGTATTCTAAGTTTTTGTGGTCGGTCCAAACCACAAACGGCTGATCACTCCCCTCAAGCCAGTGGCGCCACTCCTCCAACGCGGCTTTAACCGCTAGTAGTTCCCGGTTGCCAATATCGTAGTTTTGTTCCGCTGAAGATAACTTTCTGGACAAATAAGCACAGGGGTGCAGCTTGTTATCTTCAGCGGAACGCTGGGACAGAACGGCACCGATACCCGTATTGGAGGCGTCAACCTCCACTACGAACTGACGGTGCGGGTCTGGTAGTGTCAAAATCGGGGCGGAAGAGAAACTCTCCTTCAACTTATTGAATGCTAGGTCTGCCTGGGGCGTCCACACAAACCTAGTCTGTGGGGAGGTTAGCGCATGGAGGGGCGCAGCGATGTTACTAAAGTTGCGAATGAATCTCCGGTAGAAGTTGGCGAAACCCAAAAAGCGCTGTACCAGTCTACGAGTAGTGGGGGTTGGCCAATCGGCTACGGCGCTAACCTTAGCGGGGTCCATTTTGATCCGATCGGGACCCACAATGAATCCGAGAAAGGAGAGGCTGGGGACATGAAACTCGCATTTCTCCGCTTTAACATACAGCTGGTGTACCAAGAGACGACGTAAAACGCGGCGGACATGGGTTTCATGGGTGTGCTGGTCTGGAGAAAAAATCAGAATGTCGTCAAGGTAAACAAAGACAAATTGGTTGAGCATATCACGAAGGACATCGTTTACAAGGGCTTGAAAAACCGCAGGTGCATTTGTAAGTCCGAATGGCATAACCAAATATTCATAGTGCCCGCTAGGAGTATTGAAGGCTGTTTTCCACTCGTCCCCCTCCCTCACGCGCACCAGATGGTACGCGTTTCTAAGATCTAGTTTAGAGAAAACCCTGGAACCTTTTAACACTTCAAAAGCGGAAGAAATGAGAGGGAGGGGGTACCTGTTCTTTATGGTTATTTCGTTTAGTCCTCTGTAGTCGATGCATGGTCGAAGGGATTTGTCCTTTTTCTCTACGAAGAAGAAGCCCGCCCCAGCTGGGGACGAGGATGGACGGATAATCCCCGCTGCCAGGGAGGACTCGATGTAATCATCCATGGCTCTCCGCTCGGGGGCAGAGAGAGAGTAGAGACGTCCTTTTGGAGGTGAAGTGCCAGGAAGAAGGTTGATGGCGCAGTCGTAGGGGCGGTGACGAGGTAGTGAAGTGGCTCTTGCCTTATTGAAAACTTCACTGAGGTCATGATAACAGGCCGGCACGCCGGTCAGGTCTGTGTAATCACAGGAGGGTGCAGGAGCGAGATGCTGGAGTGATGCCGTAGTGCCCACCATCACCGCTGGGGGCGCAGACCGAGAGTCAGGAAGCTCCGGAGGTGAGACAGATGATGGAGAGGTTAGTGTACATTCCCCTCCCCACCCCAAAACGTTACCAGAAGCCCAGTCAATGTATGGTTGGTTCTTAATGAGCCAAGGCAAACCTAGAATCAAAGGGTGAAGAGGGGAATTAAACACATGGAAGCTCAATGTTTCTGTGTGGTTACCGGCCATGATCAGTTTCACGGGTTGGGTGCGGTGAGTCACCCGACCCAGAGGACGCCCGTCCAGAGCATTGGCCTCCAACACCTCGGGCAGGGGAGTCTTCCGTAGGCCCAGCGTGTTAACCAGTCTCCAGTCCATAAAGTTCTCATCGGCCCCGGAATCCACCAGGACCGGATAATGCAGAGAGTGAGTCTGGGAAACCAGCTGAACCTGAGTCAGAGGGCGAGAGGAATATTTGGAGGAAGATGTGTGGCTCACCAGTGCCCTCTCGCTTACTGGTGAGCCCGATCTTTTACCGGGCACGTGGACAGAAAGTGGCCCAGCTGGCCACAATAGATGCACCTCCCCTCTCGGAGACGTCGGTGTCGCTCCTCCGGAGTCAGCCGGGCTCGGGCCACCTGCATCGGCTCCTCTGGGGCACTAGGGGGAGACGAGATACCACTCACCTCAGCAGGAGGAGAAGGACGCCAGACTGGGCGGAGTCGAGCAGGTGGCCCCGTCGGTTCTGGAGGTTGGGGAGCCGCACCCCTGCGTCTCTCCTTCTCCCTTTCCCATAGGCGGTTGTCGATTCGGATCGCCAGAGCGATGACCGAATCGGGATCAGGTGGAAGGTCCAGGGGCGCCAACTGGTCCTTAACTGCGTCGGATAACCCATGAATGAAGGTGTCAAGGAGAGATGCGTCGTTCCACCCGCTATCGGCGGCCAGCGTGCGGAACTCTATGGCGTAATCTGTCACTCTCCTCTTCCCCTGCCGCAGGCTGACCAGTGCTCTTGCCGCCTCCCGTCCTGGTGTGGTGTGGTCGAATATCTTTTGCAGAGTCTCTGTGAAAAGTTTCAAAGAAGCACACACCGGCGAATTGCGCGCCCACTCCGCTGTAGCCCACGCCTCGGCTCTGCCTGATAGATGCGTAATCATGAAAGCAATCTTAGATCTCTCAGTGGGGAACTGAGCTGCCTGGAGTTCAAAATGTAAGCTGCATTGAATCAAAAATGGACGGCAGTTAGCTGACTCGCCGGAAAAACGCTCAGGTTTAGCGAGGTGAGGAGAAGTGGGAAAAGCGGGTGGGAGCGGTGGCGCTGGAGTGGGAGGAGGCGGCGGCAACCGTTCTCCGGCTAAAGTGTCAATACGGCTCATTAGAGCTTGCATCTGGGCTCCGAGTTGAATTACCTGTTCGCCGACAGTATTACTAAACTTCTCCTGATTGTCCGTAAGAAGTTTAACGCTAGTGCTGACGGCGGACAGTTGTTCCTCGTGGTGGCGAATCCTCACTCCATGAGCGTGGAGAGAGGACCGAACCTGGTCCGGGTTGGCTGGGTCCATATTCGGCCAGTTCGTACTGTGAAGCACAAAGTGTGGACCCAAAAGCACAACCACGGAGACAGGCAGGTTTAGTCAAAAAAGTCTTTACTTAAATAAAGCAGGTTCGGTACACGGGAGGTCAGTCAAAAATCAGGCAGACGAATCCAAGACGTTAGGCTGAGGCGTAATCGAAAAAACAGGCAGAGTAATCAAACACTAGGAGGTAAACACAAAGGACGCGAGGACGCTTTCACTCTAAGTACAAAGACGAACTGGCACAGAAGGATGGGGAAACACAGCTTAAATACTAAAGAGGGGAGTGACTAATTATGGACAGGTGAACACAATCAGGGCTGGGGAACGATGATCAGACGCAGGAGAGGGAGTCGGGAATCTCATTCATTCAAAACGCGGAAGCACAGGAGGGCAGGAAGTGACGTGCTCTGAAACAACAGGGAGAGTCAGACTACAAAATAAAACAGGAAATACATACGCAAACGAACAAAAACACACAAGTATACAAACTTAAGAATTGACTGACGTGACAAGTATCTTCACTCTCGCTTTAAACCTGAGTCCACTGCAACCTAAAAATTGCAACTTGTGTTAATGCATCAAAAAAATTAGTAGCATTAAAACAAATTTGTGTTAATGTGTTTCCCTATTGTTTATTTAATAAAGATCAATACTTGACATCTGTGTATTGATACAATATTGACACACAAAATATCGCAATACTATGTTGCACCAATTTTTTTTCTCCCACCCGTAGTATGTAGGAGGCAATATGTATGATTTACTAAAATGCGTCACCACTTTACGGTCTTTGGGTGCATCATGTGGATTAACAATAAAACACATTAACTACTCAGTTTAAAGTATAAATACATTAAATATTCAATGCCTACACAGATTTTGTAGTCCAATTTAGATCAAATCACCGCTGAACCCTGCAGTGAAACATAAAGTTGTTCTTACTATGAGAGAAAGTATGTAATATGGCAGAGAATGAAATATGCATCAGACGTTCTCTTTGGTAGTTGTGGGTTTTAAGATATCTGACTTCTGAACACTTTGTACAAAAAAATTTAAAATGCAAAGCAGTACATCCAGCTGATGCACACAGTAGGCGAGCACACATACTTCTGGATTTATAGGTAACTCAAGTGTAGCTCTAGCCTTCATTTAACTGGTCGCAGAGAGAAGAATAATTTTAAGTGGAAATTGGAGGTTTATAAAAGCACTGTGAGCTTCAGGTTCACTTTTGAAAGGACCATATGTATTATACCAATGAGTGTAGCTAACTAGCTCAATTATTTCAACATGAAATACCGAATATCAACATATCAAGACATTTAAATACTCATTATGATATATGTAGATTAATTATATTTCTGATCAGCAGTTATTTGAACATGTTATATTTTAAAAGACCCAAAAAATACAATATTTTAAAAATATTTTATGTTACTCTTTGAGATATCCAATGTAGGGCTGGCTTGTAAAGTAACAAGAAAAAGTAAGGTTTTATGCAATGAATGAAAGGCTTATTATTTCTCTGTACTCAGTCTCTATTTTACACTCAAAGAGCAAGTTGCTGATTTACTTTTGGAGGAGGTTCAGTGAAGTCTTGGTGCTGTTGCTTTGTCTCCAAAACCATTCAAAAGAACAAAAAAAAAAAACAGTCTGACCTTCTTTCTTTCAGCATTTCTAGCACTTCCTCCGAGAGACTGTGGCTAATACAGTGACTGTTTAGTGCTCCCAGTAAAATACAGCAAGGTCAGACTTATTGCTATCATGTTTTAATTGTATGCTAGGACTATATTAGAGTAGCGTCTAATCGGTTTCCTTTTGGGGGATCTGTAATAGAGAGAGTAATTTACAAGTTGCAGGCAGTGTGAATGTATTATCATGATGGCTACTTAGTGCTGCAGTACGCGTGAAGGGCTTGAACATATATAAAGCTGAATGAGGTGGCTGATAATTTAGATTTTAATCACGTTGTCCTTCCAGCGTCAGCGAGCGAACTGACATTTTTCAGCTCGTGTTGGCATACTTTTCCAGTATGGCACAAGGAAAGGGAAATATCTGAGCCTGCAGAAACTGCCTGCATGTTCTTCCTCAGCTGACGAGAGCACTTCTCCCTGGTGGGGTTTCGCATTTTCATTAAACCTGACATGACATGAACACGATATTTGAACCAGGTTGACAGACCTCCTATCCTGCTTTGCTTTTTAGCTGGAGGAACAGACCTTAACCGTTCTCATCCCAATTCGTCACATACTTTCTAACACACTGGGTAGCCTAGAGCGTCAAACTACGACGCTCCACTCGGTCACAGTAAACACCTGGTTAATGTGAATTCCAACAAAAAAGAAACCTCTTCTTTTTTATGAAAAAAGATGTTTTAGGTTAAAATACAATTAAATTAACTACAGTTATAAAGTGAAAGTGAAACATTGTCAATACAAACATATCAACACTTCACTAGACACAAACAGTGGCCTCCTGGGTGGAAGTCCTGTGTTTGTGTGTCCCATTCGTCTCACCTTCCCTGTTTGGGTGTTTTTGGTTTTGATATTTCCTCTGAGCAACGAATCCTCATAAAACGGTATGCATGATTTCTTACGAAAAGTTATTCCTCATTTTTTGTGAGTTTTCCTACGAATGTCCAGGAACACATGTCAATTTAGGCTCTAGTCTTTTCACAATAAACTTCCGCCTTCACAGGAAACTTGGTCAGCCTCAGGCAACAAAATTGATTTTTTGGAAAAGAACATGGCTTGGGTTAAAATAACTATACTTGATGCTTTAGGACGTGGCTACCTTGTGGTTAACAGGTTGCTACCACAACGTTATCTGGTCTAGGAGTTGTCCGTGTTTTCATCTTAGACCTTTAAACCTTTCACAGTGTGTTTTCAGTTTATGAAAGCTATTGATATTTTTGGTTGCCTAAAAATGTCTTATTCTGCGTTCGGTTGTACTCCACCCTCTCATGTCACTATTGGTTGCAAAAAAAACAACAACATGGCGACGGCCAAAATGCAGAATACAAACTTTAAATCAGCAGTCCACAAACCAATGGGTGACATCAAGGTCACTATGTCCACTTATTTTATGCAGTCTATGACCAAAACAGACATATTACATCTTTCCACATCAATCAATCTTTTAATTTCAGTTCAATTCAATTCAATTCTTTGGTCCAAGAGATCCTACCTGGTAAATCCATCCATGCAAGCAACAGTGTAGGGAGTGAGATATTAGAGCAGGCGTTTTCAGTGCTTTGAACTCCTCACAGCTGTGAATCAGAGGCTAACACATCCTTACACCTAACACTCAAACAGAGACAAAGCCCAGCATGACTTTAACAGTCTGACAGGTCAAAAAAGGTCGTGGTCTCTGCCAGACAGGGGCTACTGTTGTGCCAAGACTGCAGCAATCACGAAGCTGACGCTGCCATATCACAGAAGCCAGGTGTCCATAGCAGCTTGGAATAGCTGCTAAGGATGCGAGCAACAGCAAAACCTTGTGTACAACACCACACCTGGTGCTATTGTCCTGCTGTGTGTCTTGCCTGCCCTGACAGGAAGGATGAGACTTCACCTTGGCAACTAGTTCAACCACAAACTTTAGACTGCGCCAGCTCATGCCACCGATTCATAAATTAGCATTTTAAATCATCAACCATCATTGAGAGTGTGATTGAAGTGTTACAAACGATAAATAAAGCAGTGTGTATCTAAGTGAATGTGAAAACCATCCTTGAACTCCTATTATCAACGAAAAAAAAACTACTTCTACAGCTATATATTTTACAAACGTAATACAGATTTAATGTGTAAAATAAATTCCACAGTTTTAACAATCCAAATAAGATCAGCATGATCTGATTAATTCACATCATAATGAGAACACTTATTGTATTCTAAACCCAAGGCAGAAAAGAATGAGCGTTAACGCTTACCTCGACAGTGGACTCCTTCGTCGTACCCATCTTCACAGTCTCTGGCCCCATTGCAGAGTTTATTGAAGTGAATACATTTTTTCGTCCCGATGCACTGTATGTGATTGAGGGGACATCTGATCACCACCTCCTGCGCACCTAAAGGAGAGAAACGAGAAAGTGTCAACTTCAAACTGTAACTAGGGCTGTAATTTCTTTAACCATTAACATAATCGATCTTTCGGAGGTTAGATCATTTCATGATAATCACATGCTGTTTGGGGCAAGTCATAGTCAAGTCAGCACACTGACACATGGGCTGCAGTTTACCATGTTATGATTTGAGCATATTTTTATGTTAAATACAGTACCTGTGAGGGTTTCTGGACAATATTTATTGTTGCTTTGTGTGGTTAACTGATTTCAGATAGTAAATATATACATACATTTGCATAAAGCAGCATATTGGAGTATTAAATCCCTGACCAACCTTCCTTTTAAGGTACATTTTGAGCAGGTAAAAAATCTGCGCTAAACAGCAATTAGATATTGACTGACAGCCCTCGTAAAAATCCCATCTCTATTTATGTCAACACTGCTAATTAATGTACTGTATCAGTGTTTTGCAAAACCAAATAAGTGTTAATAATGGTGTAGCACTTGCAGTGGGAGAGCATATGTGAAATAAATTTGCATATTTCATTGTCATTATTGCATTTTTTGCCAGTAGACACATTTTTCTCCAGTATTTTTTGAATGCCTTCTCAAACTGCTGATACCTCAAGACCTCTTTTTAAAGGAGGTGGGAGAACCTATGCATATGCAAATGTATTTATACTCCACACAGCTTTGTTCTTTACACACAACAGATGTTCGCCACACTGCCTTGCAGAAGCGCCGGTGAAAGTCCTATAACAAACTGCCCGACTCCCCCTGCCAGCCAGGCAAACAGCGGCGAGCAGCTGTTTAAGGATTCACGAGGCACATAGGTGACCCTCATTCATGTGGCAGCCACGAGAGCACATAAAACACAGCTGACCAGTGCACCAGCACTGTAAATGTGTCACATCTCCACCTTAACTACACTGATATCAATTACCAATGTGCCGCTGCAGCCACTTAACAGGAAGATTTATCACCCATGCAATGGGGTCTGCAACAATCCCCCGAGTTCTCCCACCCAGAGGAACTCACATCCAAGCCCATCTCCACTGGGCAGTTACTTATTCACAGCATCCATTTCTACTTGATAAGGTAAGAGATGCAGCAATTAATATGGCTATTACAAAGTGGGCTGTCATATCCTACTGATTTACAGATAGGATATGTAGAAGCAGTTGCGCGTCTGTATTGACACAATAATGACTCATATTAGTTCCTCCTCTTGAGCATTTTTATAGCTTTAAAAGTATCCCAGGAGAAGCTTCTTCTTTAATGAGTATTTCTTGGCTATCTCTTCAAGCCCCAGTGATTCACACTATTTCGATGCCATATTTAGGTGAGTCAAATATAAGTGACCTTGTCTCTGAGAGTTCATATTTCATACGTGAGCAAACTGGCAGCCTCATCTGCTGGGCTCCGAAATGTCTTTAAAGCATCACTCTTCATTTCTTTTCCAGCTCCTTTTGGGATGGACTTTTGATATTTGTGCTCCATACAGACTTTTATGTACAAAAAGCTATTTGTAAATCATACAAAAAGCATTTACAAGCACTTACAAGTGTGTGCTATTTACACACTTGAAATTGATGTCAGCGTTCATTTTATAAAAATGAAAAGGAAAATAAAAATGAATTCAATATCAGTTCAATCGTTCTGGAAGCTGCTAACACTTCACACATTTAGAATCAAATATGTGGTAGATCCTTGTGTTTACCTGTCAACCATTTCTAAATATGTTCACCCACTACAGAAAACAGACACTCTGTCGTGGATCATTCCACCCAGCGCCACACCATAGCACATGTCCATTTGGCAAATGTGCTATTTAACACCAAGCTGTAAGGGTCTCTGACAATGTAACAGCGCTGTCAGCCTCTCCCCTCGCTATCTCGCCACATGGGTTCTAATCTAATGTGATAAGGGGAGGGATGGTGCATGAATATTCAGTGGCTCTGATCTGCCATGCAGGAGTACACAGATGGTCTCTCAACGGCTGAGGTATTCAGAACTCCTATGTTGGATGATCGCTCAAAGTTGTATATACAGGGTAGTACACACCACGCCATGTAACACATCCTCTGACAGCTGCACCGGAGCTTCTCTCCTTTTAGATTCCCTTTCTAAGGTGCTGAATGACGCTTTAACCCAACATCACTGGGCTTACATAAGCGTTGATTGATTAAATTGGCATCTCAGGTTGAGATTAGACCCATGCTAGAAATAAACAAACGTCATGAACTAAGAACGATGCAGCAAAACTAAAAAGTGATGCTGATTAGGGCTGACCAATAAATCATATTTTCATCGTTATCGCGATATGAATATGCATGATAGATAAATTGCAAAACACTAACTGAGCCATGATGATTCATTTTTTAGGGATCGTTACCAAAATCTGGTAATCTGGCCGTAACGTTAGTATTTATTAGCAAGCTCTCTCCTGCTCTTATCAGCATCCACACAAACACTCACACAGTGTAGTCGGCGAACAGCTGATCAGAGAGGCCGCGGTGGAGACAAAGAAGTGAACCAGGTGAAGCTGAGTTGACGACAGCTACGCTTGTCGCTGTAAATAAGTGCAATAAAACCTTCGCAAGTAAAAAGCCAAGATAAGTTCATCATTGCACCTGTTCAACAAGCATATTAATGTAAACATAAAAAGAAACATATTTTAATTTTCAACTTATGGTTGAATGCTCTGGATGCCTTTAGTTCCCTCTAGTAAGCCTTGTTCCAGTGTATCCAGGGAGTTTATAGTGAAGGGTGGAACAGAAGCAGTGAATCGGAGATGCGCTGTTGATGACAAGGTCTTGCTGTTGTGGGGCAGACTACGAAGCCTAGTGTATATGTACAACTTAAGCCCAGCTAAAACATAAGTTGTCGGTATATAGTCTAACTGACCATGAATCACATCATCAGAGGGAGGAGGACAGAGGACACAAGGAGGACTGATACTGAATGACTTCAATCAGTATTTCGATTTCAGGAATGTGATTTCATTTATTAACATGTTTACTGTTACTGTCTCAGTGAGATATTAATGAGTGCATACAGTGACTCTGCTGTTGTAAAGATTACAGTTGTTGCTCTAGAAACATTTAGCCTAATTATATTTAAACTATTCAATTCTAATCCAGTTATGCATTTAAAGGCAACCAGGCTGACATAATACAGCTAATATGCACACTTCAACATTTGCTGATTTATCGCAAGTCATGCTGTCATCACAATATTGACCAATGATATCGCAGACTTTCCTCATATCGTGCAGGCCAAGCACAGTTTGTACGCGCCTGCACAGTGGAGGTCCAATCAGCCATGCCATTAGTTTGCACGTCAATATATTTTTTAGACCTATCCTTTTTATAATGAACACCTGACACAGAACATGAATATTACGCAGTGAATGAAGTGACAACATTTTTTCAGAACAATGCCAATTTTTCACCTATATATATATATATAAAACAACACCACAGAGGCACCACAGTCCGAAACAGGATGGGAAACTTTATAACTCCTTTCAACCTTGACAAAGTAAGTGCAGACCAGATCCATTCCTTCCTCTCTTATTTTGAAAATAAAAGCCCCAAATATTTAATATCCACAGGCACGTAGTTCCCGTTTCACAAGACTTAAGTGAGAGCACCTGTTTAGGTTCTACTGTAACATAATATACCATCTCATCGTTAAAATTTGGAGGAAGTATAAATGTGAAAGAAATGATCAGAGGCAAACTAATTCAGGTTTGCTCTTTGAGGCTTAAACTGAGTTGAGGACACATCCGTTTAATTGAAAATGTTTTGTGTTCTGCCGACTGTGTGATTTTGCTTGAAATGGGGCCATGTTTTAACAGCAAAATCCCTTTGCTCTGAACCTCTGTCCACTTTCACTCTCACATAAACTGGTGCAACAGCTGTGTTTGTTATTATTATATACAGCATACAATTTATAATACAAATGGCTGATGATCGAGCTAGATAGATGGACAGATAAAAAAAACCTACATCATTTGTATGTATAACTCTCCTATCATGTTAGATGAAAACTGTGAGGTCCCAGTAATGGTTTGATAAATTAATAATATCCAGAGATGAAATGGGCAAGCACTCTTAAACACCAGTTTAATCATAACACACTGAGTAGAAAAAAAGATGCTCCCCTGGTAAGCTAAAAAAAAAATAGCCTGATGTGCTTATTCAGGTATAGCAGCAAACACTTAAGTTAATCATCAATATTTATTAACGTCTTATTTTGAAGTAACACAACCATAAATTAAACTAAAACATTCCCATCTAGTGTAAATACTGCACATATATAACAGGCGTTGCTGCGAGCTAATCCATATTTGTGTCGAAATAGGAGCTTCATAGCTAAAACATAATTTGCAGCAAATAATTCCAAGAAATGACTTGTGCTGTTGCAAGATTTTAGATTTCAGGATATGTTAATTAAAAATCATGCTGCTATTTGCCTACTTTGAATGAGGAGGAATCAGCTGGGCCAAACTAATACCTCTATTTAATGTAAAATGAGAGGCTTCTAGGGGGGAATTTCAGCAGCTATGTTCATTATGATAATCATGTTAATCTGAGCCAGCGCCAGTTTGTGCGGAATAATGAATTCCTGAAAGAAAATACCCAGAAAATCAGCAGGGGAGGCCCCTTGATCTTCTACGTACAGGGATTCATCATATCCCCAAGAAATAACAATCTCAGTTTCGTAACTCACGGTTTGAATTGATGATCAAAGTAGCATCTTGATGCCTGACCTGAAGCAGCTTCATTGTGGACTTCCCATAGTGGCTTCAGAACTAGCAGACTGGTCAATCCCACAATTTAAAACAACAATACTTACTGTATGCACTCGCATTATTGTTATTATTACATAAATCACTAATCTAATCATAGGCATGATGACAGAATCTAAGCCAAAATGTCAGAAAGAGCAGAGACAGCTTTCACTCACTGTGCTGTGCTTTGGTGCCTGTAACCATCCTTCTGGCATATGGCTGCAGGACTCAACATACCATATATGCACAGACGGGTACATAAAATTTGAGCTGTGCACGTAATTTTCAGCTGTACATGCACCAGCGCATAGTTAAGAGTAGTCATGCTGACGCTCTGGCACTTTTTTCTCAAAGTGAGGAAATTGAATATTCACAGTTTTGCATAATCCAGTTGAAATTCAATATATATATATATATATATATATATATATATATATATATATATATATATTAAGTGCTTGAAGAACCAGTGGTCATTAAGGCGTATGTCAGGCAAGAGGGCTGATAAAAACAAAAGGAATGGTCAAAGTATTAACATTTAAAGTGTGCCTATGAGTGGCCCAGTGAATTACATTATTTTTCTTTCAGGCTATAGCAAAAAAAATTAAAAAAGCATCATCCTTTCATTTTTTGGAAGAGCTAAACCGGCGAAAGTTTATGACGATGTAACGTTAGTTGAACAACAATAAAACCAGGCCCGTGCTTGCTTAGCTACGTTATCGACCAGCCTATTAGATGAGCTTGACCTCTGCCTGTCCTGCAACTTTTCCTTTCATTTGTTGGCAAAAGGAAGTAAATTAAATCATTTAAAACCTACTTGTTTTCATTGGCCTATATTTCTTAATGTCTCACTAATTATAACCTACTACATCCATGGTCTAGCCCAGGGGTCTGCAACCTGCGGCTCCGGAGCCGCATGCGGCTCTTCACCCTCATTGTAGCGGCTCCCTTTGGCCTTGAAAAAAAACCCTGAACATAAATAAATGGTATTTCTTCATTCATTTTTATTCATATAAAATATTACCATTATTAGTTTATTTTGTTGCGCAGTTATTTTGGAGTTTGACTTGATGCCATCTAATTTTAAAAGAGCTATTTTTAATTTATAATTTGTCAACGAAAATATACGTCACATAACGTCATCAGCCTTTACCTGCTGGCAGCTTTTGTAGTGTGCGAACCCTGCAATAGCCTAACCATGAAAAAATCCCAAAAAAGAAAAGTTTCGGAAGAAAATAGAGAGTTTAATTCAGCGTGGACATATTCATTTGCCTTCATCGCCAATGACGCTGGCTTAGCTTCGTGCTTGATATGTGGCGAGAAGACATCGAACAACAAAAAATGTAACGTTGAAAGACATTTTCAAAACAAGCACTCTGCATTCGCCGAAAAATACCCAACCGAAGATGAGCGAAAGAGAGCAATTTCGGAACTGCTACGAAAAGCTGAAGAGAGCAAACTATCTTTCAAGAAGTGGATTACCTCTCCACAGTCTTTTGTTTACAGTTTACAAGCTCTGTTATTTTTTGCGGCTCCCGACTATTTTATTTGGGTAGAAGAGGGGGCAAAATGGCTCTTTTGATAATACAGGTTGCAGACCCCTGGTCTAGCCTAATTCTACCTGATGTTTGGCTGAACGCCATGAAATGTTCTCTACATGATGAAACTATTCATAAAGTCTGGCTAACAGACTGTCTGTGTCAGTTATAGTTGACTAATGTATGTAAACTTTCCACTGTACAAACAGTGGTTACGTTACCTTTGAAACAAGCCATAACTTAACGTTTCCGGTACTTAAACAAATGACACTACACCCCTGCATGTAACTTGGTACGGAAAATATGCTGTGGCTGCTAACTCTCACACACTGACTGTGAGACACCTCTGGCACTTTTTACACGCTCTCACCAGGGTTGGAAAGTTTTTTTGTCCATCTGCTACTGTGGTTGGTGGATTCCAAAATCTACCAGCCACTAAATACATCATTGTTTTTTTCTGGCTGGTGAGTGATATCTAGCAGCCACTTGCATATTTTACCAGCATTTAGCTGGTGCTAATTTCCAACTCTGGTTCTCCCGCAATGAAAAACAAATTTATAACTGATGACGTCAAGGCACGAAAAGAGGACGCTGCAACAGCAGCACAGTGTAAAGCAGCCATATCCTGGCTTATTGTTGCTCTTGTTGAATATGTGACGTTAACAGACAAGTCCTAATTTGGCTGAACCATTTCCATTATGTTTCCTCAGAAGAGCAATGGATTTCTGCTCAAAATGACCGATCTGAAGTAGTTTCACTGCACATGACTGAACTGGGAAAGGCAGCTCCAGCCTCCAGCCCCTCGTGACCCGTTAGGTGATAAGTGTTCGTAGATGGATGGATGGACATTGATGATTCATTAAAAAAAATAAAAAATAATGCAGCAGTCTTGAATTTATTTCAGTCACATGCAGCCGAGAAAGAGGGACACATACACCAAATGATGCAGTATTTTAGCGTAGGTGAAAATAAAATTTGGTGCCTGTTATTTTAAAAGTTATACGATTGAGTGAATCAGCTGAAAGTCCATCCATCCATCCATCGTCAACCGCTTATCCCGTTAGGGGTCGCGGGGGGGCTGGAGCCGATCCCAGCTGGCATTGGGCGAAGGCGTGGTACTCCCTGGACAGGTCGCCAGTCCATCACAGGGCACATAGAGATAGACAACATATAGACAGAGAACCATTCACACTCACATCCACACCTACGGGCAATTTAGAGTCATCAGTTAACCTAAACAGCATGTCTTTGGACTGTGGGAGGAAGCCGGAGTACCCGGAGAGAACCCACGCTTACACGGGGAGAACATGCAAACTCCACAAGTCCTAAGCCACATTCCCAAGCCGGAATCGAACCTGCAACCCTCTTGCTGTGAGGCAACAGCGCTAACCACTGCACCACCGTGCAGCCCCAAGCTGAAAGTCAATATATTCAAACACGTATGACTGATGTCCTCTGCTGACAAACATTGTTAACTACTGCAGTAACTAGTAACTAAAGTACATAATTCATGGGCAAGCAGTTGGTAATAAACAAACCATGACAGAGAAGTTGCCAGTAGTGGTGCAGTGCTGTTAACATTAATCTCTAGGCTGATGAGCTCTGGCACTGGTGTGGAAGAATACATTAAAGTGTAAAAAAACATGAATATTTCAGTTAGTCTGCTTGTGTGCCTCTTTGTGTGTGTGTTTATGTGAGCCGAGGCATCGTGAACTCGTGGAAAATAGCGAACTCTTCACCTCTGTATGTCCTCGGTCTGTGGTGAGGCCGTTGCTGTCATGTTTAAAGCTCGAGGATGTTTGGCTTATAAGATGTCTGTGGCTTAACTTGAATAAGTGATGGAGAGGGATGATATATTTATAACTGTCATGTAACAGCGCTGCTGGCGAGCCGTTCCCCGTATCTCAGCTTGATTTGAGGACATGAGCTGTTTGTACCCGGCTCCAGGTTGACACCTCAAAGGCAAACAATCCTCGGACAAATTCCGGATTTGCGGCGATGCACTACTTATCTTGCCATTGTCATGAAAAGTGTGCGTCATCCGAAATATGTGGAACTGACTTCCATGACAACAAAGTGAACCAGACTTCAGTGGGCCACATTTTGCCAACTGTAAACGAAACCTCTCCCCAGCATGCTCTGCTCTTAAAAGGAACAGCGGTCTAAATATGAAAAGCTCTTTACAGACTTATTCCCCAGTGTGACCTTTACATCCTTGCCATTTGAAATGATGTACTCAGCCAAAAGACCTCATTTCGCTGTATTTGTCTGACCCCAGATGAACTCTTCAATAAGATGGAACCTCCAAGGACTGAGATACTTCACAGACAGAAAGTTACTTTATAGAAATGAATAATTTGATTTTCAACACAGTTATAGAGAGATCCATATATACTGTAGGTGTACCCCCCTGCCTCAAACTATGATGCTCTTGGCACTCCTCTCGTGTCTCTTCTGCTCCTCAGGAGCCTTCCAACGCATTAAAAGCCTAAAAGGTCTAAAAGTCTTATGAAAACATCACATCATGATAACTTGGTTGACTTTTTTATTCATTAAGCTCTACACCACATGTTGTTTAGCAACAGGTAGCAGACAGTAAACAAAAGCATATGGACGTGTCCGTTAGAGCAGAACAACCTCCCCGAGGAGCTCAGACGATCTGTCCAACTACTTTAGAAACTTAATCATTTTAAGTGTGCTTCCACATGGTTTGTGGCCTGAATTCTAAATTTTATCTGTTAAGTCATTTCTTAAAACACATTAATATATAAAGGCATCCTCACAACTTCTATTTCTTTATTATCTTAATTATCATATTTTCTTTTATTGTACTTTTCTTCAAAAGTAGCTCCTTTGCTGAATGTTGTATAACTTTTAACCTGTTTTTTTTAAATTGTTTTAAATTGTCTTTATCATTTTGTCTGCCATTTCTGACAAATTCATTGACTTTAAAATATTATTGATTACTTACAAATCCCAGAGAGGCCTCGCCCCGTTTATTAGATATCTTGGAGTCTACTGTCCCTCCAACACTCTGAGCTCCACAGATGATGATCAGAAGTTTATTATTATTATTATTATTATTATTATTATTATTATTGTTATTATCATTATTTCTATCTTGTAAAGCCCTTTGTAACAGTTTGTAAAGTGCTGTATAAAGTTCTATATTTTATTATTCATTAATAATAATAATAATAATAATAATAATAATAATAATTATTATTATTATTATTATTATTGAAAAGTGCTATATAAATGTATATATTTTATTATTAATGAATGAATATAGAATAACACTAATTATTTTTACTACTACTAATAATGATAACATATTATTATTATTATCATCATTTTTATTATTTTATTATTATCATTATTATTAGTAGTAGTAGTAGAAGTATTAGTATTATTATTATGTTAACTTGTGATTGCCGTTATGTTTTTTGTGGGGGCCATTTTTAATATATTCAGACATGACAGGGCGAGTAAAGGCAGAATACAGCGTGACTATACCAATATGTTTTTATGTTATAATGTTGGGATGTGTCAAACTCTGTGTTCATCGCATCTAAAAGGCAGCATTCAATCAATATGTAGCTTATCCAATTATTACTGAAGCAGGAGCCTGTCAACCTTATCTTCCTGATGTCAGATTTTAACTTTTAGGCATTCTGTTGCATTAGCATTTAAAAATTAGTGATCTGCCGCTGCATAATATATATTATCGCTCACAATCAATCAACTGCCTCAGAAATGCAAATCAATATTATTTGCTGTATGTCATACTGTATGCACAAATGAGAGCGGAATCATAAAAGTAATATGCACAGCTCCTCCGACACCTCATTTCCTGTGTGCGGTAGCTTATTATTTGCTGTAAATTATTCTGAGAATTCAATCAAATCTATTTGAAAGAGGGGAGAAATGTGAGCACTCTTCAGGGGAATGAAGCTGGGTGCTAGCATGGCTGACATCCTGGCTCTACTGTATGATACAGAATCAATACATCAGCCTCACAGACAAAGAGCAGCCTCGGGACGAAGTAGTAAAGCTGCACTTTAGAAAAAAAAAAAAAAACATGAAAAAGACCAATTTATCAGTATTTGGAAAACAACGACATAATTAGTCAATAGAGATACTTTTGTGACCAACCATTATGCAAATGTTCCAATCTAATTGTTCTGGGGCCAGCTTCAAATGAATAATACATACAGCATATTGTAGTCAGAGAGGCAAAAGCCAATATTCACGGAGAAGAATGATCTCATTAGGAGTATAATTTACTGTGTTCTGTTTAATGCTGGCATTCTTTCATCACACAAATAAATACTCGGTCGCCATAATGTCATCTAAACTACCTCGTGATGTATAGGTTTATCTGAACTGAATTATAATTTATCATGTCATCATGTTGAATTCATGACACCGTTAACATGCACTGAAAATCCACGCTCACATTCTGTATAACACACGTGGAAACAGGCCCATATAGTAGCGTAACTTGATCCCCATTTGATTTGTCTTAGACTGCTGAAGCCTCATATGAGCGCCAGTATGTAAGTATGCATTTTTGCTAAAAATAAGACTTTCCTCAAGTATTGCTCACATGTCTATAATGACCCAAAGGTTTACCTTCAACAAGGCATGTGATTTGATTTGATTGAACATAAGAGGCTGCATGTCCACATCCCGTCTCCTACTGTGCTGGTTTCTTTCAAAGTAAAAGTGTTTAGGATTTAGAGACATCTAGTGATGAGGCTGCAGATTGCAACCGGCTGAATACCCCTTTACTCAACTAGAACTGTACATATAAACTGATTTAAGAGACACTGGATTATTTACACAATGTTATCACACTGTAAATGTATGATAAAGACTATATCAATGTTTCATTTCTCCTGGTTTTGAGGATTCAGTAACATTCAGTACATTATATACTGAATATAACAGTGACAAGAGTACATTTTTCAAACAGTAATTCTACTCTAGAACCAGTTGTTGTGTCGCAGTTGTACAGTCAAACAGATCTGCCGACGGCTCTGATCAAGGCAGGAGAACGGGCGCTTGAAAATGTGGTTTGAATTCTGTATGTGGATGACACTTCAAACTAAGCATTTCACTTTCAAATAAAACGGAGGTGCTGTTATATCCCCTGGCCTTGGATTCTTCCATGAAATTATAATAGTTTCAGTGAAAAGCCTTGACCTTTGCCTTTGTTTATATTTCACACTATGTAATGAGTTTCAGGGTTCAAATTGGTGTGCCGAACTATAGTGTATATCAATTGATTATAAGCGAGTAAATAAGTCCGTTTTTTTGGGCTTGAAGGCATCTTTAATGAGGACCATGGTTAGAATATAATACACACAGCAAGTGGGAGGGCATGTATTTTTGTCTAAATATCCTCTGGCACTAACCCAGCTCTCTTAATATAATCACTGGACTATGACCATGTTTATAGAGTGGCTATAAGGGAAGGCATTTCGCTATTTATTAGACTACGCATTATTTATGATTATAAAATAAATAAAAGGCCAATGTCACTGATTCATGCTCATTGAGAGTCAGGTCCCGGCCACTGTATAACTGAGAGATGAACAGCTCTCATCATAGTGATGTTACAGGCTATTATTCTCACAGCGTGTCGTGGTAAATATGTGTCACTGTGTTTGCTCTTGAGTTAATGCTCGTATCGTTGCGATGCTTTGTTCTCTGCTGCGGCACCGGGGAGATAATGTCAAATCCAGTACTTTAATGTCACACTGGGTCTGTGAAGGCAAGCGTGTCAAGTTTTAAAATATGTTCTTTTTTTTTTTTTTTTTTTGCTTTGGTTCTTCAGGTGACAAGCGACGCTGTCCTTTACAACACTCTTACGAGGAGGGAATGCAAGAGGGGAAATGTGTCAGTGCAGTTTAACTGTTGAGATGGGGGGCTGCGAGAGCAAAGACAAAGCCGCGATGTGCTCCTCCCAGTGCATCACTTCTGACACGGATGAGACATGGCGCAGGGAGCGCGATTGTCACCAGGCAACGAACATCATTCTCACACTAATGGCTTCGCCAAAGACAAACGCTCAAACATTCGGAAATGTGTTAAACTGCAGAGACAGGGGCGATGCAGCACACAAAAGGACTTAATATGAGCAGTTGACATGTTAAGGGCAAAGAGGATGACTTTCCTTTTATATAACTATCAGGTTTTGATGGAAGACACAGTGTTAATCATTAAAACTATACACTGCCTCCATGGGCATAAATGTTTCCAAGCACACCAAGTACACACAATATTTGTTGTGTCTATTCCCCGCCTACTGAAACTACTGGTAAAACAGATGGCACAAGCCTGAGGAAGTGTACATAAGTTCTGTTTCAAATGTAGAGAGGAAGAGGGAGAGAAACAGTAAATTAAAAGTCTCATTTCAAAGCCTCCCACTGCAAAAAAAAAAACAAAAAAACAGCCAAATACGATGCCTGCAAACAAGATACACGTGTGGCAGGTTAAATATGCTGATAGCAAAGGACAATGTGGCGCATTTGATCTTAAATCAGGCGTCAGACGCACCAAACATGATATGCAATTAACTTTCTCTGCACTGTCACATTACATGCTGTAGTGATAGTATGATGATAACATAGCCTGTGAGTTTTCTAATAACTCTGACAGATCGTCTTAGCAGAAGACAGCAATGTGAAAGGAGAACCATGCAGATTTAATGGTCTTATGACATTCAAAGAGTCTAGCACTGTCACTGAATAATTCTCACAATATGCAAAAGTGATGCTTGACTGCAAACATGCAGCATTTGTAATAATGGCTTGTTTTAGTTTAGTTTTTTTTTTTGTTTTTTGATGAGTCAACAGAAAGGTTATGTGTCAGCAGGGAGGGAGAGATGGAGCAGGGAAAATAAACGTTACATAATGCAAAAGGCCCTGTCCTTCAGCTCAATAACAAGGTGCTACGCTACATTACCCCCTAAACCACCGTCCTCACGGGAGCCCGACACATTCCTGATACATTTATTTCAATATGGACTTGCCAGATAAAATACCCTGCAGGATGTTGATAGGCAGCCTGAAAAAGCCGACTAGAGCTGCTTCAGCTTCATCACAGACATACTGATCAAATATTCTCTGCACTCCTAAAGTAGTGTTTCCAGAGGGGCTTTGTCACTACTTCCAAATGCAGATATGGCGACGTGAGTTGAGCATCTAAGAAATGTGCTTCACAATCAGAATTAAGTTTAGTGGTCAGGTATGGTTGTCAAACGATTTCACTGTGCAGAGTCAAAACATACAGACAAACAAACAGAAAGCTGTGATATACCAACCTGGATCACCAGACAAGAAAATCGATATTGGAAAATTCTGCAAAAGCCCATAATCAATGTTTTTGTAATTCATGCTTTTTGCAGTAACTGTGCATGACAACAATGGCATGGTTAAGGTTAGGGGAATGTGTGCATGTCAAATACACTACACTTAAGGTATGAAAAAGATAAGGTAACTGAGGTTGAGGCTGAGGTTATAGCTACTCCAGTATCCTGTATTAATATCTGATACGGAACGAACATCCACCACCCTGACCTCCCAACCCGATCTCACAGGAGGGCATATACAGTACATGACACAGTATTACAAAGACATGAGGACACATTTTAAGCTTTTTGCATGTCATTTGTATGCCACACAACAAAACTATGGTAACCTCTGCAGTTAGGTTGAGGTAACAAAACCACTTAGTTACGTTAAATTAGGAAAACATCATGGTTGGGCTTAAAATAACTACATAAACTGCATACATACGTAAGATAACTAAAACACATACAGAAAAAAAAGGTAACATAATAATGGAAAACTCGTCATAAATGTCACTAAAAAACATGTGACAAGGAACAAGCAACAGCAACTGCATCAAGGCCTTGGTACATGGAGCACCTGCTCTACCAAGTGAGCTATAACAGCACACGACCTACAAGGTCTGACTGAAGGTCAACCGTTAATGGATGAAAGAACTAATATTTAATTAAAAAGCTTAGTAAAACTCAGAGGAGTGGCTCAACAAAAGCTGGTCCATCTTAACAGCCCACCTCCGCTGTTGCAACAATTACAGGACAATCGCTAATGTAACACTGGGCTGACAGGCCGTGTGTGTGACTAAGATGGGCACAAAGCCACTAGCAGCGCTACATCTGCTAACGTAGCACAAACACACGCGGTGTGTCAGACACTCGCTATAATTACACCAGGCAGACAGAGTATTGACACATTGACACATAGCTGAAATCCTGCTAAGCTAAACTAAATGGTGGAGACTTTTACTGGGAAATTGGCTGCATATGTCTGCAATACTACACGCAGCACCGTGGCTGCTACAGTAACTTCGCCCGGACGGGTGAACTGGGGACTCAGTTGTCTGTTGTGCTCATACATTGCAGCTGGCACACCGCTGCATGCAACGCACTAATCCTGTATGCTAGCGATTAATGAGTGTTGGTTATTGGTTTAAAAAAAAAAAAAAAAAAAAATTGCACCACAAGTTCCTTTATTGCATTGTTATGGCTAATGTGTCAGTGAACTATTTCCAGTATGATAGCATACAGAAATCATGGGACAGGAAACCAAAACAATGAACTGATGCTGAAACAAGGTAGAGCAGAAATACAGTGGGATTCAGGCACTGCAAACACATAACATGTACAGTATAGCGCAAATATCTAAGCAAAACAGTTCAGGCGTAAGTGTGAGCCTGCCCATGACGTACTAATGAAAAAATATAAGTGAGCTGAACTCACTGCATCCCCGTGGCTGGGTCATCATGCTGCTTGTTTTCAAGCTCTCTGCAGGATACTGATGAACTCAGCATAGAGAATGTGAGGATTTTAGAGGAAGGCATGGGGAGACATGCCCTCCCCTGTCGACAGAAGGGACTGAATGCTACAACCCCACAGAGAGCTGTCTTTGAACAGTTCTGGTCCCCGGTGCCTCGAGGACACCAGGATCAACATCGGTGTTGATTGGGTCGAGCCGAGCAACAGCCATGAAACACAGCATCTGTGGCCATGTTTTTGAAGTCAGCCACTGACCCCTTTTATTGTCTTTTCCTGTGGGAGTGACAATTCAATCAAAGGATTCACTGGTCTCCACGTCCACTAGATTCGCAAAGCTCCACATGGCAGCACTACTGAGACGAGCCAAAAGTCCATGAAATTCTTTCCTGAAGGATTCATGAAGGATTTAAGTTCTAAGACAGTGTTTGCAAAGCGTGTGGCATCAATACAGGGAGAGAGCTGCATGCTGTCAGCCATTAGTACCAACAGTTATGAAATTCTACTGGAAAAGATATTTACAGCTGTCCCACTTTATCTCAAACACACAGCTGATCTGTATGTCCCCAGACAGCCCTGACATTTAGACGTCCTTGTAAGTACGATTCACAAACTAAGAATGTGATTCCAGGCAATTTCTCAATCTTTCCTCTTTAACTGTCACCACACAAGATGACGTCTGGCCCCATAACACAGCACAGGTTTGACTCTTTATTGCCCACAAAGTCTTTGTTTGATTGGTGCACGATTGCAGAGTTGCCATTTTGCTGGATTTTCTTTAGACATTCCTGCTGTTTTCCCAGCTCCCTGAAAAACTGTCGTCAGCCGTTCAGTCCTGTGAGGCCGGCGGCTGAGCGGATAAACCGGTGCCTCCTTGTAGTCTCTAGGTATTGCAATCCAAGGCCACCTTTCCTTCCCACCTCCCCACTGGCCCTGAAGATGCAGTGATTACATCTCCCTGACCGAGCCAGAGCTGCAAGGAGAGAGGCCATCGGTGGCACCAACATTTTTATACTTCTAGACAGGAGTGTAATTTATTACCCTGCCTTTTTCTGAAGATAATAAAACCCTCTGAAATCAAACTACTGATGGCTTTACACCATGAATTTCTCATGCTTATATTTTAATCCTCTATGACTTCGCTCAGTGTGTATCATCCTATATAAAGGATGTTTTTTTACTTCACAGGTTATTGCAGCCCTTGCAATCATTCAAGACGGTGGAATACAATCCAATCCCGTATTCTGTTTGCAGGCCAAAGCTGATCTAATTCTCCTTTCTATCAATACATAATCCATGATAATGAGCTGTGCCAAATTCCTGAGATGAATATGCAAGGTCTTCTTTCTGCATGGTAAATAAAATGGAGCCAGCATTAATCGAAGTGATAATTAATTGCCTTCTGGAGATTATATGACTTGGCCTTGTAGAGCTTATACTGTATTACATCTATTATATTTAAAACGTGTTTCACAAAGGGAGAGTGGCAGATCATAGGTGACAGAGAAACCAAGGAGGATATCAGAACTGCCAGCAGGAACCCCGTGTACTTAATTTACATACAGTAAAACTGAATGTGAATTAATAATAGGAAATTAACTTACTTTGAACGTAACTTAAATGCTCATAGCTCTCCCTTGTTTTTCAGTTTGAAATTCACAACCGTCTTATTTACAGAAAATCCCTTATTCTTTGCTAATGTATTACTCAGCCTGGAGTCAGCAAAACTGTGGTTTTAAAGGAGCACTCCAGCAATTTTTTATTATATTTCCTATAATTTGGGAGACTTGTAAGAGCCAAATTAATGAAGACGGATGACAGAATGAATGCAGCAGAGACTAAGATATCCTAACATTCAGTCCCTAATTTGGTTAAAGCCCCAAAAACATTTGTTTTACATTAAATTTCCTGTTATACAACTAGATAGTGCCTTTCATTAGACCCTCTCTATCTCCTAAATACCCACTTCTTTTCAAACCCATACTCCAGTTTGTAACACAGGCTAAGAATACCCTGGTGACATCTTAAAACTTTGAAAATCTCTCTCCAGAAGCATAGAAGACACTATACAACTGTTTTTACAGGCTAAGATGATGTGTAAAGTCAAGTCTGTGTGCCAAATTGGTTGCTTTAAAGGTCCAGTGTGTAGGATCTGCCAGTACCTAGTGGTGAGGTGAAAAAGATTTCAGCCAACTGAAGCCTCTCCTGTGTGCCAAGGGTGTTGGAGAGCTACAGTGGCTGAAGCAAAAATGCGAATAGCCCTCTCTAGGTCATCTGGAGCAGAGCCAGTGCTTAGAGTGTGTGTATACAAGGGAAGTGATCGTTGAAGCATGAGAGAGAGCGGCGGTGACGGACATGAGTAAAGTTAGGTTTGGTTTATCCATTCTAGGCTACTGTAGCAACATGGCAGAGCTATAAAGGGCTCATTCTAAGATAACGAAAACATGATTCTTATTATCAGGTGATTATATACAAATGAAAACAGACTTATTAATATTATATTCAATTTCTGCCAATACGTAGATCCCCTAAAACGCTACACACACATCTGCTCCTCTCAACAGTCCTTGCCAGTCTTTCATGGGAAAACAATCTGGCACATATCATAATCACAAGAGGAAAAAAACAAGGAATTCAATAAGAGAAGCACAAGATATTAAAGGTGGACTGATATACTTAGCGATGCGTAAAACCCACAGCTATACAAAGCACCCAAGGGAGCAGATGCAGCAGATGTATGCACAGTATCATGTTGCTTTTGCAGTATTGAGGACTGACTATCCATCCCTCCATCTCTTTTCTTTACCTCTAGGGCCACAGGCATGGCTGTATCCACCATTAGGTGTATAATGGAAGTGGTAAAATAACTGTCTCTCCCGATTTACTCCTCTGATAACTGTCACTGGTTATGGGTGGATGGGTGCATAATGAAGTGGATGATCTTGCCGTTACTTCGGAAACTTTACTCAGCATCTTTGATTATGGCAGCTACTTGAGGAAACCGCACAGGTATCTAAATCCATGCAAAGAGTGATTCAGGTAACTACAATTTTACTAGTGGACTGATAAGTTCAATGTCATTCATCCCCAGACCTGATCTGATGAATAGCTCCTGTGCAGTCATGCTACATTTAACAGTGGCCATCAATCAAAGTTAGTTTTACTTGAGAGAATTAAAGAACCAGCGTTACTACCATCCATCCAATGATAGACGGAAAAAATGTAGTTAAAATGCTTTTCTTTCAATTCGGTTTGTATAAAGGGTTGAAATTCATGTTAAAATGACGTACCCCTATATTTTTATTTTCATTGCAAGATTATCCTTGGTAGAAGCCTGTAATATTAACATATAAATATCAACTGACGCTGTGTTTACTTTCTTACTGAGACAGAGGAAAATGAAAAGACTCCAGCTATCAAAGCTCAGCTCTGGGATGAGAAAAGATACAGATGATGGAGATGGAGAGAAAAAGAAAAGAGAAGGTGATGGAGATAAGAGAGGAACCGTGCCCCGACAGCATTAGCATTACGTCCCTGTGTTGTTCAACACAAACAATAACTGACCTGATCCAATTCAAACAAGGTAATTACCACAGAGATATATAGTCTCTGGTAATTATAGTTGGAACTTATAGGCACTAACACCTGCAATGATATAGTGTTGTTGTAGAATTATATGATTGTATAACACACATTTAGCTTAAATTTAATAACTGGTTGAGACACTTTTCTATAATTCAAATCCAAAATGATGCAAACACAAAGGTGAAATAAAGCTCACAGAGGAAGGGACAGGCAGTGAATACAGAGAAAACAGTAGTGTACATTTACCTGTACTTGAATATTGTAATTAAACATTCATTTTCAGATGTTTCATAGTCATTTTAGCCTCTTCTGTATTTATAG
Organism: Pterois miles; assembly: GCA_947000775.1. NCBI lineage: Eukaryota > Metazoa > Chordata > Actinopteri > Perciformes > Scorpaenidae > Pterois > Pterois miles. The sequence continues at coordinate 21,302,275 of CAMQGK010000637.1, forward strand.
ATTGTAGTGTGGATCATTCAGTGCAACATTGAACCTGATTTCTGTATATTACAGCTTATCAAATCATTTATGCTGGACTGGGGTTGTACTTTTAAACAGTTTTAAACATGTGGTTAGCATAAATTCAAATAAAACAAAACAAAAAACAATGACTTGATTTCACACAGGACACAAAAAGCAATTTCCTAGTTCAGGCTGTGGCGGTGAGGAATTTCCCCAGCTGTGATAATGATTGGCTCAACTGTGTGATAGTAAGTATTTTTACATTTATATTTGATTTTTGCAAAGTACTTTATTCATCCTGATTTTAGTTTAAGAAATATTTATTGTTAGGTTAATATTAGGTATATCACTGGGGTTTAAATGACCAATATGACCATTTTAAAACTAAATATTTATTGTTAAATGCAGAACAAAGAAAGGCAGTGAGGAGCAGCGTTTTTTTCCAGCTGCCCTTTAGTTGCATCTGGTTGCTTTGATACGGTCTATCAAAATGTCGGCACAAGATAAGAGCCCTTGCTCTGAATGAAGGGAAGGCTAAAGCAGGCAGGGAGCGAGGACAGACCCACCAGCCTTTGTGTATTAATTTCTCCCCCATTGCTGTTGTTTAGCACTTATAGCCTACATGTAGGAAGTGACGGTTGGTCATTTTGGAGTTTTTCCCAATGGTGAACACTTTTCAACTCTCAGTAGTTCAACATGCAGCGCTCAGCACAAAATAGATACTCAGTTTCTCATCACGCTGCTGGCATTTGCAGCATAGTGTAAAAAAGCAGCATTCCCATTATAAAGAATTAAAAAAAAAAAAGTGAACATAACATGTGGTGGTTGCTTGTCATCCCATGTGGTTGGCTTGTCAATATTACAGTAATGCAATATTGCAGTTATTGTGACAGCCCTGCTCCTGGGTGAAAGAGCGGTGTTTGTTGTCCCATCCACCATCCTAACCTCAAGCCGAGTTTGGTTTCTTCATTATATGTGACATGTCAAAAACAAACGAAATCAACAACAAAATACGTTTCCCTTGAAACGCAATTCACAATGCAGTCTTGTTGTATGGAAACGTAACTTTTAGGAGGCATGAACCCATCTGTACTTCTACAACCCTGCGTACGGCCCTGATTGTGTTGCCTTGACTCAACATGTGCTAAACCTGGGAAGCTCCTTCGACGAAGCCACCACTCTGTTGCCTTCTTACAACAGAGAGCATGCAAGCAGCTGTGAATATTTCAACAGCTGGTGACTGTCATTACATATTTTTGACATAAGCAGTGAGACTCCCATCTTCTTCTGCACCAAGCATCACCTACCACGAGCAACCTACTTAATATATGACCTCTTGCACAGGGCATCAATAATTATTGTGCGCTGTGGTCAATTTATGCACAGATGTCACTGCCAGAACTATAAAGTCCTAATTACACCCAGTAACTCACACTGATCAGGAACCTGGACTGAATGTTAATAATTTGCTTTTTTTTTTATTTATTTTTTTTTGTCCATGATAGACTGTGTGACAGTGATGGTCTCATCAGGATTACAAAGGCTAATCCGGCTCATAATATCGTAAAATTACTGCTTTGTTTATCCATTAAAGGAAATTTATGTCCCACAAGTGAGTAAATAACAATACCCAAGAGCATGCATGCCACAGCTTACTCTGATGTGAAGGACAAATGAAGGTTTACATTCTTGGAACGAGAGGAATGAGCAGAAAGGTACTCAGCGGCTAGATGACGGCAGTTTCTATACACTGGTCCTTTAAAATAAGAGTGTCCTGATGCTTACTAGAAAATATAATATAATATACTAGACAGTGTAGACAAAAACAGTGCAGCAAAACACTAGGTATATATATCCAGGAGTTAAGTGGTTTTCTACTACAATCAATAGAAGAAAAAAAAAAAAACAATTAAAATATTTATGCATTCTCCATTTAAAGGGCAATAGCAAGACTATTTCAGGTTGCAGCGTCACACCAGTTAAAGCAGTAATTGATTCTATGGATTTTCTTTACCTGCTCATCATGTGCAGACCAGTATAGGGTGGGTGAGAGGTGAGGTAGCATTAGTGGGCAACTCAGCAGGGCAACGCCAGCAGAAGGCGACTCCTCTGGTTGCAAAAAGAAGTCTGATTTTATAGAAGTCTATGAGAAAATGACTCTACTTCTCACTTGATTTATAACTTCACTAAACATTGTAAGTATAAGTTTATGTTCTCAATCGCTAGTTTCAAGTCTTCTTCAATACAGCAAGATGTTCATTTAGTAAATTATGGTCCCATTTAGAGTCAAATAGACCATAAAGCAGGGTATGATTTAGGGCGGGGCTATGTTGTGACTGACAGGTCGCTACCACAGTGTTGTCCGCTTTGGGTGTGATCCTTGTTTTTGTCTTACAACTTGAACCCTTTCGCAGTTCATAGTTAACTTCTCTTTACTTCTGGTTGCAAAAAAACAAGATGGCAATGACCAAAATGCCGAACTAGAGGCTTCAAAATGACAGTCCACATACCAATGGGTGATGTCACGGTGACTACGTCCACTTCTTGTATATAGTCTATAGACAGAAGCTGTGGTCAGCCTAAATGTATTATCAGTTACAGTGTACTGCCGTTCTGACCACTTTTCAAACAGGAAAATACAGCGAATAACGTTCATCCCCTGGATGCCAAGTATGTTTCAAACGCTCATAGTTTCACTAAAGTTCGCTGCTTTGTTTGTAGCCATGTTCTAAGGCAGCTACAAACAAGATGTGAGTGAGATTCATGTCTTCAAAATGAACAGCAGCGTTCTCTGTGAAAGAGGAAAACTTCTAACACATTTCCAGCCTATAGGGTTGTGGGTGGGGGGTGTTTGATACTAAAAAAGGACACCTTTTTGGTGGAACATCACTTAATGCATGTTAACACGAGTCCTTCGACCATAAAAGTGACACTCACTGACAAATGAGGCGATGTGGCAGAACTCCATATCACAGCTTTGCATTAGAGAGTAATGGATGGAATGGGGGACTTACAAGTTTGGTCAGTTTCGTCTGAGTCGTCGGGGCAGTCGGGCTCGCCGTCGCAGAGCCACGCCTCGGGGATGCAGGTCTCCTGGTCGTGACAGTGAAACTCCCCTATGTCACACAAGATGGCTTCTGGATGGCATGAAGAAAGAGTGGAGAAAGAGACAGAAGAGATGCAGCATGAGGTGATGATAGTGAAAAGGTGGATTACATGTTTCACCAGAAAACATGTACACTTGAGCATGAGTGTGTGTGGAGAGGAAGTGGCTTCACGCAGACTTTCTTTAAAACCACATGCAGTAAATGGATCTTATGAAGCACTGATGTAAGGAAAATGATCATTATTATATTAGCATCAATGGAAGCATGAAGCTGAATCAAAGTTAAAAGCCAGTGCTTTTCAAGATGCTGCAGCTCCATATTGTATGTACGTTTTTAAAGGCTGACAATCAATAGAGTGAACAACACGATGTGTCCTTTTCTCAGTGGCATGTACAATTCTTTGTCAGAACAGGAGGCCACTCATTTTTCCACAAGAATAAATCTCTACTCTCCTCTAACAAAGACATGATGTCCTTCGTGCCTTAGCAAACTATTACAAAGCAGTTTAGTGAGTTTTTCTTATCTTTCTGCCTCCTCGGTGTTGTGTTTTCATTTGATGGCGGAACTGGGGGAGTTCAGTGAAAGCCCAGTCAACTAAAAAGTCATCATAGCCTTTCAATACAGCAAGCATCCGTCAAAGTGTTGACATGTTTCCTGCTGGTAGCTGTCAGAAAATCAGCTCAACCATTCTGCAGAATGACACCAGCTTTTACTAAAGATTCGACGTCACAATGTGACCCGCCGCTGCTTCTCCTCAGCGCCGAGCAAAAACGGCAATGTGTTTCTAAGCTTAACCCCCAGACAATCAGATGGGCTCTGACTCCCCCTCCCACTCGCTCGCTCTATCTCCATCTTTTTTTTTCCCAGTGTGTTCCTAACCCATTAGTGGTGGGAGTGGAGCAAGTGGGAGATCAGGTCTGCAGCGTTTGAACAGTGAGAGTGATAATTCAACGCACCGCTGCTCCCTGCCCCGGCACCCTCCAGCAAATTCACTACCCAGGGACAAATCTGAAAAGGTCAAACATCTCATCCATTCTGCCTCTCCTATTCCCACTGATGTAATATATCTGAAATCTTACAATTTAAATCAAGGTCTCTTTTGAAATATTCAAAGCCTTCTCTTTTTTCAGGGTTTAAAGGGGGACATTCTTAAAATTGCACACCAAAGCCATCAACCCTTTAAAGAAAAAAAAAAAATGTAAATGCATGTGATGTTGAGCAGGGGACGAGACATCTCAAGGTAGCCTAATGCATGAGGAATGCACTGATGCTCATTATAGTGCCTCTAAACAGCGAAACAGCACCAACATAAAAACTGGATCTTGCCAAATATTTCTGAAAACACTGCTAACTTCATAATAACTCAGACTATTTTGATGCTAAGCCAAGATACTTGGCTGCAGACAATATGCTTCTTTTAACCATCATCAAGCAACACAATAATAATAATAATAATAATAATAATAATTTGATCTTCAGCAAAACATGAGTCAAACACTAGCACTTACATACATTCTCTCTAAAAAAAAAAAAAAAAAATAGCAAGGCATCAATAAAACACACACTGGGCTAGAGGTTGGCAGAGGCATGCTTAGCCTGCTGAAGTCTCTAAAGGGATATCTCCCAAGCCTTTAAAGCTGAATTGATTGCCATTGAAAAGCAGAGAATCGGTGACAGAAGAGCCATTTCCTCAGCTAGCAATGAAATCCATGAAAGAAAACTGCCCCTGGACCTCGGAGCAGCCCAGTTACCTATTGATGTTCTACCTCCTTTCATGCCACTTCACCTTGAAAGCGAAGGGGCCAAATATGAGGCAACCAAATGACCTCTGATGTCAATTCATCTTCCCCTTCTGCCTCTCCAAACGGCCTCTCCTTGACTCTCCCGCACTGTTGCTGCAGCTGTAGGGGACCATAATGGGATGAAGAACACAACTGAGGGAAAGTAACCACTCCGTTGTTCTTTTCTTCTTCTATATAACGCCGCAAATGCATGAGAAAAATACATAAAGGTGCAGTTTAACACAGCATAATGTATTTTGCAGATAATTCTATACAAAACATCAAATGAGTGGTCGTGGCAGGAGAAGCAAAAGAGGAAAAAAGGCAGCAGTCGCCTTTGGTGAGTGGAGAAAAAAAGACCCAAACTGGCTCCATTACCATAACAGTGGGAAACACGCAGTGGCACTCAGCCTGGCACATTATCATGAGGTTCATTCCTGACACCCAACAGCCACCACTGGCACAACATTGTGGCTCATTAAAGCCATTGAGCCTTTGAAATGTGCCAGATTTTCAGAGAAACTGAGAGCTACTGGAGGCGGGCAAACAGCGAAGATGGTTTGCAAACTAGCTGAAGGACGACCAGCCAGCACTTCTTGCGGCACGCAGTATATTTTGATCAAGTTTGTTTTGCATGATATGAGGTATGAATTCTGGAGTGTTGACCCAATTACTCAACACATCCAGTATACCACAACGCGAGCACTTAGATGGCACAACAAATCTCTTCATCCTGCATTTTGCAATAAAGCATCCACTCTCCTATTTGCTCAGTCCTATTAAACTCTGAATTACATGAGAGCTTAGGTCTTCATTTATCTTTCTAAACAATGTTATACTCCAGTGAGGTAAGCTACAAACCACTAAGGCATTACCATCCCCTGAATTGCATCAGTCACAATATGGTACAGTGGATAAGTCGTAAGCCACAGGCCTATTCAAACAAAACCTGTGCTGTAAAAGCAGCAGTGTAGCGCACAGCTCAAAGTGGTGAATTACACGTTAGCTGTGTTGTGCAGCTGAAAAAGGCAGATGTGAGAATATTCCTCACTCAGTCAGGCCTATCTTACAGCAGCAGGTTGAGGAGGAGCTGCTCCTTGAAGAAGCTATTTGCAGCTCATCCAACTTGCTCGGCTCCAGAAAGCTGTGTGTGGACTTGTCAGGGCATTGATAGTCCATTACACCTGTGTTGCACTCAAGGTCACCCAATAAACAGTGTGGGAGAAAACAGAAAATAGTGGTCGAACATATCGGAAAACCATATGTTTACGTGTAAACAAACATGTACTGTGGAATCTCACACACAAAGATAATTTAACTAGAGCTGTCAAAGTTAACACGATCACGCAAATTTGCTTTAACTCCACTAATTTCTTTAACACGTTAACGCAATTATTATAATTCAAAGGTTGTGGGGTCAGTTTTAAAGCTAGAGAGAAGATAATGGTATCGTATCAAACTAGAAAAACTAGGGATCCACTGGTACCACCCATGACATACCAGCTTGTTGAGGAGGAGGTTAAATAACACGCCAAAGTTTTTAAAATTTTGGCAAGGAAAAACAGTCATAGCCATGTTCAAAGGGGTCCCTTGACCTCTGACCTTAAGATATGTGAATGTAAATGGTACTATGGGTACCCACCAGTCTCCCATTTACAGACATGCCCACTTTATGACAATCACATGCAGTTTGAGGCAAGTCATAGTCAAGTCAGCACACTGACAGCTGTTGCTGTTAAACTTTCATACCGTATTTTCCGGACTATAAGTCACGTTTTTTTTTTTTATAGTTTGGCCGGGGTGCGCCTTATACTCTGGAGCGACTTATGTGTGAACTTATTAACACATTATTACCGGTATATCATTTCACGTTATTTTCACACTAAACCGCGCTCTAGGCCTGTGCACGCAAAGCCATATCTACCATCATCCCTGGAGGCTTAACCAAAATACTCCAGCCACTTGATATCTCCGTGAATAGGAGCTTTAAGGTTTAAGTCTTGCGTAACCTGTGGGAGCAGTGGATGATGGATGGAGAGCACAGCTTCACGGCAACCGGGAGAATGCGCCGTGCAACTTTCCTGGAAGTCATTGGATGGATCGACAAAGCATGGGCTTCGGTGACAACCGAAACCATTCTGTCAGGATTCAGAAAGGCTGGAATAATCGGAACTGCAACTGACAGTGAGTCTGACGTAAGCGACATAGAAGAGGAAGCGCCGCATCTTCTACCTCCGGAGTTAGCGGAGTTGATGAAAAGTGACACCGAGGATGAAGATTTCATTGGATTTTAGCTACCGGGCATTTGGAGTGACACGGATGGTTTTGGTAAACTTCTTAGCATGTTATTTATGATATAGTTATCGGAATAACTCTTAATATGTTATTTTAACATACCAGGCACGTTCTCGGTTCTGTCATGTAACGTAAGCATACCGTTCAGCCTGTTGTTGCCTCTATTCTATTTTTATTTTAAATTGTTCGTCATTTAAATTTTAAATGACATGTCTGTTCTTCGTGTTGGATTTTATCAAATAAATTTCCCCCAAAAATGCGACTTATACTCCAGTGCGACTTATATATGTTTTTTCCTTCTTTATTTTGCATTTTATGGCTGGTGCGACTTGTACTCCGGAGCGACTTCTAGTCCGGAAAATACGGTACATTTTTATCACTGTTTAACCCTCTAAAGCTAGAAACACTCGGACATAAATTTATTTCCTGGACCAATCAGAGCTTGTTCTTTCTGTCGGTTTCAAATGTTATACACAGGGCTGTCAAGGTTAATGCAATAATAACGCATTAACGCAAATTCATTTTAACACCACTGATTTCTTTTTTATGCATTGATGCAACATGCAGTTTTTGGATTGTAGCTCAGCTTAAACCTTGAGTGTAGATACTGGCATATGAAACTAGGAGACCTAAAGAATTCATTGGTGCCAATTCTGTCAGCTTGGAGGAGGTTGAATAACTTGCGCTAAAATTTGGCAAGGGAAAAACCGTTGTCAAATGGCCATTTTCAAAGGGGTCCCTTGACCTCTGACCTCAAGATATGTGACTGAAAATGGGTTCTATGGGTACCCATCAGTCTCCTCTTTACAGACATGCGCACTTTGTGATAATCACATGCAGTTTGGGGCAAGTCATAGTCAAGTCAGCACACTGACGACTGTTGGGCTTTAGTTTGCCATGTTATGATTTCAGCATATTTTTTGTCTAAATGCAGTACATGTGAGGGTTTCTGGACAACATCTGTTTTTGTTTTGTGTTGTTAACTAATTTCCATTAAGAAATGTATACATACATTTTCATGTAGCAGCATATTTGTCCACTCCCTTGTTGATATGAGTATTAAATACTTGATGTCTCATTTTCAGTGTAGCTATCACTGCTGTCATGCTCTCCACCTACAGCATGTGTAAAACCACCTGCAACAAGTTTACCCTCGTTCTCTTCGGTCTTCTTTAAAAAGTATTTTGGGAAACGTGTGAAACGACTATCTGAGGCAGATGTAGACAGGAAGGATGGGTGGAGAGAGAGTGTGAGCTCTGAAAAAGTAAATCAAAAACGCTTCATAACAAAATAACTTGGCGAAAGCACTGATGTCAGGCTGATGATATATAACAGGGTGAGTACACGAGGGTGGAATATTCTGCTCAAAGATACATGGATTGGGTAACATAAATCAAACGTACCGGTTAAAATACATCACATAGAAATGTCGCACAAGTTATTGAGGCCAAGTATACTGGAGCACAAAAATTCATATGTACAGAGTGCATAGAGTTCCTGTCTGCAAGGACGTGCACACTGGAAGCCCACCACAATCCACATACATGCACACAGATTAGTGATTTTAAACCCTGTCACACTGTCAGAGCAGACTTAGCATGGTGGCCAGCTGCAGGTCATATGCATTATGGATGAGCATAGGGCTGCGAGCCAAACTAAGCAGGTTATTAAGTATAACAACAGTATAATGCGGTCTCTACCTTAATCTTCATATCTTTAATCTGCCACGAGATGCAGTGTAGTGCCATGCATCCCAATGACGCCTCACACCTGCATAATGAATCTTTATTACAACCGTATCTCTGGAAGTGACATGTGCCATGTGGTATTTAGACTTAAATGCCATCCACGTCAAGTCTGATCAGAATATGAAGACTAGAGAGAGAACCGTGACTCCGCTGACTGATGAACGATTTGAGAATGTCACAGCACTTCTGGACGCGTGCCCACAGTTATATGCGCACGCCGCTTCAGCAGCAACATCTCTTCCGTCTAGATCCTAGAAAAACTTTTTTAAAAAAACCCGCAACAAATTCTTAGAAATCAGATGGCAAGCTGTGTTAGAAGAAAAGGAGAGAGAGAGAAAATAATGATGTACTAAGAGCGAGAAGTAATTGTGTTTACAAAATCCGAGGTATAACTGGCTCTGGGAAACGCCAGCACGTACCCGCGGCCATCCCCCATGGCAACGCTGAACAACTCTGCATTCAAGCCATGAAATGGGTAAGAAATCAATGCTGGAAGACTTCGGGGCCTTCATTAGATGCTGCCTGACCTACACCACAGAGCGAGGTCACTTTTATTTTCTGTACAACAGCAGGGGCATGTCAACAAATTATTAAAAGGGAGTGCCATATGAAAAGTTTCAGAAGACAATGGTAGAATGGCCTCTTGCTCCTTGGCAAAAATCCCTGCACTATAGTAAACAATGAATGATTCATAAGACTGATCTTAAGCCGTACGCTGTTTACTGCCCTTTTAGTCCACATGCAAGGATTTTAAAAGTCCTCTAGTGTGCGCTTGAGCTAAGCTCGTCCACACCTGATCTGATTAAGGTGTCAGGTTAATGTGTAGCTCTTAATTGGATCAGATGTGGAAGAACAAGTCTGCAGCAAAAACATGATGGAGGACAAGTGAGTCTTGAGGACAGGGCTAATAAACAGTGCTATTGAGCATATTTAAGACATAATTACCAGGTGGATTTGCAGCACGTCAGTGGCTCGAAAGGCAGTGAAAACTAATCTTACGAAATGTAATAACTTAAAGGGTTATCTAAATTATTTTCACCCTTGTTCTTAGTGTCTTAGCATTTGCCATAATAATGGTAGAAAAATTGTAATACTCAAATTCAAGTGCAGATGCAGTGTTATCAAAGCACATCTTCAACACAGAAACATTCACATTGCACTTAAACATGTTTAAATAGCTTCCGCTAACACGCAGTGTTCAAAAACAACTTGTTTACCCTGCTGGCTGCTGTTCACCCTGTTCTTGTGAAGAACAGCATTTTGTACCTGTGAGTGACAACATTTCACTTGGTGTGCTTGTTGCCAACATCCAAACTCATATGGATCTATACATTAAGAAACCACCATAAACAAACCAGAGCAGATATACCTCGCTTTTTGCTGTACTGGCTGGGAACTGCACAGGTTTTTAGTATCTCTAGACACCCGACATCAGAGGATTTTGCGTTATGTTTGCTACTTGTGTTGACACACTCCTGTAATTTATGATCCGAGATATCAGAGCCTAAAAAAATCCACACATCTGTCTGTAAAATACAACTAGCTGACCGAACATTTATCCCTCAGCGGTATGTCCAGTGACCACTTGAATAGTCAACTTGAGTTAACATATAATATCTACTACCACAATAAGCATATATCAAATAAAAAGAAGTCCATCGCTTGTTCATGTACAGGAGACACACTGTGTTGTGACAACAGTAAACAAGTCAGTCTGTTTATCAAGTTCAACACATTTCCTATCCTTCAAATCCTTCCTACCAGGGGCTGCTCAAAGAAACAGGATCAGAGTTATCGGATTAACTTTGCCGAGTAAAAAGCTGCAACTTCGCATCTAGAACGGGGTCTGAAAAACATGTTGCAGGTTTTACTCAGCAAAAAGTTGCAAACTGAAGGTCCCAGGTGTGTTAGCAAAGCAGATGAGATTAGATTTAGATTTACTTTGAGTATGTAACTACAGGAATAACCAATACAATGAACAGTAAACATACAGGTATAAATCATAAAATCATTACATGTCCAAAAAGGAGTACACAGTTAACATATCATGTTCATTTTCAGATTCATACATGTATTTTGGGTTTCTACTAGAACATGTTTACATGTTTTAATGTTCAAAAAACATATTATCTTTCTCATACTGTCTGTGTGAATATACCTGTATTCACTCTCTGTCTGTTTTATCGTCTGTTTCTTTAAGCCCCCCTGAAAAAAGCCCTGTCAGCTCTGATTGGAAAAATATGGTGCATCTTTGCAAAGGTAGTTCTCAAGCTGTGGGTGATACTGTATATTCTAATGAGTCTGCATGTGATATTGGAAAGGGAGCCAAATCTGAATAGCTTGTTGAATCACGTTTTCTGATCTAGGCAGCCCACAAAAACTGACTGGGTTGTCATATTTCACAGTTTGTGGGTTGGTACGTACTACAGATACCCCACTGTATGAGCAGAAGCACTGAAACAGTGAGTTTTTCACAAAATGAAAAAATAAATAAATAATGACTCAAATACTCATAGGGCTCCACTCGTACTCCACATGGAACCAAGAAAGATGCTGTAGTGCTAGGAACTGTAGATTTAATCTGATTTAATTATTAATTACACAAACTCCAGGTGATTATACTTACATACTATTACTGAGTAAAAGACCATGTAATGTTTAACCTTGTATGATGTAAATATTTTTATTCATCTCATGCAGTTGCCATCCTGATTTTTGGCAACGGTAATATTAACGTTACTGTCCGAGTCTAGAAGCAGCAGAGGCTAACAATTTAGGCAAGCTAGCAGGCGGGTAACATAATGTATAGACTGCAAACAGGAAGTGGACATAGTCAGCATGACGTCACTCATTATTGTGTGGATTGTTGTTTTGAAGCCTTGAGTTCTTTATTTGTCGCCATCTTGGTCTTTTACAGCCAGAAGTGGCACGAGAAGGTGGAGCTAAGTACAACCGAACCCTGAAAAAGACATTTTTAGGTAACCAAAAAGGTTTTAATTAACTTTCAAGGGTTAAAGTTGAAAGATGAAAACATAGATGACTCCCAGACCGGACAATGTCATGGTAGCGACCTGTCAATCACAAGGTAGCCACGTCTTAAAGCATACACTGCTTTATGGTCTATTTGACTCTAGATGGGACCATAATTTACTAAATGACCATCCTGCTGTATTCAAGCAGACTTGCAACTAGCAATTAAAGACCATAAACTCATGTTTACAATGTTTACTGAGGTAATAAATCAAGTGAGAAGTCGGCTCATTTTCTCACAGACTTCTTCACAACTGGACTTGTTTTTGCAACCAGTCGCTGCCTCCTGCTGGTTATTTTAAATTTAAAGGTGCGTCACTTTTCAGAAGCACAGGTTTCCCACTGAGGTGTGCCAATTTACGACTTTGGGAGCTTTAAGTCTGTGTATGGATTGCCCTTATTTTAATTGTTTAGGACTCAAAGTTACCCAGAAATGCAGTAAAGCTGCTGCTTTGAGCCGCAGTGTTCACACAGCACCACATCTAAATTTGTGCAAATAAAATGCATTATGATTGAGGGTGGTAAGACCATTCAAGTGAGATATAATGTATATCATTCAACACAGTTTTAAGGGCTCTGAACTGTTCGCTGGTTTGAATGTCGCCTACATAAGTGAATATAATTTGCATGAGAATGTGTCATTATACTGCCAATAATAGAAAAGTACAGCCCCCTCAGCCTCCCCTCGCCTGGCCCCCTTTCCATCCTCCATCCAAGGTCACCTAATCACTGTATTCCTTCAAAGACCTCCAACTTAACCAGCAGCAGTCTGAGGGATTTATGCCTCGCTCCACGTCATGATTACCAATCAGGTGGAGTAATAGCTGCTTAAGCAGATGGGGGTTTTGCCATCACTGAGGGGTGAAGCGCCAGTCAAGGTTTCCACTGAGTTTGTCCAATGCTGGCTGATACTCTGTGGGGCATGTCAGTGCCTTGGGTGTAGCCTCCAGATTAAACTGCATTATCGGAGCGGAGTGAGAGCTGTTATGGTGAGGGATCACTTCCTCCTCCATGGCCCCCACTGTACCACTGCAGGCACCATCTGAGCTGTCCGTTATCTAACAGCTCCATATCCATACATATCCGCCTTGAACCGCATGATGGATCCCCTCGTTCAGATCGTACAAATACATTTAAATTCACCCTCAAACACAGGTTACTCTGGCTAAAGTTAAATGACTAACAGAATAAACATCTACTTATTAAATTACCCCCCCTGAACAAAGATCATTTAAATCAGAAAATTGAAAACTAAGAACATAGTGGTGCTTATGGGAATGTATTTTAATGGTTTCTAGCACATCTTCAAAGTCTAATGAGGGAAATGAAATAAGGAATGGGTGGTACATTAGAGGGAGATCCACCAAATAAGTGCACTCTCCCACATAAGAGCACTGGTTCAAAAAAAAAAAAAAAAAAACACGAATTAAAACAGCACAAAACAGAAAAAAAAGACTCAGATTCATGTTCAGTTGATTTTCATCAAGTATAAATAGTGAATTCATCACGCAGGCTATTCGGTTACATCTTCATGAGGCTCTTCATCAGACATAATTAAGGAGCTAAAACATAAGAGATAAATGGCTGAATGAAACTGACTGAAGGATTTTCCTTTAGACAGATTCACTACATCTTACTACATGCTTAGTCAGCATTTTTTTAAATGCAAAACTGTCAGTGAATGTAAAAAGTAAAAGGTGTCCAAATGAGATTAACTATCCAAAATGCAATATTCAATAAAAAGCCCAAAATCAGCAAACAGCATTTTGGTCTGACTGTCTATATGGTGTAGCAAACCACTTGGCATTGCTAATGTGACATTTCTGTCTCATTGCCTGCCACCGAACCATAGAGGCATGTGATCAAGATGGACTTGCCCTTTATTTAAGTTTTTTCCCTTTACTCCTCACTGAATTCTGCAAAGCTGCACAGCTGGGAGTCAGCTTACACAGATGTGATTAGCTTCGTTCCATTAGAAAAGGGGAAACATGTCTCTCCCAATGTGTCTCACAACACAAACCAGCCTGAGCCACGATAGCGGTGTGACTGTTTAAACTGTGACATGAACCAAGAACTGGAGGAGATGCCGTCTAAGACCATTATCTTGTTCCTTTCATGTGTGATCTGAATTAGGAAAATAAATCCAGCGTATGTTGTTATATATAGATTGTTATCCACTGTAACAGATGCTGAAAATGACAGTCTATTAAATGTAAAAACATTTTTAAGGTGCTAAAACTCCAAATTCAGAGTATAACTATGATGATAGAGGGATTATCTCCGCAAGGCTCTCAACATGGTGACATCTGAGCCGAAATATAACTTTTCACATTGCAAAAAAGCAGAAATTCTCTGGTTAACTCAAAGTTTTTTTTTTCTTTTTCTTTTCAAATATGATGTTCTCAGACAAAGGTAATGGTGACTTTACACTGCACCAAAAAAGGGTAGTTCCCCTGAATTTTATGATGTATGACTACAGCTGTTAATCCATTAAAATATTTAATCACGATTAATCACATGACTCTATAATTAATCGTGATTAATCGGAAATCAGTCACAACTGTTCAAAATGTGCCTTAAGATTTGTCAAATATTTAACACTTATCAACATGGGAGTGGACAAATATGCTGCTTTATGCAAATGCATGTATATATTTATTATTGGAAATCAGTTAACGACACAACACAATGACAGACATTGTCCAGATACCCTCACAGGTACTGCATTTAGCATAAAAAAATATGCTCAAATCATCAACATCTTTGCCAATGAAAGACAGCTATGTTCAAAATCACTCACTACTCAATATATCGTCCAATATATTGTGACGTCACCATTTTGTATAGCTGTTTGAATGTATAGTGAGTAGGATTGCCATCCATCCATCGTCAACCGCTTATCCCGTTAGGGGTCACGGGGGGGCTGGAGCCGATCCCAGCTGGCATAGGGCGAAGGCGGGGTTCACCCTGGACAGGTCGCCAGTCCATCGCAGGGCACATAGAGACAGACAACATATAGACAAACAACCATTCACGCTCACATCCACACCTACGGGCAAATAATCAGTTAACCTAAACAGCATGTCTTTGGATGGTGGGAGAAAGCCGGAGTACCCGGAGAAAACCCACGCTTACACGGGGAGAACATGCAAACTCCACACAGAAGAGCCGCAAGCTGGAATCGAACCTGCGACCCTCTTGCTGTGAGGCGACAGCGCTAACCATGATTTATTGCACGATTGTCCATGATCACACATTTTTTATCTGTTTAAATTACAGGGAGATTTGTCAACTATTTAATATACTTATCAACACGAGCGGGTAAATATGGCTGATTTATGCAATTATGTGCATATATTTATTATTGGCAATCAATTAACAACACAGAACAGTCACAAATATTGTTCAGAAAATCTCACAAGCTCTGCATTTAGCATTAAAATATGCTCAAATCATAACATGGCAAACTGCAGCCCAACATGCAACAACAGCTGTCAGTGTGTCGACTTGACTATGACTTGATCCAAACTGCGTGTGATTATCATAAAGTGGGCATGTCTGTAAAGGGGAGAGTGGTGGGTGCCCATAGAACCCATTTTCATTCACAAATCTTGAGGTCAGAGGTCAAGGGATCCCTTCGAAAATGGCCATTCAACCACAGTTTTTCCTTGCCAAAATTTTGGAGCGTTATTTAGCCTCCTGCACTAATGGATTCGTTAGGTTTTCTAGTTTCATATGCCAGTATCATCACACAAGCTTTAAACTGAGCTACAACCTAAAAACTGCATGTTGCCTCAATGCATTAAAGAAATTAGTGGTGTTAAAACGAATTTACGTTACGTTATTATTGCATTAACTTTGACAGCCCTATGTATAGCATTTGAAACCGACTGAAAGAACCAGCTCTGAATTGGCTGAAGAAATAAATCTATGTCACAGCGTTTCTAGCTTTAGAGGGTTAAACAGTGATAAAATTGGATGAAAGTTTAGATTACGATTAAACAGTCGGTATTTGTACATCAACATTTATTTGAAGATCCACAGCACTAAATGTGACTGCAACAATTTACATTTCTTGCTCTCCATGGTAATCATCGATGATTACTGTTCATGCCCTACAAATTAGAAATTGAAATGGCGGTGGTGTGTGCAGACCACAACATATCCATTATGTATTAACATGCCAATGCGCATATATGTGTGATTAGTATCCGCTGCAGGTCCCAAAGCTAATGAAAGTAAGGAAATGATAAGAAACACATAATACTTGTTAAACAAAACTGAGAACAGAGTGCTTTCCACATCTCGGCCCGAAGCAAAGACTAATCTGGCTCCATTAATGCTTCCTAAAAGAGAAAATGTCTAAATTCCTCTCCAAAGCTGTGGGACAGGAAGAACAGGGTTTCTGCCCTGCAGATATATAATGTGATTTGTATTATAGGCTTATATATGCAAGCCCTTGTAGAATTCAGAATGAGCCAAGCAAGAAAACGCAAATCCAGACATTTCTGGTTTTGATCATGACCTATGAACACTCATTAGCTTTTCTTTTTTCGGCGTCTTTTTAAAAAGCTACCATGGGCATGCTTAACACAATGGAAAAAATATTCAAATAGATTTTAATGTGAATCTATTGTTGTCGAAATTCACAATACTCACTGCGGCAGTTTTCTCACTACAGCCCATTATGCTCAGGCTACGCAAACATTTCTAAAGGAACTTGAAATCTTAAATGTGATCTGTAGCTGAAACTAAAACTGACAAAGGACAATAAAATGATGGACCTGAAGGGTGCATCTGCCCTGCATAAAGGTCACATTGTAAAATGGAAATTATTTTTTCCGTGACAGACTCTGAATATCACAGCTTTGGGGATTTTCTGTCAGCTTGTATCCTAGCTTTCTAAAGCCTTTAATTCTGAAACTCTGCGTTTTTGTAAAATAATATATGTAAATTATGACTGGTAGCACTATTTTCACTGTTTTCATTGATTTCTGTTCTTTGGATTTGGTGCACTTTAATTGGGGCAACAATCAATCAATCAGTACTCAAAACGTTTAAGGTATCGACCGAAGTGATCCAGTACAAAGTATTATCAACACTTCAGTTAAACCGTACCTGTAATCTTTCCTTATTGTCTCCAGATTGCTGATAAATTGACGTTTGTACAGTTTTGTTTAAATCTTTGATTTAAAGCCCCCTTCTTGTTTTTTGGTTCTTTATCCAACACAGAATGGAGGTGTGGTTAACAGTCATACGTAAGTCATTGCCGCAGCCACCAGACTGCATTTTTTTTCAACCCAGTTTATATTAATTTAGTGTTTACCAGCCCACAAATGAGAATAAATTTAGCGCCACACCCCCACTCTCTCTCACTTGCTCTCTTCTTTATGTCTCCTCCTGGCCAGGCGGCCGTCTGCCGCTCCACCAAGCAGCCTCACCTCCAGGTCTCGGTGCGCCGAAGGATGAATAGACGTGTTGCTGTGATCTGCCGTCTGAAATGCAGTTTCAGGACATTTTGGAGGTGCACCGTCCACCGGCACCGGCCGCTTTCGTCTCGGCTCCAGCACTCTGGTTTGACAGTCGTGCACTACCATCGGTCAGACCTGTTATCGGCTGCTTTCCATTAATTTATCTCCAGGAGGAGATGACAAAGAAGAAAACGAGAGAGAGAGGCAGTCGGTGTGCTGTGTTAATTCTGCCGGTGGGATTTTGTGTAATCCACTATCTTGATTTCACCCTTTCACCATACACAATAAACACACGGTGGAGGAAGCTTAGCTAATGCAATACGTTGGGCTAGTTAAGTCCAACTAACTAGTTTACTACAGTACCTGTGAAGGTTTCTAGATGATATTTGTCAGTGTTTTGCGTTGGTAACTGATTAAATATATACATACATTTAAAAAAAACAAAAGCATATATGCCCACTCCCATGTTGATGAGTATAAAATACTAAATAAATCTCCCATAAGGAAAATTTTGAACAGGTAGAAATGTGCAATTAAATTTGCGATTAATCACGATTAACTATGGACAATCATGCAATTTATCACACTTAAATATTTTAATCGATTGACAGCTCAACATAGTACTATTCTCTCATTTGGAGAGAAGATATTAACTTTGTTTTAAAAAAAAAATTGTGTACCTTAATTTCATTTCCACCAGTCCCTGTCTATGACCACCAGTGCTAACAGCATGTAACAGTGCTACTGTATGTATCTTCCCAATGTCCCATCAAAACAAGCTTACTCTACCTTTGTCAGGCCAAAACATATTTTTCTTCTGGAGCAGCTCAGGGACACTGGAATTAAGAGATCAATGTATTTAATAAATAAACTGTTGAAACCTCACAGCAAACACCAATACAGCATCAGTCTTCTCTGAATGCTACTAAAATGAAAGAGATTGTCCGTATTGAACAAGGCTATAGGCAGTTATGAGTGAAATCCATCAGGAAAGTCGATCAGGTCGGCCTCTTCGGGGCATGAAAGTGAGTCAACAGAGGGAGGATCAGATCTACTTTATTGCCTGATTAAAATCAATTTGGTGTGTCCAATGCTGAAGGTGGAGGGATAGAATGAGCAATGTGAGATTGTTAAGCATCTCCTCCTCTCTCACTTCTGGAGGGAGAAAGCTGGTTGTAACAGCTCCACGACTCCATGATTCATGACATATGGCATGAGGGGGCAAAACAGACAGATATGATTAAAAGATTATGAGACGACTATTTTGACATGGCCTGGTAATGATCACTCCCATATGAAAATGAATAACCCCTCATATTGTGCGCTGCATGCAAAATCTAATTCACTTAATCTAATTTCATGTTTTCACTCATTTTCAGCAGCACAATAAAACCGTTATATGCAACGAGATGTCTCGGCTTATTACGTTCTTTATGAAAATGATCAAATTGATAGAAAACAGTACACAGTGAAATTTGATTTGCCTTTATCAACCAGACAAAGAAATATGGTCGCACCAATAAATGCTAAATAATGGCCAGTGAAAACAGGGTTTTTCATATGCTCTCCAGTCTAATTAAGTGTGAAAATAACAGTCCAGCGCTGCTGCTCCAAATTACCAAGAAAGAACAAAGTCTAGCTGTGGTGGGATTGTGTTACTCCCTTCATTACTATATGACCTTTATACAGCTAATTAACAAGGTTGTCACCAACTTGGATTTGGGTTAATATGTGCAGCACCATACATGCTCTCTTTGCCTTGTTAAAGAAATAGTGTGTGTTACTATTAGGGGGATCTATTGGCAGAAATGAAATATTAAAAAGCATGTTTTCTTTAGTGTATAATAACCTGAAACTAGGAATCATTGTGCTTTTTGTCCTTAGAATGAGCCATTTGTATTTGCACAGAAAATGGGTCCTCTTCACGGGGCCAGCCGCCATGTTTCTACAGTAACCCAGAACATAAAAACCACTGTGTTAACATCTTCTGCTTGGGCCAGAGTCAGAGATAACGTTACCCACTCCGGAGTTAACCCCAGTCACTCTACTCAGCCGCCAGGAAACAAGACATGAGAAACCTCTGCTGGTCTTGAGGAGCTGCAGGATTTATTTCTGCACAAACTGCAACTTCCACTGAACAGTCATTTGATATTCTCAAAGCTGAACTAACTCTGTCTTCTGCTCCAGTAGCTCATTGTTTGCAGGGTCTGAAGGTAACACAGTAATAAAAAAAGGTAAGGTAATTAGGTAATATAAAACTATGCTTGATTACACTAGGTCTGACACACATGCTAGGGATGTTACGAGAACCGATAACGTTTCTTCTGAAAATGTGACGGTACTCATTTTTTTCCTGTCAGGGCTCAAGACCAATGTCGTCCTCAGGGACGATAGAAAATGTTTGGGATTTGGTAAACTCACTATCAAGTTTTCTTAAAAACAACCACTGCGGTCTGGATGGGAACGAAACATGTGCATAATGTGTCTCTAAATCCATGCTGAAATTGCAGGACTAACAGCTACAACAGCTAACATTAACTAGATCTCGTCCTGCCGATTTCAGCACGGGAGGCGTCACTGATTTACATTGTGTTTTCTGATGTGTTCTACTCAGTAAAAATGAGTATTGTGTGAAGGTGGATTCTGAAGCTATCATGATGCGTTCAAATGTAATCTTGTAAAATGTAAATTTTGGCAAGAAACTTGAATAAGTGAAGCTGTTTGAAGGAGATGTTTGTACAGCGACATCAAATAGATAATAGAGGGAATTATGAGCTGTTTAACTTCGGTAGTATGCAAACCGTAACAAAGGAGCGGATGTTGAATTACGTGATTTACATGTATGTACGTGATCTATTGTTTTAGTAGCCTATATCTGGTGAAATGTCAGGAAGGTATGAAAAAATAGGCAATGCCCAATCCTAGTATTCAGGCTTGAATTGAGTAACTAGCAATATACTGTATCTAAATATTTTGCTTCAAATTTTGCCTCTGGCCTCTACCAGTTCCCTTGGCCAGTTAGTCAAAAAGTTAATTTTGGTCACTGCTTGTTTGCTCAAACACATTTGCTGCCGCCCTCTCGCTCTCATGCTTCACCACTCCCTTTCTACATACATGCACATTGTATACACTGCTTCTTCTATTCGCCAAATGACGTGCGCTGCTCTTACAACAACAGGGCTGTAGGGCAATTCGCATCTTTGCATTGGCCACCATAGTTCTCCGACACGCTTGGCAAATGGCAGAAGTCTCGATCGGCAACCTCAACGCTAAATGTTGCTAAATCCTTCATACTGTTCCTTTAAACATCACTATCAATAAGAGTGAGCTCACTATCTTTGTCATGTGGAGAAGTGAGCGTACACAAGTCAATGGCACACTGAGCAGATGTGACGTCAACTTGGAGTTTATCTTGGTATTTTAGAAATATAAGGAATGCATATAGCCTAAAAATATATCAGGCCAATCAAGTTAGTACATCAGGTTATTTTAACTCAAATGAAAGGTCCCCACATCTGAATTATTTTACTTTCATCAAATCATCTGACAGTGCCTGGGTTAGGAACCACAGGGGGTTTTCATACAGCAGTAATAAGTTGTCATGGCAACATAGAGCAAAGATTTGTGGGAGCAGCCGTCTGTTAAATCTGACGTGCTATGACCAAAGGAAAGGGATAATCCATCAACGCTGGAAGATATTGCTGTGAATTACCTTGCAGGGACGTGACCAGAAAGTCTGAGGGGCAGCAGGTCAGTTAGAAAGAAACCACTTCTCTCCACTTATCTCTCATATACATACACCCACTCACAGTATGTCCTCTAATTACGTAAACTGACCTGAGCATGTGGTTCCAGTTACAGAGTGAAACATCACCAAGTATATGAGTGGTGACACTAACGCTGTCATGTAAACAACATTAACCAGGTGTTTTACAATTAATGAAACATGCTGACTTTCAAATTTAGCACAAAAGGTACAAATTCGGTATCATTCAGTGCTTTGAAACCAGCGTGAAGCTCTTCCTCCATCAGCTCTTTTTCTCTCTGCATCTGTCATCTCTCTATAAAGGCCAGTTGCTTCTAATATAAAGCTTCATTCATACAGCTACATTAACTTTTGCTATCCATAGCTAGTTACAGTGTTGACCAAATATGTGCTCCAAGCTATCTAATGCAACATGATGATAGAAGTAACAAACAAGGTCCACAATGGTTGCAAATATTTCTGAATACAGTATGCCACAGTAGTGCTAACAAACAGTGCTTACTGAACGATCTGTTATTGTTGGAAAGTGCAGTCTAACATTTATAACACTGAACCGAACAAACATGAAGTCACCATGCTGCGCTACTTAACTGCTTCAGAATAAACTTTAAAACAATGAGCTTACATAATATTTGAAGGCATGTGCTTTAAAGGGGACATATCATGACAACCTCTCTTCAGTGCTTGTGCTCATACATTCAGGTATGAGCATCCTACCAACCCAACAAACTAACAAAAATAACAACACAGTCAGTTTTTGTGGGCTGTTGAAATCAGAAAACATTTGATTCAACAAGATGTGGCTCCCCTTCATATGTCACATGCAGTAGTATCTCCACCCACGGCCGGAGAAGTACCCATTGGGCAACACCAAGGTCTGAAAAGTCAAGCCGATGCAGAAGTCTCTTAAACTTGCATTCTCTCTAATATCCAGCAGGGGGCGACTCCTCTGGTTGCAAAAATAAGCCAGATTGTATACCAGACTATGAGAAAATGATCATACTTCTCATTTGATTTATTACTACAGTAAACATTGTAAACATGAGTTTATGGTCTTAATCACTAGTTTCAAGTCTTCTTCAATACAGCATGATGTTCATAAATTATGGTCCCATTTAGAGTCAAATAAACCATAATGCAGGGTATGTTTTAGGGCGTGGCCACCTTCTGATTGACAGGTCACTACCACAGCATTTTCCTCTTATAATTTTAACCCTTTCACAGTGTCTTTTCAGTTCATTGAAGTTAACCTTTTTAGTCACCTAAAAATGTCTTATTCAGCAATCGGCTGTTGTGCTCCACCTTCTTGTGCCACTTCTCTGGTTGCAAAAGACCAAGATGGTGACAGCCAAAAACCAAGATGGCCATGGCCAAAATGCCGCACTCAAGGCTTCAAAATGACAATGAGTGACGTCACGATGACTATGTCCACTTCCTAATTATAGTCTATGCAACTACCGTTACAAAGCACCATATTTTTCTTGCAAAACAATCAGAGCAGACTGGGCTTTTTCAGGAGGGGGGGCTTAAAGAGACAGGTGCTAAAACAGAGTGTTTCAGGATGAATACATGTATACTCAGACAGACAGTATGAGGAAAATAATGTGTTGTTTTTTTAACATTAAGCATGTAAAAATGTTCTAGCAGAAACTCAAAATACAAGTATGAACCTGAAAATGAGCATGATAAGACCTGTAGGGTTTATTGCACCTTCTGGGTACAAATCAGTGAATACAAGAACTTATGTAAGTGGCAGAATGATGCAGATACAGAAGACACTTTAAGTTTGCCTTTTGCTCAGCATGTACTTGTTGATTTTTGCACATCAGGAGATGTAATAAGCATTTTCCTTTTTGCAGACAAGGTGTTTCTAAAGGTGTTGCTTCCTTCTGGGTGTTGTGGAAGTCCTGTTTATCCACTGCATTTCAGTGGAATCCAATTAGCAATGAAATGTTCACACAATATGAGCATGGTCTCAGGCAAACATGAAAATAAAGCTAATAGCCATCCACACTGAGGACAAATTTCAATTACCTTCTGATGGACAGTAAAGTATTTTTCTGATTCTGAAGGATCCATCCCAAAGCAAGAAAAGACTCTAATTATTTAGGATAGGTACAGAAAATATTATAAAGTATATGACTGGGTATTTCATCCCAGGTGTCGGTGATGGACAGTCCATCATGGGGCTAACACCAGTCCGTTTAGACATGTAAGTAAATGTTAAAGCAAGATATTATTGTTTATTGCCTGCCTTAGATTCAGCTGATCTGTCTGCCTCAGTCCATAGGCATAATTATTTACTTACTTTACTTCCATCTTTTACCATTCTGCCAAAGACTTTTCAATTTTGTCTTGCTTATTGTTCAGTGAATTACAGGAAAAAAAAGCTGAAAGCTTTCAAGCTTTGCAAGACAAATGATAGCAATTCCTATCCTTGAAAAGATGAGAGGCTTTCAAGCTTTCAAACATGACAGGTAAAGAAAGGGTTTGTACTTTGAATGGTTACTCAACTTATTTACTGAGCGGCAACAGGAAAATACGAGAAAAATGTCTCTTTGATGCAAAGTTTGGTGGGCAGCGTCATGGGGGGGCTCTTTCTGAAGGTTTTCTAATTAGTTTCCTGTTTTTAGCAGGCAACAAACCTTGAGTGGCTGAAAAAGCAGCTGAAAAAAAATCTGTCTAACTGAAATGAGAAGGAAAAAAATACCACACCTTTTTATTAGACATCTGTTACCAGGTCAGATCTAAGGAATTAAACTACAGGAATACTCACACAAAAAAATGGTAAAACGTTTCTTGAATACTGTGTCTTCCTCTCTCGACATCTCCCTTCTTGGGATTGCTTAAAGCTTGGCTGTCAACAATGTCAAAATGTAAGCCATGGGTTGTTTCGCAGCAGCTTTTCAGAGGTACATGATAGCTAGTAGCTGTTTTGTGAGGCTTGAATAAGGGTTGGCGGTTTGCTTTTCTGCCAAGACACAGTTGCGATGCCAACGCAGCAAAGGCACAGCGGGGTGTTGGAAGGAGAAATGAAATGGTCATTCAAAATTGAAGTTCTTCAAAGCGAACAAACATAAGAAAAACAAAAATTTTTAAAAAAGGAGGGGAATGCTAGTGTGAGTGCGGATGCATCCTCTTGGTGGGTGATATTGCCTAAACAAGAAAGTGATGTAATATGAGGAGATTCAAAAGGAACACAGTTCAATATTAAAAGGTTCAAATGTGTAACACATCCTCCACTGAACTCCCAAGCCAACATAATGTCAACACCTGATTTTAAACTTATACATATTTAATAAAAGGCTGTGGGAATGTTGCTTTGATAAAGACCTCATTAGGTACAAGATGTAAGAACCGTGTTACAGCTCGTATGCTGACAGTCCACATCATTTTTTCCACTGGGGGCTGTGTCACTTAAATCCTGTAGGAAAGAAACCTTACAGGTAACATACACTCACATAGTGTGTGCAGCACGGCCATGAATCATTTACAACGTACGTCTGCACAGGAAACAGGTGTGGTGCCACCAGACTCAACATATGACTTCATTTAATGAATAACTTTGGTTTCTACTATTTTCCAACCTGTAAGCCAGACACCCTCTATCCAAGTCTACTAGAAAAATGGATATAATTATTTAACAGTTTTTTATTCTTATTGTTTTTTTGAGTGTTTTTTTTATTGATAGTACAGAGTTAAAGGGGGAGAGAGAGAGGGGGGATGACATGCAAAGGCCCCCAGGGTGGATTCGAAGAGCTACAACAGCCCCCCAATTATTTAACAGTCTCATGACCCTTGTACCTAATGGACTGAATATGCACTAGGCTGTGTTATTTTATTTAAGTGTTGGATGGTGCATTTCTTTCAGAGTTCTCAGGTTTAGCCTTCACACCACTGTCAATTAACCAAGTATGAGCAACGAAATTAAACAATAAGACAAAAGTGAAAATTAAAATGTGTCCTCAAGCACACCTATCCTCATAAAACAGTTCGTATGATATCTTACGAAAAGCTATTCCTCACTTTTGGTGCATTTTTCCACCAATCTCCAGGAGTACGTAAAGCACATATCAATTTCCGCTCCAGTCTTTTCAAAATAAACTTCCGTCTTCACAGGATACAACTGTGTTAGGTTTAGGAAAAGATGGGATAAACTGTATATGAATCACAGTGCATTATTTTTCATAAATATAGTCATGAATGGGATATGAAAACAGCCTGCCTAAGGCATAAAATAAACTTGTCCTGACAAAAAGAAACAACCCTAAGATGTAAAGTTTAGTGCAATAAAGGAAGATTTAAAGCTGTAGTTAAATACAGTGCCAGCCCTGCTTTGCTTATAGTTTAGCTTTTTGTGGTTTTGTTTTATTTCCCAAAGTACAGATAACATTACATAGTTTTCTCAAATCATGCAACATTAGTACTAAAAAATGTTTTTAAGAAAGCACAAAACTATTCTCCAATTTAATTTAGCCTCCTTCACAACAAGCTAGTATGACATGGTTGGGACCCATGATTCCTTAGGTTTAGTTTCATATGATACCAGTATCTTCACTCTAACTTTAACACTGAATCCGCTCCAACAAAGATCGATTATATTAATGCATTTAATAAATAAGTAGCGCTAAAACGAATTGCATTAACGTGTTGTCATCGTGTTAACTTTGACAGCCATAAGCATCAGCCTCAGCATAAGACAGCCTCAAAAGTTTCTTTGTAATCAGCATGAAAAAAGCTTTAAAAAAATAACTAATTGACTGAAGAAATAATCAACTAAGAAGAAAATGACCAATTAGTCAACTAATCGTCTACGAGGGGGGCAGCCCTAGTTATTTCCAGAGAGCAGCTGGTTTGCAGTTGAAAGTTTAATACATGGAAAAAGAAGCACGGGAAGGTAGAAACTCTCATCAAAATGCAACTGTCCGAACCTCAGGGATACAGTATAAGCCATATACGATGAGTTATGTTAATGAAATGGCTGATGGATAAAGGATGGTGTATTTCCTTGACCTCATCTCAGGCAGATGGAGAGGAATTCATCACGGGGCAGATAGTCCGTCGTTTACAGAGCCCGTCTATCTCCGAGCTCTGACAGATATATATCTGCCTTGCCACTCTGATCTTACAGGCCTGGTTAATAATGCAGTTAAGGGCATTCCCACGCTAGATATCTGCAGCTGTAAAAGAAACACATCGTAGAAAAACTCACAAGCTGACACAGTTGAAGACGAACAATCAAAGTTTGGTCAGTTCTGAGGAAACTGAGCTTCCTTAAGCAATACAGTCACTGTTTCTTACACGAGGAATCACTGCATGCTTCAAATGACAAGTTGTTGTTCGGGATGAAGTCAGAATACTTTTCTACATTTCAACAATTATTTGCTTCAGTCTAAAATCTCCCTGCGTAGTATAGATTCCAAGGATTAATAAAGTCATGGCAAGTTTTCTCATTATTGAAAAAAATCCTCACAATAGCAGTTATTGAATATTTCCCAAAATCCGCTGCCACATTCATCTGTACACAAACTATGCAAGGAAATAACCTGTAGTATTGCAGTCGATGACGTTATCATAGAATTATAGTTCTACACATACAAAACATCTCAGTTATATTCGTCACAACACTTGAAAGCACAGTTTATAAGTTAATCACTTCTTGGTAGTTCATAAAATATCATGTTAATGATGGAGGAGCATGCAGCTACTCTCCAGGGTCAACCTGACTTCAAGTGTCTGCATCTAAAACTAAACGGCAGAGAAGTCCTGTCATTACCAAACTTCAGAATCCATTTTAACATAACTGGCTAAGGACAGAGCCGCACGGTTCAAAAACACATTCAAGGTCTATAAAGGCGAAGTGAGCAAAGTGAAGAAGCAGTGCTTGCTCCTCCCTCGTTACCACCACCGAGGTGCCCTTGAGCAGGGACCTTAACCCCAGCTCAGACGGTGGGTGTACTGGGTGGCTTCCAGGTGTGAATGTGATCAGGGCGTTCTTGAAAAAGACAGCATTGCTCTCACAGAACCTCCCCTGAATAAATAAGGTGGAAACAAATAATCAAGATATTTTGAAAAAGTCCAATTAGGAACTTTTTTGAAAAACTATATGAACACGTTAGTGTTTTGGGACAGCGTTACGTGGGTCCGCTAGGATGTGATCAATAGCATTGATCGTATTGCTGAGTTTTCTGCTAATGAAGCAAAGAAAAACACGTCTCAATTGCTGCTGCAGGGGTCGTAGAGTAAACAAAATTTACAAAATGGAAAAAAATCAGGTATTCATGCAGGCTGGTCTCATACACTGCAGCTACACCTACGAAAAGTAATGCACTGTAATGTGTATACCCACAAAATGAATTTGTATGTAATTCACTTGCAATCAGTTTGGATCGAAAAATACCAAACTTTCACCCAGGAGATCAGCGCTCGTACCCCGTGTGAAACCAGAAATTAATGTTGATTTATTTGTCACATAATTTTGCGTACTTAAGTAACGCTACTTCCAGAGTTATTTTATGTCAAACCACAATTGTTTTCTGAACTTCAGTAAGTTGTTTTATTGCCTAAAATCAAGGAAGTTGTTTCCTGTGAAGACAGAAGTTTATTTGGAAAAGTCAAAAGTCAAAATTGACAAGTGCTGACAGACATTTGTGGGAAAATGAACAAAAAAGTGGTAAAAACCGTTGATTCATGATGTTCTTTTTTCAGTATTTGTCACTAAATATGTTGGATAAAATGTGACATTTGACTGTGTTTTATAAAAAATATTCAGCATGTATCAGTATTCACTGGTAATGTCCACCAATATCTGTGCACCAAAAAAAGCACAGACTACTGACACATAAACACATAAATGAGAAAGCTATTACCCTTTGTGCATGACACCCTCGTTGACTCGACAAGAAAATCTGGGTGGGTTACATCCCTTTCATACTGTAATGCCGAAAATATGCAGCGGTAGTCGGTCAGCATAACATTAGCTTGCTGGTTAATAGCTATTTTGGGAATACTGGTGATTTAATGTGACCATTAGGTAAATATCGCAAAGCCAGTAGATTTTACTTGGTCATCATGACAAGTAAAGTAACACCTTGCAAGCAAGAAATAACAAACTATTTAGAACTACAGTTAAGTATTTTAAAAATACTATGCTATGTTTTCATGTATCAGCATGTTACAGCTATCAAAACCCTCTCACTACTTGACCCAGCTTCAGCTGCTCTGGGGTCAAAGTTTTCATATTAAAACTTTTAGTCTGACAGGAAAAAAGCACTTGTACTACACTACACTATGTACTATAACAACAATATATGTTTTTACTTTCCATTCATTTTTAAGAATGAATTCAGCCGAATTGTAAATTGAAATCCCACTTATGTTTCAGGCCCTGCATGTTCTAATCTCAGTGATAACCACACATGCGCAAAGACAAAAAAGGACACAGGGGTAAAAAAAGACATGTCTAATACCTGATTGGATTTGTCACCCATGCACATGACCACAGGCAGAAACATGCTGTAGTAATTTCACACCAAAGCGTGGCTGATGTTATGGCACTTTGTCACTTTAGTGAGGCGAGATTTCCAGTTCAGCAAGAGCTTGCTTACGATGACCAAATCTGCCCTATTTTCTCTTGTCTGGTTGCGCTGACCTCACATGATGAATGTTCCCCTCAAGAGAGAGAGAAACAGGGCCTGTTGTTATTGATGTTCTCAATTAATAACCCCACACACCGCCGAGGATTCACACATGCTTCGTTCAGCCCGGCGCAGCATCTCAGCAAACAGCTATCAGATAGTGTGAGGATCGCAGGTCTACAGTGACGACAGAATCTGAGTTTTATGCTGAAATGGTTGATCATGACTTATAATAGCTTGTAATTATTGGTCATTATTCATATTCGTGATCTCAAATCAAGGAAAATCAATCTTGTTATACAGTCAAAAAGAAATGACATTGCTGCACTTAAAAAAAATCGATAGAGCAAGCCAACATTTTATCAAAACACGGACGTCAATAATCAGTCTTTTATTATATAAACTATTAATGTCTTGCCAATCGGGCCACTAACTTGTCTCTCAGAGGTTGTAACAGGCTCAGTCTTAAAGCTAGAGTAAAGCTACTAGAAAACCTAAGGAAATGATTGGTCATGTTAGCTTGTTGGGATGAATATTAACAACGCTCCAAAGCTAATGCTAAATTTTGACAAGGAAAAACTCACATGGCCATTTTCAAAGGGGTCCCTCTGGGACCTCTGACCTCAAGATGAGTGACTGAGAGCTCACTTGATAAACAGAGTGAATTTTGAAAGTTATTTTATTGGATAAAAGAGCTTGACAAACTGCATAATTTGCAGTTGAAAAAAATAAATAATTCACAATATATCATAACACAGTGGAAACTGCTTATAGTGATCACAGTTATAGTGATCATACGTTTATATGGATCAAAAAGCTTGGGACAGAATCACATAATTTGCTTGTAGTAATCACATAGTTTGATTATAATGTTCATTTTGGGTCTTTTCATACATAACATTTGGAAAAATATTTTAAAACTACATTAGTTCATTGATTTTTGTTTTGTATTTTATTTTGCACCCTTGATACTTTGCCTCGCGGACTGTCTGCTTTACGGCTGGATACCTGAGGCTGATGCTGCATACATGCACACTGATGTCATGATGGGAAAAGGAAAGTCATCTCTGAATGAAAAACGAATGCGCACAGGGAACGCACTCTCGTCAAGTGGACTGATAAAGCCTGGTGGCTTCATGAAACTTTTCTGCTCCTCAACCGGCTCTGCGGCACATATGCAGACTGGCGACCGCCTCCCTCTCTGCCGCCACGGTGAGAGAACGAGGAGCCCCGGCAGACCGGCGGCGTACTTCATGCACGCTGGTGCTGCAGAGCCGGATAAAACGGCAATGCCTCCCCCTCAGCAAGGGAACAGGCAGAAGAATTGGCAGCAAGCCAGTAAATACCAAAGTAGCCCGTTTCATTACTCTGTATTCATGTGATAAATATGCACGCCAATTAGATGGTAATCTGCAAAAGAAATGATGCATAACAACAAAAATTCGGTTCTAATAATCATCTGCTTACAGTCATCAACTTGACTTGGACAGATGGGATCACTGTAAATGGTTTATACTGTATTTATTACGTGGCTGTGTTGAATAATTAACTCTGATTGGTCAATCAAGGCGTTCTGCGGTCTGTTATTTCTTTATAGCAGACCGTTGTTTTGTGTTGCTATGGATGCAGTTCTGATGTCGGACTCTGGCGGACAGTTTTTGTGTCAAATCGTTGATTTCTTAAATAATTAGCCACTGTGAAAGAAACCCAGACAGGGCAATAATGCACTCTCGCATCACCATGAAGGGATAACTCACTGTATAGTATCCCTTAAATATTATTGTAATACTCAACATATCGCAAAATGTTTATAGTCGCAATAAGATTGTATCGAGACTTAGGTGTTGTGATAATATCGTACAGTGGGGCCTCTGGTGATTCACCGCTAGACTCTGAACTCATGTCGCTTATGTTCTGGTCAGACTACCATCTATTACTGTACTAAGTCAAGAGTTAATAATCAAGAGCGAAGTATTACTACCATTACGCTTTAAGAAATCCAATGTCTCAAACACCTAACTGTAATTAAAATCAATTCATCGCATGTCCGTAATGCAGAGTGGAAATATTCTGATAAGATTTCCACATTCATTAAAGACTGATGCCAAAAAAAGAAGACGTCCCTGTTGGCAGCATGTTCCTGCCACCTGCTCTGTGCGTGAGGCCGAGTCTGTGAGCACCAGCAGTCAAAGTGTCTCTCCAGCAATGGGCAAGTGGCCATGCGAAGGTGATAGACACCAGTGGCCCTGGGCCAGCATGAGTCACCGTCTCCGTGTCCTCAGTGCCCACACCAAGTTACTCCAGAAAATGCACAAGTCCCCCCCCCCAGGCAAGGTGACTTTAGTCTCTGTTCTTCCCGTCTGAAATGTTTTCCCACCTGGCATCTTGAACCCTCGTCCTCCCCGTCGCCACACTCCGAGGAGCAGAGGCCAAAATGCCACTTGTCACAGTTTCAGTGACCACAGCACAGAGCCCGAATAATAGCAGATAATAGCAGCATCTAAAGAAACGCTCCACTGATTTTACTGTGAACACCAGGCTAATCTTGGACATTACATGTGTTTATATAGAGGCAAATAATAATTCAAATACACCCACAAACATGAAGTATTTCTGAGTTTACAAACATTTAGGCAGTGAGATGCTACTGAAATCTCTGGAAGCTTGTGACCTTTGTGCTTAGATCATTTTTATTATGTATGCTTCAACTAGTCAGCTGTTCCAAAAATACAGGATCTATTATGAGTGCGGCAAATCAAGTACAACCCACCCCCTAGTGGTTAATATTCTTGAGTAGGAGAAACTGTTTCTTTGAGTTTGTCTTACAAATGCGCAAATGTGTACACTGGTAAAAACCCTGATCCCAAACCAGAAAAAAACAAACAAATAAATCAGCATAAAAGCAGCAGATCAGTTCATGTTTCTGTGTTGTTGCTGGATTTGATTGTTTATTCACACACTGTTAAATCACTGCTGCATGGTGTTAATTGGTGGCAGAAAGCAGGGGCGTAATGTACATGTTTGCATCTCTCTAAACAGTCATACCGCTCAGACACCTCCAGATGAGAAAAGCTCAGTTGATAAAAACTTGGTATGCTCATCTAGTTTGATTCATTCATTCATTCATTCATTACTGTGCGCTCACAGCAGTAAGCTTTACGAGGAACAGCGAGGGCTTTATGGACTTCACCTCCTTTTGGCTCTAACGTTACAGGCTAAAAACTACTGTGACTAGAAATGTACCATTTTTTCCTAGCAGAAACCGATTACGATACTTGACCTTACAACATCTGCCAATACCGAGTATTGATCTAATACCAGCATGATAAAAAAAAATCTAGTTATTATTATTATTATTATTATTATTATTATTTAAAAACAGATGTTTACTGCTGGCCAGGCATGGATTTGTTATGATTATACATTTGTTGTTTGGCCTGGATCAGGTTAAACCCTTTGCAAAACATGAACAAATATATACAGAGAATGAATGCAACAGAACTTGGCAACACGATTGCCACCCCTAGAAATGGAGGCCTTACATACTTACATATCGCCGTTTTATTTTCCACTATGATATGTTGCCCAATGGCCAACATTTTCTCGCTCTAACTACCGTTATGCTCTCCACTAACACTGCACAGTTGTTGTTTGCTATCCTCATGTGACAAGCTACCTGCAGTCAGTTCTTCTTTGCTGCTCTAAACCAAGCCCACTGTCGGTCTGACAGTCGTTAATCCTAATTTTCATAGTGGCCAAACGGTGGTACTGCAACTTCTCCGTCCATCACGTGATGCCATTGGGCCCAGAAGACTTCCATTGGGAAAAAGACGTCTGTAACTCAGCGGATAATGTTTTTTGAGGTGAATCAACTTGCCACTATGAACACTTGAATGGCCCATATTTAAATTAGGACCTTAAAGTTGTAAAATACACTAATAGTTGGATCCAGAAATATTTCCCTTCCTCCGTTCATATGAATGAGACCCAGACCGAGGCTTGAACGAGGGCTTGGAGGTAAAGTTAGCATGCCGTGATGGTTGTGACCCCTGTGACCGAGACACGTGACGCCAGATCGCCTGCTCCATGGACCCAGTGGATGCAGAAAATCGCCAGAAGATCCGGGTACTTTTCCAGGAGTACCCAGATTTTGGCATCATGCGCCACTGTCATAAGAATGAATGGGGCCCCACCTCCAATGGAGTATCCAGTTCTCTTATACTGTACATCCATGCTCTAAACAGTTGCCAGTGGCAGCCCCGATACATCAAGCAGCACAGTGAAGGCTCCTGTTTTGGAGCAGCAAAGAAGAATTGATTCCCTGTTAAACAAGTAGATTCTTTCTGGGATAATAAATCAAGGTATTGGATCAATGCAAATGTGTTTATCAGAGCCAGATGTGTTGAGGCCGATTTGTTTGATGTTCTTAATATGATACACAGCTCATTCAGCTGCACATTACTGGAAGATGCACGAACTTTTCACATTTTCATTTTACAATGTAATATAATAACAGTAGTCTCCTCAAAAGACACACAGAACGTCTAATGCTGTAAAGGACATTGCTCATTGTTGTTTGATTATTCATTGTTCATCATATGACATTATCTGTCATAACGGACCTGTGTGAAATTTAAAATGATGATGACATTATCTAGGCTACCATTATTATGGAAAGCACATTTATGCAAGATTCATATACCCATTACTTTAGTGACATTATACATAACATCTAAGCACTGTATTTGTTAAATGCAAGTGTAGTATTAGTATATGGCGCTATAATATGATAACATATTAGTGGACTCAATGTGTCTGAAAACAAATTAAAAACCACATTAAACAATAATTTTTAAACCTTTATCCCCTGCAGACTTTTGGTTGAAAGGCATCAGCTCTGAGCCGTGGTCCGTAAAGTGTTTTTGGTCTTCTTTTTATTTCAAAGCTTTAAGTCTCACCATTCTTACTCAGTTCATAAAGCTTTGGATATGTGCCTTTTTATTTGAAGTAATGGATTGTATTAGGCACCACATGCTTCCTGTTATGAGCAGCTCGTTGTCTACTAGTTGTGTCCAACCATTCTAAAAAAAAAAAAAAAAAAAAAAAAACAGTGCTTGATCCTATCTTCCTTGATAATTATTGTCCAATCTCTAAACTGCCTTTTGTTCCCATGGGTTTCAAAGCAGCTTGTTGCAGCTGTGGAAAACAATAGTATTTTTGAAAAGTTTCAATCTAGTTTTCAGAGCACTGAAACAGCCCTTCTCAAAGTCACAAATGACCTTTTAATGAATGCTGACGCAGGCTTGAGTTCACTTCTTGTGAAGTTCAACTGAAGTGCAACCTTAGACACAACTGTTTATGCTACTCTTTGTCATAGGCACTGGGTGGGCATATCTGGTACTGCATTAAACTGGTTCTCATCATATTTGTCTTTTGCATAAAGAGTTTTGTGTCTCCATTAATATATTCACGTCGCCTTTTTCCCATTTCAAGTACAGTGTGCCTCAAGGGTCAATTCTTGGACAAACTGTTTGCTCTTTACTGTATAGAGGCTTCTTGTTTGTTTTAGAATTGATTTTAAGATCGTATTACCTCTAGGCTCTTAGCTCCAGATTATATTTTTGACCTTTTAATCCCTTTTGAACCTTTGTGTCGTTTAAGATCCTCGGGCAGTGGCCTTCTGTCTTCTCCCGAGTCTAGGCTGAATACTGAGGGGGGCAGACTTTTGCAATCAGGACCCAGCGGCTGTGGAACAACCTGCCCAAGGAAATAAGGCTGTCTGAATCAGTGTCTTGTTTATAGGTTCTCTATATGACATTCAAAGCATTAATATAGCAGCAAACAACTATTTGCTATGTAAAGATATAGAGGAATGAAGTTGCTCTTGATCTGTGTGGTGTAATCCAGTCTCTCTCTATGCTTTCTATACATAGGCGGTCTGGCCATTTGCATGTTAGTGAATGTGAGTCCCTGTTTGTCTCACTCTGGCTAGCTAATGGTCGCCCTTTCACTACACTCATGCGGCAGTTACCACTGATAAGACCGCCCCAGTTCCCCCCAGGTAAACACTGTTAGCTCTATCAGCAGTGTTTGCGAAGTTAACACCGTCAGCAGCTAGCTGCCAGCTCAGCCATTGCCTTGTTGAGAGCCGTGTGGAGGCAATCCTTCAATCATAGATATACTCTGAGTCCCGTATGGAGCTCCTTTAAGTCTCCTCTAAAATTCAGAAAGCATATCCTGATTTTTTTCTGGGGGGGTTAAAATGTCTTGCTTAGTATTTTCAAATTTGTCTGTTAAGCATAATGTACTTAGTTTGATAAATACTGTATTAATAAAGTCCTGCAATGTACTGGCAACCTGTTTAGAGTGTACGTCGCCTTCGCCCAATGCCCAATAAGCAGTTGGAGATGGATGGATGATTATAATTATTATTAATATCAGAATTAAATATTCATTGTTGTCATTGTCATGGTGCATACCACAGGATTCAGGCGGACAACCTGAGTGGAGCTCCGAAATACAAGATATAAAAACAACAAAAAAAGAGTGAGAAGAATGAAAACTTGCATACACACACATACACATATCACACAAGCATACACATACATATACGGTCCAAAGTTTATTCATAGAGCCAGTACTGTAGCTCAGTTGTTTCCCACAGATTTGTTTTTCTACATATTTTGTCTTCATTGTCAGTTGGTAGTCCAAAGATCATCAAGGTGTTTCCTCTGTCAGCATTACTTACTTCTGAATAACCTTCCTAACAGGCGAGGAGTGAAAGGTAACCCCGTAATTTCTGAATGCACTTTTTAGCTTAACCTTTGCAGAGACATTTGCTGCAAAACTCAAGCTGAATATTTTGGATGTTGCTCTACCTGACAGCAGATGTTAGCTAAACAGCAGAAAATCCACGGAATACAAAATAATGCTCTCCTGTATAATAATACGACAGCATATCCAATTTTCTCTCTATGCAAAGCTCCATTTGCCCTTTCACTTGCACATACATTACGCACTCAAAATTTGCAGTACAGGCAAGGCTGAGATGAAAGAAAAGCCCTCCAGTCTTAACAAGAAAACTGTAGCTTCAAGGGCAAATTAGCTATGAGCATCCTCAGAGGGATGGATGGAAATGGAATGATAGAGGTCTGGAATTAATATATGCTGCATGTTTTAGTTAATCTCTAACTGCTGCGCCAGTCCTGCAAGAAACTCAAAGAGCAGAGACTAAAGTGACAATGTGAGAGTAATTGTTTTGGTGCCTAACAAGAAATTAGTTTGAATGTTTGTTGTGGGCTTCAGGGACTCCAATTCACTGCTAAATGACTCATTTGGACAGTTGTGCATGACATGTGCGATGGGGTTGATGGAGCAGGTCTGTGAAATGTGAAGATGAAATGAAGTGTTGAGAAAAAACACACTGGCCAGTTTGGTAATCATCCCTATCCACTCCACACAGACTTGATGAATGGCTCTAATCGAGTGACGTCCTCCACTGAAACGGACCCACACAGACCTCACCTAATAACACTGACAGAAAACGACTCCAGATTGAATATTTATACACTCAGCGTTCCTCTCTGCTCTCTCTTGTTTGGTTGACGTGAGTGTAAGATTCCCACATGGATTAACACAAACACTGTGAACTACCTTTTGCAACTTGTAATCAGGGCTGCACAACTAATCGAATATTAATCCCAATCACAAGTTTTGCTCCCCACAATTAATTAAACATGATCGACTGCGATATTGACCTTTAAAATGCACGCTCTACTTGGCAACATTTCATTTTAGAGGTCTGCAAATTTCATGGTAAGTAACCAATTGGAAATTTCTTTGGAATTAATGCCAAATTACTCCAATATTTACCGAAAAAAATACCAAAAATGACTTTTGATTGATTGATTGATTATGATTATAAACAGTATTTAATAATTCGTTTTGGAAAACACAAATCTCACCACTGTGTGACTTATTGTGTACACAAATGTAACCTGGTAGCTAACGTAATGATTCAGGGAGTTATTTGCTAATTATTACCTATTTAGCAGCGGACATGGAAATAAAGCATGTCAGTTAACTTTATATTCTGCAAATGTCCATCCATCGTCAACCGCTTTTCCCGTTAGAGGTCGCGGGGGGGGGGGGGGGGGGGGTTAGAGCCGATCCCAGCTGGCATTGGGCGAAGGCGGGGTTCACCCTGGACAGGTCTCCAGTTCATCACAGGGCACATAGAGACAGACAACATATAGACAGACAAGCATTCACACTCACATCCATACCTATGGGCAATTTAGAGTCATCAGTTAACCTAAACAGCATGTCTTTGGACTGTGGGAGGAAGCCGGAGTACCCGGAGAAAACCTTACACGGGGAGAACATGCAAACTCCACATAAACTCCCAAGCTGGAATCGAACCTGCGACCCTCTTGCTGTGAGGCGGCAGCGCTAACCACTTCACCACCGTGCAGCCTCTTCTGCAAATGTATTAAATACATCACAAGCTGATAGGTATCAAACTTTCTAGTTATCACCTAATTACCATGAAATTTGCGGACATGTAAAATGAAGTGTTACCAAAAGCTCTGCTGCATAAATCAGCTAGAGATGCACCATCAATCTGCAGTCGATTAAAGTCCGTGGAGGAACAACACTAAAAACATTTGGAACAACCAACTAAATCCAACATTATGCTCATTATACTGTAATCGTAATCACTGACCGGCTCGTCTGCCGACAGCACGGATCACATTATGGTGTATTCATTCTATGCTCAGTAAAAATGAGTATTGATGGTAAATTACAACGCTATCAGCGTTCAAATATAAGCTTGTAAAATATAGTTTTTGGTGAGAAATGTGAATAAATCCAGTTGTTTGAAGAGGATGTTTTCACAACAATATAAAATAGATAATAGGGAATGAATTATGCAATGTTAAACTTCTAGCTCTAAACAGCTTAGGATATATAGTATAATTAGAACTACTCATGCCAATATCTTACTTAATCAAAGCAAATGTTTAAATAAAAATGCAACAATTTATTTCCTAATCATTACAATTTAAAGACAATAACAAAGTATAAGGATAACGTTTAGTGTTTTTGACGGTTGGAATGTAGCACAACATGGAAGTGAAAGCAGCGATCTGTTTATTTAAAATGTAAAATTGCAAGAAAAATCTTTTGACAATGACAATGACTTTTAACAATGAATGATCATGCTAATAACAGTGATCTGAATATTGATCAAAACTGCCATAAATGCGCAGCCCTATGTGTTATTATAAGGTCAGTCATGTTCACATATGCAAACACATCTATTACTACAGATCAGGGAATAACAGGCAGTACGGCTCCCAAGCAATGCAATGGAAGAGACCATCGAGTACTTCAGGGCCATTACTGCGAGCGTGTCACCTGTTTTACTGTAGGAACACGGATCACCACCCACATGAGGAACATGTCGGACCATCTGTCACAAAACATCTGGAGCATCTGCAGAAGCTCATTCACTGCTACTCCCTGACTTATCC
Organism: Pterois miles; assembly: GCA_947000775.1. NCBI lineage: Eukaryota > Metazoa > Chordata > Actinopteri > Perciformes > Scorpaenidae > Pterois > Pterois miles. Next base: position 21,340,649 of record CAMQGK010000637.1, read on the forward strand.
TAGAAGGTAATGCTTTAAGGGGGAAAAACTTACCCAAACATATAAATAACAAAAATACTCAACAAATAAAAGTTGCAATAAACTGCTCAGGAAATATTCAGCAGCTCTATGGCTCAACCTCTGCTGAAGGAATGGCTCCAAACGCTGAAAGACTCCCCCTCCATCCATGACACCCATCCTGCCCATTCCCCTCCACTAGCATCCACCATCTGGTGATGCCTTTCCATCTGGACCACTTGCCTACTTGGCAAAAGTTGTACTGTCCCCTAGTCTTCTGATGTGAAAACAGACCCGTTGGTGGAGTTTTATTCTGAGTTGTTACCATAACATTAAAGATGAGGCACACCATCTGCTTTCAGTTGCCCTACCCTTGAAATGTTTCTTGGAAAATGATCTTTTAACTTAAATATCTATAAATCTCACAACATGTCAGTAAACTCCACAAGGAACACTTTTTTTTTTTTCCAACGCAGCTGCAGCATACAAGACAGGGTCAGTGCTGGTGAGCCCACTTTTCTTTGTATGTGCTCAGTCACGACAGATTATAAAATACTTTCAGATTTTGCTCTGAAAGTCACAGCGACGTAGCATTTCAATGCTGCCTGCCTCTATTTCAACAACTCTGTATGACTGTAATATCAGATTACAAGGAGAGAGTGGAGAAAGGGGATGACATGGACTGGAACAGTGATAACACAGTACTGGATACCCAGGCCTGTTACAAACATCAGGTTACTGAAACTGAAGGCAGTCAAGCCACCGATACACAACCACAGTATCTTAAAAAATAGGAAACACTTTGTGTTTGAGACAGAAGTAGACCTCTAAATTTCTGATTTGTTCAGCCATTGAAATAGAGCTGGTGTGTTGCACATTGATGCCTATTTCCACCCCATGGAGGAAATGTCTACCAGTTAGACTTTTGTTGTTGGGCTAATGATGGGAAAGTCTTCTTGCAACAAAGTCAGCTAAATCCATGAAAAACAGCGACAGAGAAATGGCCACAAAAAAAGTCAAGTCAACTTACAGAAATAACTCTTAAATCAGCATATATCACATCAAACTATCTGCGTAGTTAGACCAGTAAACAACCGCCACGTCTGACAAGTGAAGCCAGCAACCTTAGCTTTTTCCTGGGTGGCCACATGAGAAACCCAGATTGTTTCCTGGGGCCAAACAACTACTGTCAGAAGTAACCTCTATTTTATCACTGTAGAAAACTTCTTATTTTTCAGCATCTATTATATTAAAAATCACTCCAAATAGCATACTATTAAGAAAATGACATTATATGCAGGAGTCTTTGAATCACATAAGACTGACTGTTTTTAGGAGTAATGTTTCCATTAATAAAAGTCAACAACTTATTTAACTTACATTTAACATTTAACGTAACATTAACACTTACATTTCCTTCTTTCGTTGCATGCAGCTTTGTAAAAAGTCCTTGCTGCTTTTGTATCTTGGCTAGCAGCCCTTCGGCTGTCCTCTCCTTCTCATTTCCAGACAGGTTTCTGTATTTTTCTGCATGTTTTGTCTCAGTGACGGTTTAAGTTGTATTCTTTGAATACAGCCACGTTTGCTGCAAACTAAGCACACAGCTTTAGCGCCAACCTCCGCGAAATAATACTTAGCAGTCCATGACTCATTATAGATGTGCCGCCTCAGCAGGTGACGCTACTTCAAACATCATTCATGTCAATTTACGTCGATGTAAAGTGTGCCAGGAAGAAGCACACTAAGAATACACAAGCATTTCAAAACAAAAGCTATATTCTGTATTGTTTTTTTTAGCTTTGTAAGTAAAATTGTGTGGTTTGTCTGAGACCTCCCGGGCCGAGTACAACGCAGTATAATGCCCAGGTCTAGTATAGAGTCCATGGGCTAGACACTTCATTACTTTCATTACTTACATCATTACTTTCAGATCACAGAGCTAAGCAGCTTCTCAAGTTGTGACTCTGTTTCTATCCAGGAAGTTGGGAATGACATACGTCCTTCATCCTTGTATATAGCATGAGAAAACACAGACATTATTGTGTTTGCAAAATAAAACTTTAAAGTAATAAACCCAAAGACAAAAAGAAGTGACAGTAAAAATCTCTCTTCAAATTGTGCAAATAGATAATTTCTGGCTTAGCATATTTGTTTGCATTAGGCAACTGGGGAACTGGGTAAAAAAATTAATTGTGCAGCAGATATTTTTTCATGCATATGGTGAGGAGACTATTAGCGTGGAAAAACAGTACATTTTCTTTAAGGACTTGAGTTTTTCAAAGTTCACTGGGTATTTATTTATTTTATAATGATGCTAAGATCTGTGACTCAGATGTATGTTGTAATGGTAATACACGAGGCAAAAACTGGGGCTAAGTAGATTTTTCTCTGAGAGTTGACCCTTTGACACGATGGAGAGGAGATACATCCAGTCTGATTTGAATTAGTTTTAATCAGTTTATCTCAACTCTGAAGTCTCTTGAAAGTACTCCATGGAGGCACACTGAAAGCTCCAGATACTCGTGTCTTTTTAAAAAGCACCACCATCACTAATCAACAATGCTGAGAGTCCTTTGTTGTGCAACCAGTCGTCCATAATTCAAAGTTTAATTATTGTTATCTAACTCATTACAACTCCTCACTTGTGTGCAATGATTAATGTTTATAATGCAGTATGGGGGAAAAAGATACTGTTTACTCAGGTAGACCACTAATTAGCTACAGTTGATTAGTATCACCTGAAGGTCAGTTAAGCTTATGAGCACACTAAAAAGGACATAATGAGAACCGCATTTGTAAACACCATTTCTTTTTGTTTCCTCTGCACTGTTTTGTTCTCAATGATGATAGTTATCTTTGACATGTCGCAGATCAGCTTAATTACATGAGTTTTTTCTGAAAGAGTTAGTTTTTTTGATTCCAGGACTTCAAAATGCAGTCATATAATGGCATGCATTTCTATGACAGTAACAGGAATCCTTTATTGCTGTTCAGCTGATTTTGTTTTGTCCTGGCTGCCCACAAATCCAGGGATGCACAACTGTGGTGCACCAAGCCGTTACAAAATAAAGTGATGCGCCAACCCAACAGCCAGTTCCCTACCACGAGATCACCCTGATGAACTCATCAGATGTGGGCAGAATCTCAGTTTGTTCGCTCAAACAGCAGCTCTTTACAACTTCACCCCCCTGTGTGGAGAGCTAGACAACGTATGTTTATCTACGCACTGCTGGACGTCACAGCGTCTCCTTCAGAAATCCAGTGCACAGTTTGCAACAGCCTTTAATGAAACTCAATGTCACCCCTTTTGAGCTGATGAAATACCACCTCATTAAAATAAGTTCTTAAAACCCTTTTGTCACTTTTATTTCACTATGTTAAGATGATAATTGGTCGTACAGCACTAAAACAGCCTTCAATAGCTAAATGAGCCTCTTTTGCCCGTAGTCAAGATGTCAAGATATTATACGAAAGTATGAAACAGGACTAGGACCCTTGTATGTCATCATCGCACTTAAAAAAATACTTTTACTGGTGCCAAAACACGAAGCCAAAAAAAGAACGGAGTCAACACCATCCTAGTGTCTGCGGTCTGCATCCATCAGGCAACATTTGCCATTTAGGGAGTCAGGCAATGAGCCATGCCTAACATTGAAAACTGCATCCATAATCCTAAAAATGCAGGTTGTTTTCTGCTCCTAGAGTAATGCGTCTGTAATTTAGTTCATGGTAATTCTGCCTTAGGTCTCAGCTGACACATTAAAAATGCAACCCACGTCAAAAGGCATTTGCACAGCCCAACGGTCCCATAGGAATCAGCAGAGCAACAATCAATCCCTGCCACAGGGTTCTGTTGTGGAGATGACAAAAACACTTGCCCTCTGATGTTCAAAGACAATAAATGTGCTTTTAGATCTACAGTTTTACCATTTGAAAACTGTAAGAAGGAAATGGTGGATGAAAAGACTAAAATCAAGGAATTGCAAAACTATTATGAGCAAGAAGGAGGGTCAAGGGGGTTAATCCCTACCTATTTTGCTCAGTTAATCATAGTTTTCACAAAATTGAGCCAAAATATTGAAAAGAACCTGCAGCTCATGAAATGGCTCCAATATCAATAGTGTCATACAAGGGATGAGGTAGTTATGTCGTAACGCATTTCCTAATGTACAGTCTTACTGCACTTGGCATTGGCATATGGTGTGATTAATGTGCAGACAGAGGTAGTCATTGAGAAATATATCTCTCCATTACCGGATTGGATCATTTCCTTTGAAGACCAACGGTTGGACTCAAAGTCACTTTGTAGCAGCATGTAAGAAGAATAAAGTTGTCACACCTCACAGCGAGTCCCCCGGGTATACCGAAAGGAGTGCACCGCTGCCTCGCGGGTGTGGCTGCAGGCTAGCTGAGTCTCTGAGGCTGCTTTGGGCATAAACGTTTCATCCTGACCTCCCTCTGTGCATCAGCACTAATCACAGCTCCACAGACACAAACAAGCAGTCACAGTCTCAGCTTCCTAATAATCGGATATCACTTTGTCTACAGAATTGCTACAGTGCAATCTTGATCGTTTTGATCTGAGGTGAGAGCAGTTCAACTAATTTCAGCTTAGCAATCAACCAATGCTATTATCCTGTAGCTGAATAGAAAAATATCCAGTATCTGATACAGTCACCATATACTGTATATCCAAAGCACACGTCTTGGCAGACAGAAATTTCTAAAAGATATAGGACTCAAATCATCCATTATCAGGCCATTAAATATGCATTATTAGTTGCTATAAGTCGTGGAACTGATTAAAATATTACATTTTGAATACAAACAAAACTGCTTCTTTAGGTTTAGGCAACAAAATCACAACTTTAGGTTTAGGCAATAAAACTACAACTTCTTTAGGTTTAGGGAATAAAGTTACAACTCTTTGGGACTAGGCAACAAAACTACAACATATTTAGGGTTAGGCAAAAAAAGAAAAAGGTTTAGGCAATAAAATTAAAACTTCTTTAGGCAACCAGTTCTGTGTCCCATCAATCATCCCCGACCTCCACCCATTATAGTGTTACACACTGTCTATACTACAGCGCCCGACTTCTGCTTCTACCACTATGGTCGCTAGAGGTTGCTGTCAAGTTATTTTATACCTTCTTTTGGAGATCTAAGATTTGAAAAGACCTTCTAGTGGGTATAGCAGGCCCATATTTACCCACATGTTGGGGCTTATAACAACTGATGGCTATTTAATAGCCTGACAAAAGTCTAACTGGCTGGATACTGAGGCTATACTGACATTTTTAGGAGTGATGGACAGGAGTGATGGACAGTGTTATCACTTGATATTATAGTGGAGAGGCAAAGTGAACTCTTGAAGGGCCACTCAAACTCACAGCATTAAATTGGTGTTTCTCCATATAACAGACAAAAGCATAGACTGTATTATTGCATGAAGCACTATTAATACCCAGCTGCTCTCCCTCTTGGTTTTACATTCAGATTTTGTCTCATATGTGTGTGCTGTAGAAACACTTCCAAGATCATCAGATGGTCTTCCCATCATGCATTGCTTCAAAAGAGAGAGGGGAACCTATGTCACTAGCAGGTGGGATGGTAGCAACAGTTGCACCTTGGCACAACATCCTTCATCATGTACACCGTTTATGCAGCAGTTGGCACGGTGGGCAGGCCATGTGTTGGCTTTTAAGAGACTCATTAGTACAGTGAGGATCAACAGAAATAAGGTTCAAAGCCGTTACTTTAAAACAGTATACAGTCAAATCCGTAAAGCAACACAACACTAATGTCAGCTATAGTGTGTGTAGAGATGCTGCCGGGTCAGATGGGTTTAACACTTTTTTACAATAAAGGAAACTGTGAGTAAATCCAATTATTTAAGGTAATAGGATCATTTAAAATGCAATGCAACATCTGAATGTTTACATGTTATGAAAGCCTAATTGAAAAACACATCAATTTTAACCTGCTTGGAAAACTTAATAACTGTATCCAGAAACTGAATAAATTGTTTAGATGAATTGTTATTCATTTTAGATGAGAAAATAAATCATATAGAAAAGCAGCTGCCACAGAATACTTTAAATCCTCCCACCCTTGTTCAGTGCTACTCAGGTCCTGTGCTTCAGCACCACGGACAGCGCCGTTATCAAAGCAACCAACATCTGACGAAAGCTTGAGCTCTGTGCTTTCTGTATCTACGTAGTTTTCATTTTCATTAACATACAAGCAGCACCTTGTTACAAACTTCATTCAAATGCATCTTTGATCCTCATAAAAGCAAGATGTATTAAAAAGGCCATGACAGACACAAAACAAGTAGCCTAAAAGGAAACAAAAAACAAACAAAAAATGATCAAACTGGAGTCATGTCACAGAGACTTTTGAGAATCCATTTTAAACTTGACATTGGTCCACATACACACAGATAATCCTATCATAATGTGATTAATGCAGTGATGTGAGTAGAGTGAAGTCCACGTAAACATCAGACTGATTATGTTAATGTAATTATACTCCTAGTTGGATTAAGCTTCAAGTGTGTGTACTCCCATTATAGTAACATTAATGAAGGGCATTTGAACCATGTAAATAATTCAAGCGTGACTCTTTATCGGAGTTTGACGCATGCCAAAGGTGTTCTTCCGACACTTCACTCTGTTTTGTCATTTATGAACACTAAAAACTTTCAATCAATGAACACTACACACTATTTTAAATCTAAATGTATGAAAGTGCATAACGCGCTGTTGCAATTACATAATAGACAAATGGATGTACCGTCATTGTCACCGTCAGAGGGATGGAGCTTGAGGTTTGCAATTGATCCTTCACTAAGTCCTGTCCTCAAATGCAAAATGGCCAATCATAGTGTAGCCTCGACGAGCTTCATCTATCTGGCGTTGCTCCACTGACTCATGCAATCGTTTCAGATTTTCTTTGTTTCAAGGATGATGTGGATTTCGAGCTAGTCAGGGTTAAATGTTATGCCTGGGGCAGTATAAAAGTGATAATAGTTCCCCTAAGAGGCTGGAAGGAAATATAAATTTCTGCAGTCGATTAGACTGTCAGGCTATTAAATGGGCATTATCAGTTGCTATAAGCCCCATAGATGTGGGTCAATAGGGGTCTACTACACCTACCAGGAGGTTTTATCATCTATTCACATAGTAGATCACCAAAAGAAGTTATACAAGAACTTGTCAGTGACCTCTAGTGACCGTAGTTATTATGACAGGAACAGATGTGGAAGTCAGACGTTGTAGTATAGACAGTAAAACTCTGTGGAGGTCGGGGACGATGGATGGGATACAAAACAGGGTTTTCACCGAGGAGGCCGGAGTTTGCATCCCATATGAAACCAACAATGTGTAGTTGTCTTTGTGTTCATAGTTATTTTAACCCAAAACACATTGTTTTACCTAAACTTAACTGTTTTATTGCCAAAACCTAAAGTTGTTTTGTTGCCTAAAAGGTTATGTTTCATTCAGTTTAATAACATGATAGAACGTTGCTTTTAAGTTTCACAACTTTTACAATGTAGTAGGCATAGTAGGTTCCTAAAAATGCCTATTTAATGACATGATAGCAGTCATTCAAACGCATAGTGTCGATCCTTCTGTCTGCTTCTGGCTGAAATCGCTTTGGTGTTTTTCAAAAAGTTTGTTAATATTTATACAGGAAGTGCACTTAGCGACAGCGTAGCTCTGACGGAGTAGCAGCGGGTGAAGGGCTTAGTGAGGGGTCAACTGGTAACATAATGCAGAGGAGGCATTTGCGTCTATTCATCTGACTATGTTCTAGAGCACGGAGGAAGGAACACTAATGAAACAAAGCTTACCATTACCAACCTAATGGCTGTGAGACCCTTTCAGAAAAAGACGTTGTCCGGTAAAAGGACTTGGCCTTCAACTATTTTATAGCACTGACAACACAGATGAGTCTATATACGGCTGAGGCTCTGCTAGCAGATTCTTAAGTGTCTCAATTCAAAATCAGATTACAGATTTCTCTCAAACAAAAATTGTCATACGCATTGAAAGCTGGCAAAGGCAGTTTTACAAGATTTTATCCATTTTTTCTGCCATTTTACATCTGTGATCACACAAAGTAGAAATTACTTCTATTTCTTCTCATTCAAGCAACTCAATTTACCCATACTATTCAGCAAATCACAGAAAAGATTGTTAAAGCTGTCCAAAAAAGGATGGACAAAGAAAGCAGTTTTTTATCCCCATTACATAAAGTCAATCTATACACGGCAGCTTAGATTGTATATTGGCTATTTACAACGACAGCACTTCTTTGGGCCTTTATTAGTGCACATACAAAACTATAAGTGCAATTAATTGGTAATCAGCAAGTAATTGTGTTTAAATATCAATGATCATTAACTCTTTATTCATGACTTCTCATTGATAAGTCATGGGTTATCAGCTACAATTACACTTTATCCTCAAGTTTAGTAGACACAAGCTAATTTACTTTAGCCTTATCTAAAGAAACCTCCCTTGTTTCTTCACAATTCAATTAGCTCTAATTCTGTACAACAGGATGGTCTTAAAAGATACACGCCTCACTGCTAATTTCAAATACTGGCTCTCACTGCAAATGTGACATTTTATGAACATCTTTTGATAAGGATAACAATGCAGCTTCACTTAGCTAATGGAAAATTAGCAATCATTTTTATAAACATCTTTTGATAAGGATAACAATAGAGATTCACTTCACTAATGAAATTTCAACATACATTTCCAGACTTCTGACGTCTCTTTCCTATTGTCATAAATATGGATGCCCCTATTGCTGGACCGTAGGGACACAACGCAATAGGAAAGCTAATGGATCATTAGCGGTGCTGAGAAGTCATTTAGAAAGGTCTGTTAATTGCAATTTACTGCAGCTGATGTTTTTATACATTAAAGAGCTTTTGCAATAGTTTGTAATGGCCCATTACAGTGATATATCAAAGCTCAGTAATCACATCCACTGACTCTTAAGGGAGCTCACTAGGTGCACTGTTACAGCAAATGTCTGGTACACTTTACAGCAGGTAGGGTGCTTTCTCACCTGTAATTTGGTTTATTTGTTCCAGACCAAGGTGAACAAATTATATTGCTGCATTTTAGTTTTGGTCCACTTCCTGTTCACATTGACTTTTTTCAAACAAACCAAGAGGAGTAAACATGAAGTTATATACACTAAAAAACTCGACTGACAGAAGTTTATGCAGCTCTTCAACACTTCAAGATGGTGTGAACGCATAGTCCGAACGTCAAGGAGCGCATGGACACATGCATGATTGCCGTACTGTGTGATCGCTGTCACACAGTTTTTAATACAGTTAATGAACTGACAAAGAACACAGAGTCGGATACAAGCACAGCAGTTTTAAGAGCTTCTGACTGTTAATTAGGGAAAATACCAACGCTGACGTGCTTACAGCATATACATGGTCTTAAATATAGATTGCTTCCTGAACAGATTTCACTATCAGCAGTAGTGCTGCGCAATTAATTGAATATTAATCGCGATCTCAATTTTGGCTTCCCAAAATTAAACGAACATGATCAACAGTGATATTGACATTTAAAATGCTCCACTAATAGAAAACTCTGCTACATATCAAATCAAGTGCTTCCTAAACTAACAGCCAGCCACCAGCAGGCGATCCAGATGTTTCACTTTTAGCAAGATTTCAGCTGACGGGCTCAACAAAAATCCACTGAATTAAGGTGAGGAAGAACCTTATTTTAGGTCTTATTTTGATGCAAAGAGTTGCACAACTTAGAAGTGGAAAGCTGTGTTTTGTTTTGTTTTGGGTTTTTTTTCAAATTTGAAAGTGCAATAAAAATATTTTGCCCCTAAAATAAATGAATAATACTGATCTCAATATTGATCAAAACAATTGTGATTAGCATTTCGGCAATAATGGTGCAACCCTTATCAACAGATGAATTTATTAGTAAGCATTTATTACCTTACATTAGTTTAGCTTTTAAAATTATGCTAAAATCACATATCTGCTGGTAGTTCTTTCGCTTGCTTTCACACCACAGAGTCTGCTTGAAACCAGCCTAGACCCACCGGTTCACATGGTCTTAGTTTGGTTGGGTTTGACTGACTGCTTTCACACCAGCCCAAATGAACCCTGCTAAAAGGGGCAAATGGACCTGAGTTTGTTTTAACTGAACCAACCAGATTAGCAAGAAAGCACCCTAAAAGCTTTGTATTTTTCAGCTGACAGGTAGGGCCAGTGAAATTAAATATGCCTTGCTGTCACATATGTTCTGCTACTTACTATTGTATTCACAACCTTATTGAAGTAACACAAGAAAATCACACACAAATAGATATTATATTACCTAGTTGAGGGCGTGCACATGAGTTTTGGGACGATCCAGCTAGTTGGATCAGAGGTGTACATTTGGGTGTCACTTTGCCATTGACATGATGGATCCTCGTGCTTTTTTTCTGCCTACTTTTCAACTCTCAAATCAACTCATCTTCAACTATAAGCACTACTGCAAATCCCTGTTTAGTGTTACTATATCTGTGTTCCACTGTATTGTACTTTTAACTAGCAAATCCCTTCATTTGGATAAGAATTGCTCACATTTCAAAAGGTGCAATGATGCCACTTTAGTCAGTGGTAGCTTGGCCTTTCTCATTAAAGTAGTTGTAGGATACCCAATTAAGGTCAAAAGCGTGTCCTTTCTCTAACACCTTCATTGTAAGGAGGGCGACTATATTAAGACTATTTATACAGAAAGAGAATCAGAGCTGCATGACCATGTGGTAAATGTCCTGCTTATTGGCCTGAGGGTAAACTGGCTGCTATCAAGAGGCAGTGGAGGGTGGTGGGGGGGTTGGAAGAGGTCTGGAGGGGAGAGGCGGCACAGCAGGTAGCGAGCTCCAAACTGTTCAGCTTTGTGACCTCTGGAAACCATCCAGCACTGCCTCTGCAAGACAAACATGACCTCACCTTTCACGCCACACATTCTCAAAAGAAATCTCACAACCACCATCCACCAGCCAATTAAAAAGTTATGCATAATTTATCATGTCGCTTGCCAGCGCAATCAAATTGAATATGATTTGCTGTTAATTCTTGCGAATTTACATTCTGCAAGCAAGGACAGGGGAGGAACCTGTAACCTGATTCTATCGTTCACCCTGACCAAAAAAAAAAAAAAAAAAAAACCTCACATATGGCTGGACTCCACCACTTTTGCTGATACGATGAATGCAACCCCTCCAGATATATGATGGTAATTTTTAAATACAGGGCCGTTAATGACAAAGCTGAAAATCTCACATCCCCATTGTGCAATGCCAGCACAAAAGACGCATCATGCCTGTGAAATGAAAGTAACCTCAATGGGAGAGCTATCCCTGACTATTAAAATTTTGGCCTAGGGGTGAAATCATATTACAGAGACTGCTGGAGATTCTTATTCTTTTCCACTCTATTCTTAGCAAGCTGAAGTCAGGTAAAACACATCTCCTTCATCCTTGGTATAAAATGACTCGGCCGTTCCTCCAATTAAAAGATAGCATTAAAATACAGCAGACGCGGAGCTGCGATAGCGTAATTGCTCACTACAGTCGGTATGGGTGCGAGCAAAGCTTGTCCGTTAAAGCCCGGAGGGGCACGGCAGACAGAGGCAGGAGTGACACGCACAGGGACATTAGCGGACATCTCTCATGATCCAAATCCTCTCTTTTGCTTAACAGCTACACTTTAATTGTCACTAGCTCTGCCAATCATTCAGTGCACACACTCTCGCTCCTTCTCGCTCCATCTCGTCCTTGCGGTAGAGATAAATCCGCGGGATGAGAGCCAGACATCTCAATGACTAATGCACCTGTGGATGTACTACTTTTTGTATGTCAGTTTTCATTTTCTCTTGGCAGTCAAGACAGTGGAGGGCATTAACGAATGCCAGGTACACACGACACAAGAATCAAGCTGATTTTGAGCCGGATTCCCCCCTCCCGACAAACGTAAGCACAGCCCAGATTTTTTGATGGTTGTAAAGATTATCTTCCCACATATTCCTTTGGTGTGACGTATGTTAAGATTAGAGAATTTTATAATATATCTGAGGAAAATGTTGATATTCATAACGATCTCATCTGAGTGTTCTTCATGACTTAATTACTCGAACGCAACGCATGTTGTGTCCACGACTTCCCATCTTGTAAACACAAGTTCACAAGCTCCATTTGAAGGCACCAACAGTCACGTGGGAAAAGATGATAGCCAACTGAGAACCAAGCTGACTCAAGCGGAAGGACAACCACCATCTTTGCAGCTGTGGCTAATGCATGAGCTAATGCAAAACGCGAAGCAAAAAGTAGGAGTAAGATGGACACAGGAAATAGAAGACCAGTTTGTTAATTTGTGGCAACAACTCAACTGTTTGTTTAACATGTCTCATCCATCCTTCATGAATTTCAGTACAAAGTAGTGCAAAAACTAACATCTAAATTCTTCCTCCCCATCGTTCGCCATGCTGTATACACTGAAATCTGAAAATTTTATGAGATTTATGTTTTTTAGTCAAGATTCTTGTTGTTGATGATTGAATCTTAGCATGTGGTGTGCTGTTTTGGCCAAATTGTTGCGTACCACACACCATAGGAACAAAACTGTTAAATTTAACATAACATGTCGTTATATGTGGGATTTCTCACATTTTCAAAATCTGTTAAGATTTGATAAATCTCTTCCTGTGGCCAGCCTTTAAAGGAATAGACAAGTCTGGGGATACAGTCGATTGGGAAGGTTTAATCAAAAACATCCATTTTTTAATCTCTGCGAGGGCAGACAGCGAATCATATCAGCTCACACAGCAGCAGTTTCACTAAGTCAAAAGTCAATTTGAACAAGCCCAGCTCGCTCGGGTAAAAGCAGTGTTTTGTGGGCTGGTTGAATCGAACGCCCGGAGCCACCCACTGCTTAATGATCAGCTAATCTCACAGGAAATCAGCTAGTGCTGGTTTGGCTCTTTAAACAGCCTTCTAAACTCCACTGCAATACACAGTTGGGTGACATTTTGCAGCAGTTTTGTACTATTTAGTAAATATGAAGTTTGACACAACTAAGAAAAGCCTTGCTTCTGAAAAAACCTCTGAATGTTTTGCAGCAATGTGTGGGTCAAAGCATCTTCACTACATTATTGATTTACTTAATCAAACCCACTGTCCTTAGTAGACATTACAAGCTTGCCGTCTCGTTTCCTTCCCACCAGAACCAGCATGTTGGCCACGTCTCCTGTCTCATTTAAAATTGAGAAAGAGAAAAACTGAGCTACCTCTCTTGGTCTGTCTCTCGTCAGTGCGTTAGTACCCCAGGCCAGCTACGCCACATTTAAAGCAATTTTCTCTACTTTAGTGGAACACTGTCTTCCATTCTTTATGTCTTTGCAGGAATTCTCAGATGAGCAGTCATAAAAGTTTGCCCCCCTTAAAAAGGACGAACAATCATCACTATATAATTCTCATTTTCAATTATAAACCTTAAGTGAAAATTACAACCGAAAAGAAATGACATTTTGGTACTAAATTCAATCAGGCACTTGTCCCACTGTCATACTGTATTATACTGCATTCACGCCGTAATTGTTCAGTGAGTAGGGGAGTCATTTAATTTGATCAGTCATAATGTACTTCCTCCATGAATGAGGCACATCAAGGTCCAACAAGATTGGCAGCATTCCTGTATCTCATCAAGTCATCTTGTCTGTACGTGGTTCATCTATCGGTTCATCATTGTGATGAAAAGATGACTGTGCTCCACGATAAAAGGAAGTTATGCTTGTTAAATACATTTTTCTTTGTGATTGTTAGTAAGTTTCCCTGCTGTTAACATTACATTACATGTCAGTTATTCAGTTTGTTTCTGAAATAAAATAATGTGGAAAATGCTGCAGTTACAGTACATACCAGAGACCAGAGCTGATGAATTTTGCTCTGCTGATTCTCCAACATCCATAAATGAGAGCATAATGAGCATGTGTTTTTTCTCCCCCTCACTGCTACAGTATATTGCGAGAGACATCCAGCCAGACAGTAATTGAGCTGGCCAATTGGCCAGTGTTTTCACTCACAGCAGACACACACACTTAACTGCCTCCAGCCAAAGAAAAAAGACCATTAGCATATCGTGACGACTATATGTCTTTCAGAAAAGCACATAGAGAATCAAGAGAGGCACCTTTAGTCTAATCAAGGTCTTCAGCACAAAAATACACCATGACACATAACAAGACAAGAGCACAGCATTAACATTGAATGCCAAAATCAAGGTTACAAGTTCCAATCCCACTGGGAACCATGTATATCTAAAATAAAAATACCAGGCCAGCTGGCATGTGGCATGTTGTGAAAGTGTTTCACCTACTCCCAAGAACAATCAAAAGTCCCATCACGTCAAGAAACAACCAAAGCAAGTTTCACCAAGAGGGCACAAGCTCCAGTTCACATCCCCCCAAAAAAACTGAATGCACAAGTTTTGAATGAATTTTTCCTTTTTATTTTTTGAAAAAGGTGATCACAAAATACAATATAAAAATAGTTTTTTTAAATTCCTACTTTACTGGCCTGCCCATTTTTCACTTTTGGTTCAAATGCAATTTTGTTCATTCTTCTAGTTTAGTGCCAGCACAACGATTTTTACTGTCTGATGGTTTTTACCAGAGATGGTTTTACAATACCACATCCATCAGCCATCACTGACTGGGAGGATGGCATATAAAAATGGTCCTGAAATCACAATTGAGGACAAGACGTTTGTAGTGTCTAATGGTTTAGATGGCTCCGCTATGAGGAGCTACAAAAGTATGGAAGCATATCAGCACACTGACCGGTCAGCATACAAGAGCATGACCTCATGTCCACAGTATTTTTCTAAACTCTCACTGCTAGACAGATGCTGGGTGCCGGGTAGACAAAGGTCCACAGTAGAGAATTCAAATTTCTGAGGAGCTATCACTGCAGGTCACAACAATGCTGGAACCGAAGCACCTGTTTCCCACTATCTAGCTTGCTAGTAGCTAGGTCATGCTAGGTAGTTTATGGTGGTTAACAAGCTAACTTGTTATCTATTGCCAAATAGCTAGCGATAAACTACTACTACTACTACTTGCCTAATCCTAACCCTTACCCTAACCTCAACCTAAACCTAATCTTACCCCAACCCTTAACCAAGTCCTCACCCTCACGTTATGAGGACATACATTTTGCAAAACGAAAGCAAGTCCCCAAAATGTGACTGTGTAAACAGATTCATGTCCCCACAACATATAGTAATACAAGCCCACACACACACACACACAATGCTCCCCAGTGTAAAGGTACAGTCTAAAACAGTCCTGCTATTAAGATTATGTTCTGTTTGTGCCAGATAAAATCCACACATAGCAGGTCCCCTCCTTCTGAAACATTACTGGACCACTGTGGTGCCCTAAAGCAAGACACTTACTCAGTCTGCAACTGCTCCAGTGGAGCTACTCGATGGCCAAAGGTACAAGAGTGTGGTTTTGTTGGACAGTGTGTGAATGTGTTTGATGGATTTAATTTAACAGGAGGAAGAGGAGAGCTCATTCACCGCAGCATGTCCGTGGTTGTAATCCAACCCAAATCTGCCACAGCACAGACTCATAACATGAGCACAATCTCTGAAACAGTGACCATGTGTGGTGCGTGGCAAGGGTGCAACCAAATAGAAATGTGCTTCAGTCACCACACTGATAGGTCTGTCAGAGCCTGCCAACAGCTGGATACAAAAGTGATGAGCTCCACTTTTCGTATCATCGTGATCATGTTTATCGGCTGTACACATCTTTTTTTCCCCTCCTATGAATTTAAAGTAAATTCGTTCAAAAGTTGATGGTTCCTCAAACATCCCTCTAGATCTCACAAAAGTTTTTTTTTTTTTTTTCCCACATCATAGACCTTGATTTTACTGTGATTCAGATAACCAAAGAAAGTATGAGCAGATTTATAGCATCCAGTGTTTGAGACACTCCAGGCTTTGTTCTTGATTGACTAGTTTGTGCAGATTATCATTCAATTTTCATTATTTTTTTTCATTGTGAAATAAAACTACGTTGTTAGACACTGTGTAGGTAGTTAATGATATAGCAGGCTTGCCATACAATCATAAGGTACATTAGGTATGTTCAGTTTTCAGGTAATTTCTGCTATGATTTAAGTTCCTCTTCAAGATGAGGATGAATCGGGCCAATACATATTAGAGTTTGTATGTAAATATAGCTGCAATTACTATATGAATAGCCTTGATTCATCATTCACTAAAAGCAACAAAAACAACAGGAGAAGCACTTGCATGTACTTTCTGTATGTATTATACAGGTTTGATGGGATTGGAGAGAAATTAGTAGTAATCAAATTCAGAATACTGAAACCTGCAGGCTATTTACAATATCGGCTGTACTAGAACTCCAATAACAATTGTGCATTCAGGTTAAACATCTACATATGACATGCAGAACACTCTCTAAGGTTGCAAATGTATTAGCTAGAGATATCAGTGTGCTGCAAACAAAATTCATTTCACAAGTAAAATGTTTAATAAATTAGGGCCGTCAATCAATGAAAATATTATGCAAGATTAATCGCATGACAGTCCAGGGTTAATAACGATTAATTGCAAATCTGTCAAAAGATTTTTTATCTGTTCAAAATGTGCATTAAAGAGAGGTTTGTCAAGCATTCAAAACTCTTATCAACATGGGAGTAAGCAACTATGCTTGCATCATGCAAATCTATGTGGATATTTATTATTGGAAATCAATTAACAACACCAAACAATCACAAATCTTGTGCAAAAACCATGGACATACTTTAGCATAAAAAATATGCTCAAATCATAACATGGCAAACTGCAGCCCAACAGACAACGACAGCTGTCAGTGTGCTGACTTGACCGTGACTTGCCCCAAACTGCATGTGATTATCATAAAGTGGACATGTCTGTAAAGAAGAGACTCGTGGGTACCCAGAGAGGTTTTTGAGATGATCACAACAGATCAACAAATTATGTAGCACACATTGGTAAATAAAAATGTACATCATCAAACATCACTGCTTATCTGTTGATGAAAAAAACAGTTAACTCTCCCTCCAGTCATCTTGTTTGTCTTCTACTTGTCTAATATTTTTTCACCTTAAAAACAATAAATGGTGGTCAGCTATTAATCATGATTTTGTTTGGAGTATTCCTAGCTGTAAGACAGCATAACATTCTACAAACAGAGATGAATTGGATATGACATTTCCACCTGCTGGTTACAAGAAAATGTCAGGTTTCAGCAAGAAAAACTATTTATAAGGTTAAAAGAAGCTTTTGGTTATACTGAAGGAGAGAACCTTTTGCTGGAAATGTAAAAAAACAGAACTGACTTGAAATCAAACTTGTCTACACTGAAGGTAAATAAATGTGACCGCCCCATCAATATTTCCCCATGTCAGTTCAGTGTCCAGGTACTAACTCCTTCTGGTAGAAAATTCTCTTACTTGTTGAGATAGCAGTTTCATGGCCTTGCTTTCCTTAAAGGTAATCACAAAATGGCTTTTAACCTTGTTTTATAATGAAAAAGACTATCCGTGGTGGCTGTGTCGATTCGGGTCACTCTAACAGATCTCTCTGGAGCGAGTGGTATGAGAAGAAAGACTGGGTCACCTTCAACCTCTCCTCAACCAAGATCACAACCCAATCCAACAGCCAATCCCTAATAAACAGGCCTTCTTATTATCGTACATGTCCACAGCCTCTGTCCTTTCCCGTTCATTGTCTATGTAAGTAGCCATGCTATGCATTCTGCTAGCGATTCAAGAGACTGGGCATTATGTTTCCCGCTCCTCATTTGCAAAAGAAAGTTGAGGTGTACTTTAAGCATATCACAGGCATCCAATGCAACACTCCACCTCTGGAAACTCCTGAGAAACTTTTAAGCTTAGCGTTGATTGAGCAACTGCGTGGCTTATTTTTTGCATGAAATATTTTCAACACATTTCTGTGAACTGTTTTCATGATATAAGAGAACAATCCGCCTTAAAGCTGGGACCAGCAGCCCACAAGGGAAAGCGTCCGTCCAATCAGGTGCTGAGTGCCTTGTGTCTAGTGGCAACCCATCAAGCATCCAATACTGGGAAGCGAGACGATCCCTTGTGATAAAAAACACCCTTGTGGACATGTACCATTAGGGTCTGGGAGCAGTTTAGGAAAGGATCAAGTCCACAGTGGGCCAGCTCCCTCCTGGAGGCCCAATGCTGGATCAGTGTCACATGAAAATGCAAATAAACATAAATCACAACAAAATAACAATATTGGAAACATGGAAATAATAGTGGGGAAATAATGTTTAAACCAACAATTAATTACAAAAAGTATCAATAGCAATATTGTCGACACAGCAAGCCTGACCCTGCTGACCCATTCTGGAGTTCCTTGATGGTTCCCGGATAATATAAAGAGATAACATAAAGAGTCGATGTGCTGCTGATGCCTGCCTCCTAAATTTGTATAAGCACGTCACCACTGCAGTGAATCAAAACAAGACCAGCCAGGCAAGCAATGAAAATGACTGAGCCGATCAGATCTCAACAAAAAACGCCCAGAATGGGAGGGGCCACTCGCATCCCACCTCAACGCTCAAAGCATTAGATTGGCCCAGTCACCTCTATGCTGTCTACAGCTGGGAAGGCCGGGCAGCGCTGTGCCATGCTGCTAAGCTTAGATTTCTCACCGGATCTTAAAAGCCCAAAAAATGATCGGGACAGCCCTAACGTCTACACTAACATCAAGTCAACACAACACCAGACAACTTAGATAAACTTTTGTAATTGTCCTGTGTTTGCTTTTCTTCACCATGTCCTGTTAATGTTCCATATTTTGTCTTGCAATAAAAGAAATAACCAGTAAAAAATCAGAATGGCGACTGTGGCTCAGAGGGTAGAGCAGGTTGTCCACCAAACAGGAGGTCGGTGGTTCAATCCCTGGCTTCTCTGGTCACAGACACTTAACCCCAAATAGCTCCTGAAGGCATAGCCATCAGTGTGTAAAAGAATATTTAGATTAGATCCTGATGTGCCTTGACTTGCCTGGCAACCTCTGAAGGGGTGAATATAGTGTAAAGTGCTTTGAGTGGTCACAAGACTAGAAAAGTGCTATATGCAAGTCCATTTACCATGTGAGACAGCCTTATGCATAGCCTTTTGCCTTATGCATAAAGGCTTTAGTTTGAGGATAACTTTACGTTTACTATAGACAGAACTGTTGGTTTAAAGCAGTGAAAAATGGTTAAAGTCCAGTGTGTGTTTACTGAATCTATTTCTCTGCAGCATGACTTCGTAACAACAAGACAGATGGAAAATTGGTAATGGGATGTTAATGTCAGGCCTACCTGATTTTCTTTCCCACAAGAGCCACAATCTATCACACCAGCAGCTCTGCTAATGATCTCTGACAGATTGACAAGGCTTCTCTTCTGAGATTTCTCATAAAAACAGGCACGTGTATCGATCAGCGGGTCTCCAAATAGCATCCAGCTGATGCATATTTTATTAGTTTGCACAAAACAGAACAGACGTAGAACAATCTCATTTCCGAGTGCTTACACACACTGAGATTGAAATGTCTCTCAGCAGAGATTGCAAAAGGCTTGGACAATGAATGCAAAGGAAATGTGACAAAACAGGGCTAAAGAGTATAAGAAGTTGTCTCCCTTTAAGACATTGCTTTTAAAAGAGGACATAAACAAAAAGGCTGTTGGACACGGATTTAATTGTCCTCGAAGCTGCCCTTCACTCCCTCATAAGGAGCTCAACAGCAACATTTTCGCACAGTAATGGGTTGTCGATAGTCCCAACTAACAGTAAATTTGTAGGATTTCCCTTCATACTTCAAACCTCAATACCTGAGCAAAGTCACTTCAAGGTGATACCTGGGAGAATAGGATCCCAAGACCTATTGACTTTGTTCATTATTAATTCAGTTTCAAGCTTACAGCAGTGGCAGCATCATTTCAGAGGCAGAGATGAGAAATTGGAACAGCTGGAGGTGTAATACTATGGCTTTTCTCTTTGGCCCACCTATCAATACCCATACCAAAAAAGATGGAGGTTGCAGCCCACATGTCGGGTCAAGACAGACTACCACTGGAATCCAAATTCCTTCTATGGCCATAAAAATTAAAGTATAAAGTATTTTTTGAAAAAGTTGTCACTCAAGTAAATAGAGCTCTGCAGGGGATTCGACTACGCTTCCTCTCGCTGTAAGACATCTCATTATTTACCATTTCTCACAAGCAGGAAAAGACTCTGGAAAGCAAACAATGCAATATATCTCCAAGAGTTGATGACAGAGAAAGACATTATCATTGTGCAATTAAATATTTTTTTTTCCTTTTAGGGAAGGTGGGATTTTTGTCTTCTGCCAGAGAGTTTGGAGCCCAAGCGTTATTAAAGACTAGCAACAGCTGCCACCACAGAAAGAAATGTCCCATGCAAAGCCACAGCTTTGATGTATGGAGCTGAAATTTCTAAACTGATTTCACACTTTATCAGGGAAAACATATCACTGGCAATTGTAAGACACAGGCTCAGTTCAACCTGTGGCCATAATGCGTGCTGAACAGAAAGCAAACATTAACACAATCTCAGCCGGCCGTGATAAGACAGGAGCAGTGTGTAATGACTGCCTCGGACAGTCCGTCAACAGATCTATAAAATGTTATTACTGCTCAAGATAAAGCAATGTCGATAGGAGGGGACAGATGTGCTGCTGTAAGTACGTGTCAGCTTTGTTCCACACCCCTGTTTGTCTGACAGGCCTAACCTTTCTCTGCAGCACACCTGACAGTCTAAATCTTCCTACTTTCCCTGGTTATCCTGATGCTGCTTTTCTCTTGCAAAACAAGCTCAGCCCGCAGCAGAAACCGCCAATCCATTTGGTAACACTTTACTGTAAGTCCCCCTACTCGATTTTGATTCTGATTTGTCAATTACGGCATTCTTCAGTCTGTTATTTCTTTATTACAGACCGTTGCTATGGACACAGTTCAGATTTCGGACTCTGGAGGACCATTTTTGTGTCAAATTACTGGTTTCTTAGGAAAGTAGCCATGTAATAAGTTGGATAATGTATAGTGAGCTGGTCATTGTTGAGAAATAATCCCCAACAGGGCGATGCAGGACCTCAACATGAAGGTTTATAACACACTATAAAGTAGGTGTAAGCAGATATATGTTAATTAATGTATATTTGTCAACAACTCTTCCTGTGAGCACCCAGAAGTGTAGACGTATAAATAGATAATGAATGACAGAAAAAAGTTGTAATATAAAATATGCTTATAATTACATTATAATGTGTTATAAGTAGGACCGTCAATTGATTAAAATATTTATTTGGAATGAATCATACAATTGTCCATAGTTAATCACAATTAATTGCAAATTAGTTGCACATTTCTTATCTGTTCAAAATTAATCTTAAAGAGAGATTTGTCAAGTATTTAGTACTCTTATCACCCAGCCCAACAGGCAACATCAGCTGTCAGTGTGTCAGTGTGCTGACTTGACTATGACTTGATCCAAACTGCATGTGATTATCATGAAGTGGGCATGTCTGTAAAGAGGAGATTCATCACTGGGTACCCACAGAACCCATTTTTATCCACATATCTTGAGGTCAAGGGTCAAGGGACCCTGGCCTTGTCAGTTTTTTACTCGCCAAAATTTAACATAAGTGTGAAGCGTTATTTGGCCTCCTGATGCTATTATCTTCACTCTATCTTTAAATCTGAGAAGTTGTGTTAACGCAATAAAGAAATTAGTGGTGTTAAATGAATTTCACAGCCCTGTTATAAACTGCTCATAAATGCTAAATAGGGGGATTGAGAGTTAAGTGTTGAGATTACAAATGTGAATAACGCAAGCTGTAGTGTGGTCAGTATAAGGAAAGCAGCAGAGCTGTCAGGATAATTATTCAATGCTCTGTTAAGATGTTCTGCTGCAGAGGCATTCAGAAGTCGTCAGTGATGTGAAGATTATAGTCCCTCTACAAGGATGACACTTCTGACAACTCTGAAGTGACGCTTTTGTCAAAACACATCTCATAAATATTCACTAAATGGCTAATCTCTTTTGAAAGCTACTCAGCTACAAGGTACAAAGTCAAACAAACAAGAACTTCATGGAAATTTTGCATAACATAAATATTAAAGAAACAAGATGGTGTTAGTCTTTTAGTATACACTGCTTTTAAAAGAGCAGGTTAGTAAGACACATATCCAAACAACTGATAATGTGATTGTCCTGTTTAAATTGATATTGTTTCTCTTCCTGTTAACACTGTGAAAATACTACTACTAATATCAACTTAACTGTGACAACAAAAAATTGTTGACAACCCTTTTTTTATGACAAAAACAAGAAAAATTAAAAAGTAAAATGTAACTTTTGGAAAAGAAAACAAAATGCATCCACCATCTCTCTGATAGTTTGATAAGATGCAGCAACAACGGCTGAAACAAACTACTAAGACCTGCAGGCCTGCACATTGCATTTCTAAAAAAGTAAGCTAACATTACCATAACATTATAGGGCTGGGAGTGTAATGTAAATGTCTTTCAGTCCACTCTGCTATAGCCTATTTTGTGTTTACAGGCTATCAGTACAAATGAGTCAGCAAGAATGAGAGTGAATGAGCGACTGCTTAAACAGCCAGTTTGGGAATGATGACTGTGTTGTCCCCAGTTCACCTGTCTGGGAGAGTTCGGAGCCACAATGCGTAACGTTAGCGAGTGTCTGACAGCCCGTGTGTGTTGTGGCGGCGAGTGTGGGGTTGTTGGTGGCATTATAGCTGTCAACATAGCAATGCAGTGAGTGTACAGTTTACGTGTCAGTGAATTAATGCTACATCTCCTCAAGACCAAGACCCCAGGAAGAGCAACGGTCATTCATCCCAATTTTCCTAGTGGCCAAACAGTGCTATTACAACTTCCGTGTCCATCACGTGGTGCCGGTGGGCCCAAGAAGACTTTTTCCCCATAGACTTACATTGGGAAAATGTCTGAAATTTTTTTGGAGGTAAATCAACCTCTTCTTACTGTAAGTTGTAAAACGCAATAATAGCTGTAAACAAAGCTATCGACAGACATAGGCTCAGATTGCTTAGAAGAAAAAAAGTAACAACAGTTCAATAGTTCAGTTATTAACCACCATTCAGTTAATCCTGTAATATTGTGAAAATATCAATAACTCAGCATCAACAGCCTACAGTATTGCAACTGATTGAATCAAAGCTAAATTTCATCCCAACATCAGCACCACAGAGTTGCCCGACCTCTGTGCCATCTAGAAAATGGTGCGACATGAGCACAATGTAACCCCAGAGAGGTACTCCATCACAATACGTCTGCAGATTAATGGCTGAAAATGTCACAGGGAATAAGGTCACGCGCCGAGAGACCTGGCTATGAAGAGACATCTGAGCACTTCCAAGTCTGAGTTGCAGTTCCATGGTCCACTGAGAAGCCAAATGTGCCGCTGTCAAGCCCTGCCTTGCAAACACACATACGCACACACACACTTAACACCAGCATTAGTCTGGCCTCTGTGATGAGGGAGGACAGAGACAGGGTAGACTCTTTTATATGGAACATTAGACATGATTAGAAACCATTCACTGAAATGCCTCTGTCACTTCGATGGCACAGCATTACAGCCAAGGAACCGGAGATAGTGGGTGTGCTCTTCACGGCAACACGTGACATAAAACAATCAAAAAACTTTGCTGACGACACCACAAGCCAAAGTCAAACTCTGAAATCCAGCTTAATTTTACACAACGCTAGGGCTGGGACGATACACCCATCTCCTTATTTGATATTATCATGATATGCATTGTAATTTTTAAGTATTGCATTCAATATTGCAATTTTTTTAACACTAGACCATGGCAAAAAGTTGAATCATATACTTCTAGGGACATTTGCTATGGAAAATCTCTAAATTGATACATTAAAAATGTCTGATTTATGTAGTCAGAGATGTCCTGAAGTCAAATACTATATCAGTCATTGTCAGGAATTATTTATTAAATCTTTCCAGCAACCAAAAAATCAAAGATTAAAGACATTTTCCTCACTATTTAGTGGTATTTTCTTTTTAATTTATAAGGGACATGTAATGTTTTGTACTTCTAGTGAATATAATCCAGTCAGTCTTATTTCCCTTTGTTAACACCTTATATTGAAAACCAGACAGTCACGCATGTACTTCCTCTAACTTTTTCCAAGTCTGTCACTAGCTCTCCCGTCAGCTACGTTCTCGTTATACATTCATGATCAGCTCCATCAGGGCTGTTTGAATGCATTTAACATAAATGTCAGTATATGGCTGCTCTGCAGTTGTATCCGCTCTGCTTTTCCAGGCATTATGTGAAACCCCAAGTGTTTCCATACTTTACTTTATATGCGGTGTTTATCACGTTGGATTTAAAACGTGAGGGTGCTGGTCGTATCCATGTAGACACTTTCTTCTTTATGGTTTCGGTTTGCGGTGGCCAGCAGCTGTTTTGTTTTCGTTGACGGACACGGAATGGATATGACGTCACATTACTCAGACTACAATAATAAAAGAGGTAACTTCCTTCTACCTCCGTGTAGACTTAAATGAAGCAAACATATCAATTCTGGCATTAAAAAAAAGTATTTCAAAATCGTACAAAGGCGATTCCATTTTTCCCCACTCCACCACAAAACTAAGCCTTTCCACACCCAGCAGATAATGCACTTTGGTTTTACACAAAGAAGCTATATAGAGCCAAATTATAGCATTTCCATTTATATTTTTCATAGAAATATGTTAAATTCGTTCCAATTAGCAATAAATGAGTGATGTTGTCAGTCCATTCAGCACTATGGTCCAGAGAAAGATATCTTCACATCAATAGCAGACTGTCAGTACTCTGAAGAGGCTAGAAACCCATTTGCAATGGGATTTCTACAAAAAGACATATCATTGTTAAGTTTGAGCAACTTTGGTGACTTAAGACTCCTTGCTCTCCATGGAGGCTTGCATTTTCTGACTGATGATCTTATTATCTTCTCATATAATGTATCAGCCACTGTAGTGGGTGAACATTATCATCTTATCCATCAGAGAAATTACTATTTTTTCTGCCCATAATTAAGCCTTGGGAATACTCCCTTTCAGTACTAATGTAAAACACATGTCACACATTAAATGCAAGAACTACATTTAAAAACTGTTTAGGTTCTCCCTCATGTGTCGCTTTTGACAGCCTCCCAGCTACGGTGTTGCTGACGCAGCAGATTGACCAAATTCTGAGCAGTATGTCCTTGCTCCTGTCAGATAATAATGGAGTCAAACACACAATGTGACAGCTGATTTGTAAACCTCCTGCAAGTATTATGAATGACCTTAAATGCCTTTAAAGCAAGGGAAGGTTTTACTTCCAACCATCCCCCCCATTAAAATCAGAGCGTGGCGTGTGTGTCTGTGAGCCTTATAGCAAAGTTAAAGCAATACAGACTGCCAAGCTAATAAGAAAGTGTGTTCGCAGTGGAGCGAGAGCAGCGATACTCTGTTTTATTTGGCACAAAACAGGGGCCAAGATATAAAGGTGAGGTTTGGAAAAGAGGAGGACAATTTCATTCTAATGTAAAAGTGTGAAAGTCAGTCTGAACTATTTCACATTGATTAATAATATGCACTTTTCTCTAAGTCAATGTTGAAGACTTCATGGCACCTGCTTTTGGCATGCCACCTGGGACATTTTACAACAGGTTTAAAGGTGATACATCAGATTGAGAGCATATCTGTTGCTTCTCAACGACTCTCAACATGGTGAAAACTGAGCCAGCCCAGCCTCCAGAAAGGGCAAATTTTTGTAGTGGCCAAACGGTGGTACTACAACTTCCGTGTCTATCATGTGACGCAAAAAGTCTTTTTCCCATAGACTTATATTGTGAAAGAGACGTCTGTATATCAGTGGATAATTCTTTTTTTTTTTTTTTTTGAGGTAATTCAACTTCCCAGTATGAACACTTGAATAACCCTTATTTAGATCATTAGTTCCTAAAAATTATAAAATGCACTAACAGCCAAATCCAGATTATTTTTCCTCGTGTGAATGAGACCCAGACCAGGGCTGGGAGGCGGACTTAAAGGAAAGGCTAGTGCGCCTGCTCTATGGGCCCAATGAATGCGGAAGATAGCCGGATGATCCAGTTACTTTATCAGTCTGGTACTTTAATCACACTGTATCCAGTTCTCTTTAAACATCCACCTAACGGTGCTAACAGTGCAAACAGTGCAAACTACTGGCACAGTGCTGACAGAGATAACAGTGTTGACCTGAGGGGAAACCGGAGGGTGAATACTACGCTTCTACGATGACGTCGGGACGGTGTAACCGCTATATGAGAGCAGTGCTGAGCAGCAGCTCTTAGCTAGCCAGTGGGGCACGCTCACATGCACTAAAACCACACATGGCCAGCTCAGCTCGGCAAACAAAGCACAGAGAAACAAAGATTACAATATACACAGACTTCATTCTCTGTTTAGGTAGACATTACTCCTCTGAATCTATACATAGCAAACAGTTGTTTGCTGCTATATTAATGTTCTGAAGGTTGAATGGAGTATCTTTAAACTTTATTCTAATCATCTCATACATATATGACATTCGATCTCTGCATTTAATCCCATCCCGCATTAGGAATGGTGAGCTGCTGTTAAGTGCCTCAGGAGCAACTTGGGGTTCAGCGTCACATTCAAGGACACAACGTGGATATGCAGAGACGGGCATTAAACCACCAACCTTGTGATTACAGGACAACCCACTCTTCAACCTGATAGGGTTTGAGCTTAAGGATCGAAATAAATATGATCGTGGAGGATGAAAGTTAATTTTTGGGATGAATTTGGGATAAGAGTTGAAAGATAAATACCCGTTACATTAGAATGAATGGATATGAAAATGATACGTACATGTTTTATGCAGTGCACCTCACATGCACGAGGACTGTATGCGACCAATCCATCCAACATTTACACACACAGCACATACTGCCGGCCTCATGACAGCTGCAGCGTCAACAGGGAATTATTCAACCGTCAGAGGTAATCTTTCCAGTATTAACTTTTACCAGTTAGCTGACATTAGACTGTTTGATGTTAACGTTACAGTTAACACTTGCTAACGAGTCAGCAGCCAACATATGTAATTACAGTAAATGAACTTATGATAACGTCATGTTTACAAGGAGTCACAACTCCGCGACAGCTCAAACCATGTTGCGTCAAACACTTGTTTACTTAGGCTACTTCCTCCTCTTTGTCCCCTCTGGGTAATAAAGCTGCAATGAATGAATTTTGCTCGTGGCAACTTGCTGCTCCTCTTCCCATGACAGGAGCTTCTAGTCCAGCAGCTCCTCCAAACCGAGGAAGCATCAGCTAGCAGGGCCAATTTAGCTTTTTGGGGGCCCATATGCAAAATTTTGTTTTTTGACCAAATGTTACTTTTACTCATAAAAATATTTAAATTTAACTTAGCTACATTGTTAAGATCAAAACAAACATGCAAAATATATAAGAGTTATAAAAATACCTTTTGGATGAATTCTAAATTTATGACTAAAAAAAAACACTTTTGATGTTCAATTTATGTTAAAGGACACTTTGAATGATTAAGTCATGATAACATAGAAAAATAAAAACTGCAAATTTGGGACGGTCCGCATTCTTTTTGGCAAGACATTCACGTTTTATTTCGGGACGGTTCTGGGAAAATGGTGGAAAATGGTGGTTAGCTGATCGCCGTGCCTGAGCCACAGCTGCTCCAATTTTAACTTCAATGTCAGCTGCTACTGGTTTCCTTCAGAGAAGCACAACACTCATGATGGACAGGGACAAGGACTTTTTAGAGCTGGGGAATTATTCAGTCAATATCAGCAGTTTTCAGATTCTTGACTACCAGGACAAGGATTTACCCAGTGTCACAGCCTTTCACTCTGAGCATAGCATTTCTCTTTCAGACTCGCTTTCATTTACACAATCTAATACAAATATTGATAATATTGAATAATATTGAATCTAATATGTTATACATACATACATATATATATATATATGATACTAATTATGTTGATGCTGAATTAGACCACTATCTGCTTGTCAAAACATTGAGAATTTCCATTGAAAAGCAATTTTCTTAGAGCCAGAGCAATAGCTTCATCAATAGTTCCTCTTTGATTGAATTCCAGCCTCAACAACCTGCAACAAATCAGTATTTGCAGACACCCAGCAACAACATAATCATGTTTGGCCTGAGAAAATCTAATTCTCAGTCAATTATCTTAGCCTCAATGGAACTGATAATGGTTGCTCTTAAGCAGTAAATTGGCACCGTTTAAATGTAAACACAATGTTTCACACTGAATGTGTTGGCTCAGTGTATCAGGTTCCAATTCTTTGGTCCAGGGCCACTTTTTCATCAGCGGCCACTGGTGGGGGTGGGAAACAGGCCGCTGGTGTACAGAGGGGTTCTTGGACTACATTAACATTATCAGTAAATCCCATCATAGCCACAGAGCAGCAAGCCGGATGCCGTGGCAAGGCCCCAGCTATGCTCTCCGCCGACATATTCAGCAGCCAAGAAATGATGTGATGAAATCACAAAGGCTGTGTCACGGCACAACTGAAGACGATATGTTGTCTTCCAGTCAGTCAGGAAGACAATGGTATATAGTGTGACACCTACACAGTCTTAAAATACAGTGCCACGCTGTGAAGCATAGCAACAGAAATCATTCCATGTCAGAGTTTTCTGAATGTGGAAAATGTGTGGCATTGCAGCACATGAGATAAATACTAAATTTCCAACTGGTAAGTCCTTCACAGTGAAAGAATAGTTGAATTTGGAGGCTGACGCTTTTTCCAGTATAGCTCCTTTGTTTCTTAAATTATATTCCTCCAAATACAACATAAACCTTAATGAAGTTTTTGTATTTATTAGGGCTGTAAATCAATGAAAATATTTAATCATGATTAATCAAAAATTGTCAAAGATTGTTCAAAGATGCCAATAAAATGCATTTTTATTGAAATTTTGAAAACAGCAGTGATAACCAAATGGCAAATAGATTATATTTGAATAAAAGCCCAATCATAACATTTCTACACCCAAGACAGTTTTAAACAATATGCCACATTACTATAACAACTGAGCAGACATGCTATTATACGTATGATTAAAACAAATATCATGACATGCCATAAGCTGACAAAGAGCAGTTATTTTTTCAGAAATGTACATGCAACACTCAATTAAGTTCTGTAGAAAAAAAATTTAAAATGCCACTGTAAGTTCATAATTGGTTGCTGTAATTATGGTTTCTGACAATGAAAGTTGGACCAACACTTTAATTAAGCTATGTCAAAACCTTTCTTTCTTTGACCATTTGATTGAAGTCTTGCTCCTGCTTTTGCTGTATTTTCTGTCTGAAAACACTGTTCTGATTTCACTTTCCTGAAGCAGCAAATAGCCCCAAGCTACAAACCACCATCTCTGACATTCTTACTGTCAGTTTTCACTTGCAATAATGAGGCTTATATCAGCCAGGAAGATGGCCATTTGACTCATCTGTCAATAATACAGCCTGAGGATCATTCAGATGTTTGTTGCCTTGCTGTATATACTGTAGGATTCTCTAAAATGACCTAGAGCTTCAATAAATGACCCGATCAAGCTCAGTGAAGAAATGCTCTAAACATGAAGGCAATAAAAAAAATCCAACAATGCATACGTACACAAGAGTTGCTTGGTATTTCAGCGCCTGGGTTCTTGATCCTCTCCTCAGCATGGGCTAGTGTTTTGTGCTTTTCATAGAAATGTAGATAAGTATTGCTCATGTTGACAGCAAAAAAAACCACTATCCTTATTCAAAGAAATATGAAAAGTTCAGACTTTTCATGCCAGCAGCAGGGTTTTGCATGATGCCGTTTGTTGTTATCAGTGCTGTACATATTGCACCGATCTATGACCATGTTGAATGTGGAAGTTGCAGTCTCCTGCTGCTTTGGGCTGATTGAAATGGTTCGCAATGTTTCAGTGCTCTCTCTTCGGAAAGATTTTTCACCCTCTACTTCCCCATTTTACAGCTTGATTCCAGCTGTTGTAATGTCTCTCGCCTAGTCCTCAGAGTCACTTGGTGAGATTAACACTTGACTGCACAGCCTATGGAAATTATCATACCATACAGGGACTGTGGTATTGCAGTATTCTATGCACTCCTTTTACAATACACACATACAGTGAGTGTGCATGCAAACATGCAAGAAACACACAAATGCACATTTATAAAACAAAACGTACAACCTTTGATGGGATAAAAGCTTTGAAAAGTCTGGCCAGGTTAATCCATCATTACTGACAAAACACTGCTCTCAGTTGTACGCCTATAGCTGAATCTTTCATGTGAAAGTTCATACTCTTACATTAAATTCACAAAGAGCATGCATTCGGATCATGCTGTGCACCAGACATTGTGACAGACAAAGTAAAAATTCAATTTTCTCCTTAAATGACTGCTGTCTGTGATCAGTACCAGTCAGAGGTGCCAGGTGAAGGTCCTTTGCGAAATATAACCAGCTATTAAAATGAAATATGAAATGGTGTAGCTCCCCATGGGGCAAGGTGCCTTATACACTCGCTCACATTCTCCTTTAATTAAAAATGCAGCGGGACAAAGACTGCAGCCCAGTTTCCTTTCTCCAGGTAAAAACTGCTTTATGTCGAGACAAATCATATTTTGATGAACGATACAGCGGTGAGATATACCGTTCTCGGGGCTGCCCCTGGTCTAATGGTGACCTTAAACAGAATTTGATTTGAACTTCTATCACTTATCACCACACACACACAAACACAAACACACACACACACACACACACACACACAAGTAAGCCCATATGGATGTGATGCAGTACACTTCAATAAATCCAATAAAATAACATATTATCATTATCATGTTAAGGAACAGCTGGTAACACTTCCTAACTCAACTCAGGGATTCTTTGCGGGCTGTTTTTAAGTCTTCAGAGTAATCTAGCGAGCTATCGCTATCTGGACACTGAGCAGTAGCTAACAATGCCTATCACAAACTGTAGCACGAGCGGCAGATAGAAAATGTCTGCTAATGTTGCTCCATGTCTGTGAGTGAGCAGCTAGCTATTTGCTAACACGTTAGCCATAACAACTTGGAGTATTGTGCATCCAGGGTTCTATAAATAAAGTGACTAACAGTGACAGTGAATAACAGTGACTAACAGTGGGAAAAAAGGTGAAAGTGATGAAAACAAAAAAAGTGAGCAGTTTAGCTATATAGTGTGGCATAGTATCTGTCCTAGTTTGCCTTAAAAGCTCACACCCTCACAGGTGTTTTCACAACTGGCTGATAAGACCCTCTGCTTAGATTAAAGTTAGCCGGAGTTACATGAGGTCACCAAAGTTAATGCACTGATAAGATTGATAAAAATATCCTGTATGTTGTCCCACCCTAACAGGTGCAACAGCAGAGTGAGAGAAATGTCAATCAAACTCATCCTATATAAAGTGCTGCAGGAATGAGTCCAAAACCCAGAAATAATTTAGCATTTTAGGACTTCTGGTTCCCTCATCTCAGAGTCATTGGGTTTTTTGAACAGGGTTTTAATTCAATGCCTGAAATAAGGTCTGTGATTAACACAAGCTTAAGAGATGTTTGTTAATTTTGAAGTTTTTACATGTCTTAAAAAAAGCCGGTTGCAAGAACAACAAAACAAGACTACTAATGCTTACTTCTGGTGATTGCATTCCTGCTACAAAAATAACAAAATCTGGTGTTCATTTGGTGAGATTACTTTGCTGAATAAATGTGTTGTATCATAAACCTGTGCTTACCACAGACCTTGTTTTCCTCAGTAATCAAAAACCCATCAGAGAAATCCCACTGGCTTTTTGTTGAGGGAGCCGGGGTGATGCTAACCAGGAAGTTAGCATCACCCCAAAATATGTTATCCCTGGAACACATACACATAGCCTACAGAAGGTCTAATTAGTCAAACAATTGGAAATACATACGTACATTGCAATGTTCTATTAGCAGTAGGCATATTAATCGGTTTTGTTGGCCAAAACTTGGTGGTAGTAGTCTGTGAATGTTCTCATTCATCCAGGTCATATTCATTCTGGATAAGAGGCGGTGGTAGGTGGTAGTAGTATTAATATGTACATTCAAAATACTATCCTTTGTTGTGATTTCACTCAAGGTAACACCAGGGCCCCATTTGACTAATATTTTAATGATAACTTTTCCATATACTCATGGGTACAGAAAATTGTAGGATGTCATTTTCCAGACTGTAAAACATGTCAAGGATGCTGCAGATATAAAATACATGTACATGGCCCAAGGCCCCCTCCAAGGACAGGGCTGACATTAAATATTGAAACTGAAAGCTTTAATATTGCTTTACACACCCTTGATTTCACACAAAGTCTATGTAATGTACCCAAACAACCCCCCCCCTCAATGTAACATATGAGCTTGCAGTCTGTACTATTATTTAGGGAATTAGGTCTAGGAGTCTTGTTTTCTTAAACTACCAAAGCACTGCCAATATGAAGCAAGCACAGTACACAAACACTAGCTGGACCATTCAGTCTAAAAATGTACTCAGTCCAACCATATTAAAGACATAAAGATAATACAATGACAAAAAGTAGATTCACAAATGGAAAAAACATCCAGAACGAGCTAAACTGTTAAAAAAAAAAAACAACCACAAGTGATTCCTATCATATGACATACAGCCATAACCCACAATCTTTAAGCAAGACATACATGGCTGTACTATAATCTGCGCATGACTGGGGATAGGGTGAGCTGTAGATGATCAGTGTGCTACTATCAGACTGTGTGTGATCGGTAATATCATATAATGCATTGTGCAAATATCAGAGGTTGGGATATTAAGATAGGAGCCATAGAGACAGAGGTTGGTGCCATTTTGAGGAAAAAAAAAGATAAAATAATATTTGCAAAGCAATAAGACAGAACAATATGTTCCTTGCCTCTCATGGTACATGCAGTTTCATTCTGGGGTAGTTACCATACTCATGCTACATAAACAACGATTATTTACTAAATAGCAGGATGATCAATTTCAACATTGTGAACAAGTTTTGGAGGCCTCAGAGCTGGACAGAGTTATATAATAATAACTAATAATAATGAGAAATCTTTTTAAATGAAGAAATAATGGCAGTACAACAGCTATTTTTTATGTTAACTCTTGGTAACACTTTATAATAACCATCATTTATAAATGGTAAATTGATAACTGAACTGTTTATTAGTTATTTTACTGCAAAATGATAATTTTCATGTTTACTAATTATTAGTAATGCTATAATTTATGTTAACAGTTTATTGTTACACATATTATAATATTTTATAAACTATACATAAGTATTTGTTAATGATTAAAATATTATGTGTAAACCTTCTAGAAACTGTCTGTAAAACAAAAGCGTAAACATTATTTGGATGGTAATAATTATTCCATATTACAAAAACGATAATAAAATAACTAGTAAACATTACTAATTATCATGTCACTGTTACCAGTAAAATAATTAACTAAGTTTAATTAATTATCAATTTACCATTTATAAATGATGGTTATTGTAATCAGGTAATATAAATAAAAATCTTATCAGTTGTTGTTGTTTCCTTTAGAGCTACAGTACTTACTTTTATATATATATATATATATATATATATATATATATATATATATATATATATATATATATATATATATATATATATATATATATACTTACTACTTACTTGTCTGGGTGAGTGTTAATACCCAGTGTAAACTCAAAAAAGTAATACTTGTTAATAAGTTTGTTCTGAAATGAGACATTTTGATTAAATGAACATTATATAGTGACCACCCCATTTCTGTGTACTGTGCTTCCTCTGTCAACCATCTGCAACTCCTTGTCTGCATACCTTATGGTGTAAATTAGTGCAGAATTACAAGTAAAAATGTAATGCAGACATGCCTCATTACACAGTGAGTCACTGTGATGAAAATTAGGCTACATACATTGCTTTAGGAATTGATTATCCGGGGATACAGGCATCCAGACAAGCAACAGTAAACTAGCTTTATTGTGCAAAGCAACTGAATCTGGTCTGGGTGCTCTAAATTGCAGCCGATATGAAAGGTGATGTGATTTATGGTAAACCTGCTGATTAATGATACAGAAACACCACAAAACACCTTTTTTCTTATCAATACAGCTTGAATTTCAAAACAAAGTATCTTATATGAATATTTTACATTGTGCTTTTTGGAACAAACCAGTCAAAAATAATAAATTTCAAACAGTTTATATTGATTAAATTTAGTCTTTATAGAGCTTAAGGTTTCATTTGAAAGCAGCAAAATTGTGCCACAGTGGAAAAAGACTGCTCAAAGACTTGTATACAAGCTAGAAAATGCTGGTTGTTTGTTAATGTTTTGGATATTTTTTCAAGAGCCCTTAGAAAGCACTTATGTTGGATACTTTCACAAGGATAAGACCAATGTCCTAAAATCACCTTCATTAGGATATTCAATGGTTAACCTTCAGTGAGCTTCTGCTTAAAATGACACTACCATTCAACGATTAAATGAGGTGACAGGATGTTAAGAAATAAACATAGAGGTTGTCTCTTTCACGTGAATGGCACAATCACTAAAAAGAAACTAATAGTCTTTCTTTGGTCTTGTTCAACTTTAGTTCTCTACTGTGTGTTAGAGAATACACATCAATATTTAATGCTACAGAGGGCCAATCGCATTTTCTCATCCTACCATTTGGTATAAAAACAAGGATGCTGTTCCTTGGCTGGCGTTCCAGAAGAAGACAGAAAAGAGCAGGACAGGGATGAGCTTTAAACTGTGGCTCCGCTCTCCAGAAAGTCATTAGGTCAGAGAAGTGTGGAGGATGGTCGGTGAGGGGCCTTTAATAATGAAGAGCTTGTGTTCCACAGGGAAACACTGCCTGAAGCAGACATCCGCACTGAGGCGGCTATGGAAATGAAAGATTTTGAGGTGCACAAAGGTCCCACCGTGCCTGTGAAAGAAACAGGCTGGCTAACGCTCCTTAAAATGCTAGTTGTTTGATTTGGTTGATAGCATTTTAATATCCGACAGAATCACAGCCTGAAAAATCACAAATCATGTCCAGGCAATGGATTCAATTTAATTTCCATGTGCTGTGGAAGTTATCGACAAACCCATTAATCACTGAATAAGATAAACAACACTTTATGTACCAAAATAAGCCACAAAAGTTCAACATGCGGTAGAAGAGACTTCCTGCATTGGCAGAAAATACAACAGTGAGGAATTGGGCACACCAGAGTGGTGGGCAGATGCTGATCCACTCCCGAGACTCCCAGGCTTTGAATGAACATCCAAATTTAGGCCTTGGTAGCAATTTAAATGAGAAAACTAGCAGCTCCACTTGCTGTTGCACACATGGCACATTGTGTATTCTCTAACAGCTCTACCGCAGGACTAAATTCATGTCACAGTGTGAGCAACGGGGCTTGACTATCAGGTGACACATTCATAAGCTCCTATCATTCTCCAGCTGACCTGTGCAATATGCTTCTTTTTAGCAATAAGAAACCAGCATTATTCTTCCTTTCAGTTTCATATCTTTAACAATAAAACCAGCGACTTATCGAAGCATTCAGTCCTGCAAAGGGTACTCTTATATTAATATTCCAGTCTTTGTCACCAGGGATGCACCAATCCCATCTCTTCTCTCACAATACACTCAGGTTATTGCCTCCACTGAGCACTGACCCCACACCATTTCCCTCAAAACTGTAGACCTAACTATGTGGAACTAATTAGGAGTGTGTAACTACACATCACTCCTAAACATTTGTACACCTATAAAAAAATTAAGAAACAGCATTTAAAGGAATATTTTTCTTCAGAAAATACACATATTCTTGCCCAAAAGCAAAGAACATACAGTATATTGCCAAGTAGTGAAAGTCAATTGTTCATTTCATTGCAACATCAATGCCCAGCTTCAAAGATACACCTCCGCCATTTTGGACTGAAAGCGACTACAGGACGCCAGTAAAACATTTGCCTACAGAGTGCCTTACAAAAGCAAATATAATGTCTCTTCTATTGTCATATTACTGTCTCTACCGAAATAACCTATGTTGAACAATAAACATATTCTAAATGTGCATACTATTATAACTCTTTACTTATTTATTTACTAAACTTTATTGACCGGTCACTTCCAAGGGGAGCAGAATGTGAGCTATGGACATAAATAGAAATTATAAAAATCCACAACATAAATATTGAGAGCAATCTCAGACTTTTTCATGTCAAGGTGACAAAATCGATGTGCAGCAAACACAGACAATGGATGTTTAGGAGGATGTGTCCTGTGCTTTTGTCCTGTCAAATGCTACTAGCACAACCAGCTACTGGCGATAGCCCGTTGCTTGGGAACAGAGATGCTGATACATCCACCACGGTACAGGCTTACAGCATACAGCCCATGGGTGGACTATAAAATAATAAAAGCGATGAATATCAGCCAGCGTATCCATTATTACAGCTGCATACAGCTAGCAGGAAGCTAGCAGAACCAGATATGTTATGAACATACACAGCTGGGTGGTACAATCCTGTGGGTCTGATGCATGTTCATTATTCCAAGAAAAATAACTATTTTACAACTTTTAAGAGTGATTTAGTGGATGGTTATTGTGTGTTTACATGCTCTCTCCGTGTCAGTGTGGGTTTTCTCCCACAGTCCTAAGACATACAGGTTAACTGATAACT
This sequence comes from Pterois miles, assembly GCA_947000775.1. Classification (NCBI taxonomy): domain Eukaryota; kingdom Metazoa; phylum Chordata; class Actinopteri; order Perciformes; family Scorpaenidae; genus Pterois; species Pterois miles. Next base: position 21,377,651 of record CAMQGK010000637.1, read on the forward strand.
CTAAATTGCCCATAGGTGTGAATGTGAGTGTGAATGTTTGTCTCTGTTTGCCCTGCGATGGACTGGCGACCTGTCCAGGATGTACCCCGCCTTCACCCAAAGCTGGGATCGGCTCCAGCCCCCCCATGACCCCTAACAGGATGAGCGGCTGCAGATGAATGGATGGAAGACAATGATTTAAATGAAGACTATTCAAGTGTTCGTACTGGGGAGTTGATTTACCTCGAAAAAAAATTATCTTCTGATTTACAGACCAAAAGTCCAAAAGGGCCGCAACGCTACCACAGCGCCATCTAGTAGCTGCAGTAAAAAAAAAAAAAAAAGCACCAGAGTTTCATCTTTTTGCTTCTATACTCTTCCCTGAGAGCTGGATGAGAAGGCTGATCCCACTCTGGTGTCTCTCTGTGAAAAATGTGAAGCTCTGGCCAGGAGACGGCTATCTTAGCGTGGCATAAAGATGGTAGCTTGTTTAATTTGTGAAAAAAAGTGTATCAAAGAATGGTTTCACAGGGAGCTCTGTGCCAGACTGTTTCTTGGTTGAGTGCAATAACCTCCTGGAGTGACATCTCACAGCTGTAGTTTTATATTTACCGGACAGATATTAAAGTGTTAAAGTATTCCTTTAATGTGGATCTTTCACATCTGATTGATGCATAGCCAATCCATTTAATAAGATTAGCATTGCTGCCAATACTCATTATATTGAATTTTTGTCACCACATTTAACAATTTCAGATCTCTATTTAGCTGTTGTCAAGTTCAACCTCACTTCTGGCAAAGACATCCCCACGAGACCTCCTAAGGGATACTGTAACCACGCAGATAAGCGACATGTCCTGAGTGAGGAGAGTCTCGGGCAGACAGATGCTGCAGCCTGACCTCTGATAACTGTGTTAGGGAGCTTGGCGTGATGGCAGAGAAATCGAAATACTGTTGCAAGCGCAGCCTGCCTGCCTGCCTGAAAATATCTGCACAGACTTCATTCCTGCAGCTACTACACAAGACTTCAGGGAGCTGATGTGCCTGGTCTTGACCGACTGTTGTGAATGATGAATCAGAGCACGGAGGTAAATCTGAGTCAGACATGAGAATGTTGGTGAGATGAACAAGGCTAAGGTCAAGAAGAGAGCATCTAAAAATGAGATCTGTCGTGTCAGGCTTGCCACAACTGATGCTGAAAGGCCTTGAAGACACTCTTTTTGCAAGTCTGTTTATTTTTAGATTTATTTTTTCTTTATGTACTGTAGTCACTTTTAAGGAGCTTCACAGGAAAGACACACCTGACAAGAAGACGTGCCTGTCAACACAGTTAATAGGCCACTTTGGTGAGCTCTGAGCTGGATCTCAGGAGAGGTTGCTCCGTTATAGAAGCCACTTGTCAGGTAATTTCTACCCCTGCGTAAGAGATTAGGGGAAGAGTCACATAGCCAATTACTGTCATTACAACGTCTCACAACATTAAGACACACACGACAGATCCATCTTGATTGTTGTGCCATCTCAGAGGTTAATAACAGGGGGCAAAATGTAATTGCTGTACATTTGATTGAGCCAAATTCATGAGCCACAAGATGAAGCACTTTAAGAACAATCACCGCTAAATCAACCCTCTGTCACATTAGTCAACTTCATCATTAGGCAAGGCTTTTGGATTTACTGCTCTGAATAATAGTCGAAATGTAAATGTGGAATGTGGTTGTGATTTATGTCGGCTCGTAACCTGAAATATTGATTAGAAGGATACACTTTGTTTTTATACTTTTACAAACAATTAGCCACATAATTGATTAGTTGATCGTTAAGAAGCCTTTTTTTTTCAAGCAAAAACACCAAACATTTCTTAAACCAAGCTTCTCAATTAAGAGGATTTGCCGCTTTTCTTTGTCTTATGTGATCAGAAACTGAATAATTGGGTTTTGGACTGTTGGTTTGACAGTTTAATGGTAGTGTGTGTAGCATTTGGTGGCATCTAATGGTATGGTTGCAGATTGAAACCGAGTACCCCTCCTCTCTCTCCTCCTTTTCCAAGACTGTGGTAACATGAGCTGCCAAGTACAAAACCGTGGTAACGCCATTCACCTCGCTCAGAGGCTATCCTTATAATAACAACTGGTAACTGGAGAGATGCCAGTTCACCTCATGGGCACAGATGAGGTGGCCTTGAAAAAGGCACCGAACCCAAAGACTGCTCCCCCGGCACTATATAGTAGCTGCCCACTGCTAAAAGCATAGACTAAAGTTCACTGTGCGCTGTGCTGTGTACAATATGTAAGTAGTATATGCACAATACAATGTGAATTTCCCCTCTGGGATGAATAAAGTATCTACCTACCTACCTACCTATCTATCTATCTATTTACAATGTGTGGCAATAAAAGTTGATTTTTTACATGCATCATTTTACATTTACAACAGAAGAAGAAGAAGTCTTCAGACAGTGGCGACAGTTTTGCCCTCTGTGACTCTTGTTACCGCAGTTTCACAGGCGTGTCGGAGAACTACGGTGGCCTTCAGGTAAAGTGAAAACATGAAAGTGTCTCTCTAGAGCCAGTGTTTGGTTTGTCCGCTCTGGGCTACTGTAGAATCATGGTGGAGCAACATGGCGAACTCTGTGAAGAGGATCCGCTCCCTACGTGCAGTAGATATGAAGGGCTCTTTCCCAGCTAACAAAAACACAACGGTCATTAGTTCCAGGTAATTATACACTACTGAAAACACAGCTATGAATGTTATATTCCATTTCTGCTATAGGAAACTGATGGGCCTTTTTCTCTATTTTTTTCACTAAATTACTCATCACCCTAAATTAATAAATAATCTGCATTAAATATCTCATTACAGTGTTTTTCTTGGCTCAAAATGAAGCAGAGGTGGTACCATCCTGAACCTTGGACCCTCTAAGGGGGGTCCGGGGTCACGCTCCCCCGTACATTTTAAAATTAAATGCATCATTCTGGTGCACTCTGAAAGCATGACTAGATCTTGTGCTCTCGTAAATAATTTTGTGCTCTAGTGCACTTTACACTACTCAAGTACTGTACTAAAGTACAATTATAAGGCACTTATACTTTACTTGAATATTTTTATTTTATGTAACTTTATAGCCCACTTCTACTCCACTGCATCTCAAAGGGAAATGTTGTACTTTTTACTTCAATTATTTATTTGACATTAACAATATTAGTCACTAGCTATGTACAGATTCAGATTCTTAATACTAAATAAAAATGAAGTAATAAACTGTGGTGTATTTTATATATATATATATATATATATATATATATATATATATATATATATATATATATATATATATATATATATATAACATGTATTATATAATAATATTAGAACATAAATAAAAGTATATATTGATGCTAATACTTTTGTACTTTAATAACATTTTGAATATAGGACATTTACTTTTAGCAGAGTATTTTTATACTGTGGTATTACATCTTCCATCACATCTCTGGTTTAATCATAAACACACTGGTTGTCACACCCACAAAGCATCAGGGTAAACGAGACGGGGTCTGTGTTTCGAGGCAGGTGGGTTGTCGACATCATCACAGACCTGACACTGAGGTCAGTCCACCCCAGCTGACAGTCGCACCCCGAGTAGGTGACCGTCCCTCCCCACAGGGAGAGAGGGAACAGTGAGCCCTCACTCAGTGAGCCACTTTCACCCCCGGGCCCCCGGGCCTTTCCGAGCCAAACTAGAGCAGTGTGCGGACCGTCATGGCACCAGCCAGCCCACCTGCTGAAGTGAAAAGTACTTTCGGTTCATTATGAAACTGTTCAGGCACACATGTAGAGGCGGATGTAGCGGCTTTCACAAATGCAGACTGCCGCTTGCGACAGCATTCATAAACCCCAGCTAGCAATATTAAACTATATTAAAACGTTGGACGGCAGGGAAAAGGAGTTTTGTTTACTTTAGTGGGCTTTTTTGTTGTGGTGGTGAAAACGTCACCAGCGAAGGCACTGTCGCTCCAGCTTTGCAGCACTCCTACCTAAAAAACAAAACAGATGGATCGTTTTTTTCTTCTTTGGCAGTTTGGCCATGCCTTTCCTGTTTCACTGTGCTGATTATGACACAGCGGCACCACCACATCGGTGTAATGCCACAACTGCAGTTACAAATGACAGAAATCCATCAAGTGCAATGCATATTAGAAAATAGTGCTTTCCACAAAGACACCTTGAGTAACTAAGAGTTTTTTCGAGAGATGGAGGCGGGGCAAAGTTTGACAGCGGTGGCCGCCTCTTAATTCTCTATGCAGGAAAAACCCTGCATTAGACCCACTGTCATTGAACATGTTCTGGTCTTTTACAAAATCATTCAAAACACTTTCTGAGAGGCAGTACAGTATGGATGGCGCAATGCTGTAGGCATGCATGATGCTTGCTTTGCAGTAAGTGTGTATAGTTGTGTTTTAGCTGTGCATAATGCATGTTATGGAGGCTGCTCAGGGAATAAACAATGTAGGTCTGCAAACTCCGCTGTAGCCTATACATGTTATGTATGTTTTTCATTAATCTTATGTTTTAATATTTTATTAATGTCTACATCTTGCTTCAAACTGGATGAAAAAGTGTGCCTTTCATCTTAAACTAGAACTAGCTGTGTACGTTGTACTGGGTTGTTCAGTAGCATACCTCAGTGATCAAGGATTACACATCAAGTTCGCACAAGGCCTCGCACCCACCCTGCCACGGCTCTCTACAGACATCACAGACGTTGTTTTTTTGTGGCTCTGTCTCAAATACTGCCACTCTGATTCAAGGTTTTTCCCATATTTTTGAAATTAATCCTTATATGTTCATGTCTACGGTATCCCAGCCTTGAACACCTTCATTTGGTTAAATGGCATGCTATTTTACTGATGTCTGTGATTGATTTTAATTAGCTGGATATTTTTTCTGTCTCTGTCTCTCTAATGCTACTTTGCAATGCTAAAGAACATCATACTGTAAATACAATTTCTTTAATGTTACAATAAACAGAAAGCCACAAAGGAAGCTGACAACATTTTGTCAAGCTTTGGGTGTCTAATGTGATGCTCATCACTTTTCTTTACAGTAAAGTGCTCCCTATTTTCTCTGTTGGCATTTCCTGGTTAATGAGGATAAAGTGATTCTCTAATGATCAGAACAGATGCGACATCTCTGCTGGGACATATACGACAGTCTTTGGCTTCAAGGGCTTCAACAATCAAAACTGACAACGATTCATCAAACATCAAACTTTTTTCAAACAGAATATCTGCACAGCAACTGCTGTTTGTACATCAATATGGGGCATTTCAAACTGTTACTTCAAAAGCAAGCAAACAAACTTGGAACAACACCCACTACAAGACCTTTGTCACCAGACAACCCTCCTACAATCTGTTGCTTGGAACGCAAGCGTGGAGAGAAGCTTTATGCAGGTTTTCTTAAATTGACAGTGATTAAACATTGTCGAGAACTCGTTTGCTGCTTTCTTCTGACCCTAAAATACTTTTACTAGTGCTGTCTGTGCTGCCTTCTGTTCAGCTGGCCCCACCAAACTATAAAACTTGCTTTCACTGAATTATGCCTCTGATTTGTATCCACTGATGGCTATTAATTCCTTGAACAGGGATGAAAAGAGGAGCATATTAAAACAATAACAGGGGCCTGTGCTGTTTAAGAATGATGAGACAATAATGTCAGCAATCGGTCACACAGTATTAACCTCACAAGTGCCCCGGTTAAACACAAACCAGCCTGCACGTATTGGATTACATAAAACGAGTCAAAGTTTAAATTATGTTCGGTCACTCTACGCACATTCGTTATCTCTCAACCACAATTCAAAATGTCTGAAAAGAGCAACAATGGTTGCTGTTGTACAGGGATTGTTTCTTGCAGACAAGACTGAAACACCCTGTGATTGGTTAGTTCATTGCCACGGTGCTACCTATCACTTCCTGTGAGCAAAATTAAGTAAATAATATTGTCAGGTACAGTGTGTTCCACACTTAAAAAAAAATTGTACACATAACTTGATTCATGTATCGTTATGCTTAAAAGGTCCAGTGATCTGGCAGCATCTAGTGGTGACGTTGCAGATTGCAACCAACTGAAACCTCTCATGTGTGCCAAGCCTGTAGAACTACGACGGCCGCCGCAAAAATGTGAAAATGCAATGCCCTATCTTGAGCCAGTGTTTGTTTGGTTTGTCCTTCTGGGCTACTGTAGAAACATGACATCTATGGGGGCGGCAGTAGCTCAGTCTGTAGGGAGTTGGCTTGGGAACCGGAGGGTCACCGGTTCAAGTCCCGACATGGACCAAAAAACTGAGTGTGAACTGGTAGCTGGAGAGGTGCCAGTTTACCTCTTGGGCACTGCCGAGGTGCCCCTGAGCAAGGCACCAAACCCCCAACTGCTCGGGGCGCTTGTCAGGAGCAGCCCCCTCACTCTGACACCTCTCCATTAATGCATGTATGTGTGTTTCAGGTCTGCATGTACCATGTATAAGTTTAACAGAGTGTAAATTGAATTTCCCCATTGTGGGACTAATAAAGGTAGATCTTCTTCTTCTTCTTATATATATATATATATATATATATATATATATATATATATATATATATATATATATATATATATATATACATACATATAAACCCTCACAGGTACTGCATTTAGCATAAAAAATATGCTCAAATCATAACATGGTATACTGAAGCCTAAAAGACAACAGCTGCCAGTGTGTCAGTGTGCTGACTTGACTATGACTTGCCCCAAACTGCATGTGATTATCATGAAGTGGGCATAAAGGGGAAAAGGGGAGTAAAGGGGAGACTTGTTGGTACCCATAGAACCCATTTTCACTCACATATCTTGAGGTCAGAGATCAAAGGACCCCTCTGAAAATGGCCATGACAATAAGATCTTCCAAAATTTTAGCGTTATTCAGCCTCCTTCCTGACAAGTATGACATGGTTGGTATCAATGGATTCATTTGATTTTCTAGTTTTATATGAAACCAGTATTTTCACTCCAGCTTTGAATCTGAGCCCGCTGCAACCTAAAAAGTTGCATTAATGAGTTAAAGAAATTTGTGTCGTTAAAAAACATTTGTGTTAACACTATGATGTTAAAAATTAACCATTTAACCGATAACCGACATTAACGATAACGATTAGCGCTATCGGTTTAAACAGTTAATAGAAATATTATTTGTTAATTAAAAAGCTGAGAAAAATGCAGAGGAGTGCCTCGTCACTTTAAGGAGAAAAGCTGGTCCACCTTAAGAGAGAGCCGGAGCAGATACAGGAAGTTGGCTCGAGACTTCCAGCTGAGGAGTTGTAGCTTGTAGCCTTGTAGCATTTACACACCGACAAATAAACTGTACACACACTGTCTGCTATAGCTAGGTTCACTGTAATAACGCTACCGACAAAGCCACACTCGCCGACGCCACACACATGGTCTGTCGGAAACTTGCTGAAGTTATGCTACAGCGGGTACGAAGCCACTGGCAACGCTAGCAGGTAGCAGCTGCAAATGTAGCACAAACACAGCTGTTTGTAGGATAATCACTATCGTTAATCTGGGCAGACACACTGCTGACAACGTGCTGAAGTAAACTAAATGTACGGTGTAGACTTTTACTGGGAAAGTGGCTGCATGTCCTCGACACTACACGCAGCACCGTGGCTGCTAACGCTGCCGGACGGTGAACTGGGGACAGTGAATGCAGCACCGTGGCTGCTACAGTAGCTCTCCTGATGGTGAACTGTTGATTCAGTTGTCTGTTGTGCTCATATAATGCAGCTGGGGCACCGCTGCATGCCAGGCACAAATCTTGTCGGTTAACAGTTGATAATCAGTTAAGGAGGGTCGGTTATCAACCAATAGGTCCCCCTAAATTCTACACACTGCATTTAACTGTGACTGACGGTTAACTAAACAAATGGGGTCAAGGGTACCAATAAACCTCCTCCTGTCCATAAAAAAATCAGGGCTTTATTAGGTAAATCTTGTTGTGACCTCAGGTATTAACTCCAAATTTTAAGCCATTTCTCATGTCTGTAATTGTGAGCTAATGTGTTTCCAATAGTTGAACACAATCCTAGTGTGACCTTTACTTCATCATTTCTACCATTGATTGGCCACCTCCCGCTGCATGAACTTCAATTTACACCTAATTAGTGCTGAACACCTTAAACATATCAGCGGATTTCCACACACATCTCTGCATAACTGTATTACACACCCAAACACACACAGGTGGCTGCAGATATTTCTACGGACATTTATTTTGGCATCTCTTGGAATTAGTTTTTCTCATTTGAATTTCACTTTACTTAGGTCAAGGCACTCAAAATATTTCACACAGATTTCTAAACGTGAACTTGACTTTGTGGCTGAATGGATGACACTGTCATCTTATAGGAAAAAAGAGAGTTTGGCCTTTTTTGTGTAAAGTTTGAATGCTTTTCGTATTTTCAAGAGGTTCAGGTTTCCTACCGAGTGCAAATATATGCAAGTCTGGTGAAGGAGAGACCCTAAATTGCCCCTAGGTGTGAATGAGTGTGAATGTGATTGTGTGTTAGCCTGTGACAGGCCACTCACATCTCCATAAGTTTCACTGCCTTTTACATGCTGGTATAGTCAATTATACTGAAAGAGACCATTAGATTAGCCTATTAGTTATGAGATATTTTAAATTACATAGGAGTGTGGAATGTGAGGTTCAAATCTGCAAATTACTGATTCAACTCTATTAAAAAAACAATACATGATTAAAAATGATTATTGAACTATCTGATATCTGTGATTTAACATTAATATTTGATACACACAAACTTTATAATACAATAGGGTTACAGAGTCAGTTATTCATGGCAGAGAGCATGATTCTTAGTTTGCCACAGATCTAGTCATAAGAGTAAATAATACGTAAATAAGGCATATTTTGATTTGGAAAGGATGTTTCTGAAATGGTTACTTAAACCTACTGAGTCATGATGATATGCAGGTAGGATAAGTGATAAAATATTAAAATGCTTTTACAGCTCTGTTGTAGATTAATATCTTGAAACAAATGTTAAATTTGAGCATCAAGTTACTCCCCATAAGCCTAATTTCCCTACACATATACAAGGTACTTCCTAATGTTACTGCAGAAAATGTTACCTACCATCTCTACTAGGCTTTGCACCATGTTTGAAGGCTGTTGAATGGCGTGACTCTCTGTGGCAATCATTTTAAAATGCATAGCTGAATTAGAAATGTCATGGAAGAGTTTTCAATCGGAAATTAAACAGGAATGAATGAGGTATAGTGTGATGTATTTACAGGTGAAAAGGGTAAAATTTTTAACTAATAGATATCATCATGCAACTTCTCCAGTTGATTACTTACATTAAGACTATTATTTTTGAACTGTATATTTGTTATGTGGAAATAAGGCTTATCTTAATATGTACTAATTAGATAAACACAGGTTCAAATTTTTTGTTTCATTTTGTTGATATAGTAGAGAAAAATGTTTTCACAGACGGGATTTTGGATATCTCTTTTAATCACTTCATAAATCAGAAAATGCTGTCAACAGACAGCACATTTCTAATAGATAGGAGAATGAAATTTTCACAATTGATTACTTATATTAAGATGATTGTTTTTTGTATTACAAGTTTTCTGAAACTGTATGCCTAAATATGCAAATGAGGCATTATCTAACGGTAACTTGGGGTAAATTAAGGAGAAATCTACAGACGCAAATAGACAAGGTGTAGTATTCTGTCTATTAAGAAGACATGTTAAAAAAAGCCCAAAATCTCAAAACTGACCATTGCATGAAAGGTTTCTGCCTGGGGGCGTCTCGCCTTAAAAGTATCAATAGTTATGGTGCAGGCATGCATGCAAAAGTAGGCAGAATCAGCATTTAATGGGAAAAAGTTAGAAATATACAAAATAAGCAAGAAAAATCCAATCATTCTCCAACAAAAGAAAAATATGTGTGCACAAATCTGCAATTGCTGACTTGTCCAGGTCACAAAAGCTATCATAAGAATGTTCTGTCTAAAAGAAACACATTCAATCTCAGTAACTCCACAGGGGTTGTTGTTTTTTTTCTGTGCTATTTTGTTCTTGGGAAGGGCTGTTTCAAGAACAAGTGGCCCTTATCAGGCGCTGAGCAGTGAGAGATACCTCTGACAGCCGACATGTTTGAGGCCCAAGTGCTTAATCTCTGGTCTCTGCTACGGAGCAGCGAGGCACATCACTGAAGCAAGAGGGGAGCGACTGCACGCATTTCAAATCAGCCGACACGAGAAACGGAACGGGAGAAAACCACGTAGCGTGAGCATGGGAGCGCTGCTCTAATCGTATCAAAGACTTCTACAAACAAACATGGGTGAACTGTGATTGATGGGAAGGCAGTTAATAGGACTCCCAATCCAACGATGTGTGAGAAGGGAGGGTGGCGGGGAGCAGAGATCAATAGCAGCTCGGAAGCATGTTAGGGACTCATACTGAATCAGATTGATGACAGCTGGTGATGATGTATTTGGCAATCTAATTTTAACACAAAGTAACTCAGTGATAGTGCTGCCACAAGACTGAACTCAATCCTCATGGGCCAACAGTATCACAGCTGTTGAGAGTGAAATGTGTGCCTGCCACATGCAGGTGTAAGTAGGGGCAGCAGTGTGGTTTTATCTTTGATTTTCAATTCATGCACTATGCCATGAAAGTGTGTTAAATTATTCATCCTTAGTGGAAATCTCACAAATATTTTAGGCCCAAAAATCCTTTTTAGTGCACTGTCAGACTTGGACATAGACTTGGACTGGCTCTTCCAAATTGATATTGAAAGAACCAGACTGGTAGTTATTCTTAGTGCACTGCAGCCCATCGCAGTCGACAATAGACCGGCTGCATGTTTGATGCAGCCACTCGTTGCTTTGCACACAGGCGTGAAAATGATGCCAGTAATTTCACTTTCTACCCTCCATCTAACAGCACTGGGCTACACTCAGCTCAGCCAGGGAAGCCAGCTACGCACACACACACACACACACACACACACACACACACACACACACACAATTTCAGAAATCTTAGTTTGTGTTTTTCTGTGTCTTCAGACATTTGTGAGTGTGGTCTACTCTGCCTGCCGTTTGTGTAATAGAAGGTTTGCCTTTGGCAAGCTTGGCAACCGAAAAACCCTTAATGCGGTATATCTTTTGTAAATACCGCACATCGAACTCTGCATCTTTACTAAAGATCATTTGATTTCTGTGTATTCATCCTCAGGTTAATGGCTGAAATATACTGCGGCTCTTTAAAGGCAATGGCTTGTGAGAATGACTGAAAAACAAATCAGGCAAAAGGGAAAATATCTTCCATTTTGTGGTGAGCAGTTAAGCATTTTATGTTTAAATGCATAAAGGAAAATTATGGATTATTACCGAGGTGTACATTAAAATGAAACACATCGATGCCTAAATATTTCTTAATTGCCCAGTGCGCCATTTTTTCTTTTAAGAAGGACACAGCGTAGCATCACCAACTGGCCTTAGGTTTGTCTGCTGAATGAAGCTTGTTGGGGGATGGATGAATCCCTCCCCTGTTCTGCTTTTCTGGGCCAAGTCTGCATGATGGAGCCCTGAGCTTTCGGTCTGTGCCAGGTGGCAGCTGGGAGAGAGAGTCCCCAGCCAGGCTTCAGCAGCCCTCACTCTGGTCCTCTGGCCACCACCGTTGCCACTCGGGGCTCAACACCAGCACTTCTGACCTGCAGATTGGTCATGGTCCGCCTGCAACAGCCAGTTTGTCTGAGCATCTGCACATTTTATCTGTTCAGCTGATAATTTCAGTTGTGTCCCACTATTCACCATTTTAAAACTGAGCATATGCTAGACACACTTTATTTTTCTGCAGAAATTCCCTAAGCTGATCATTTTAAATCACAAAGAAGTGCTGCGACACAGCAGAGCATCCGTCTGTGTCTGGTATTGACACTATAGCAGGAAATGTTCTCCCACACAAAGTGATGAATCAAATCTTAAAGTATTAATCGGCAAGATGCTTGTTGCTAGGGCTGGGCCATAGGCACGGTGCATACAAGCACATACGTTAACCAGGGGATCTCCATATTGCTAGTTTAATATTCGGATGTGAGCGTGCCAAGAAATATAACAGCTTCTTCAAACAACAATGAGCAAACTCTCCATGCGGGGTGAATTGCTCCCTCGAGAAATGGCTACCTCTTCACCTCACACACAGAAAAAAAGGAAAGCGCCTTAACTCTTTTTTAAATCAACAGTATGTTTTATTGTGTTAACTTTGACAGCTCATAAATAGCCCTGTCAAAGTTAATGTGAAAATAACACGTTAACACAAATTCGTTTTAACGCCACAAATTTCTTTAACGCAGTAACATGATTTTCAGGCTGTAGCAGGTTCAGTTTTAAAGGTAGAGTGAAGATACTGACATCATATGAAACTAGAAAGCATAAGGACTCCATTTGTGTCAACCTATCTCGCAAAGGAGGATAATAACGGTCCAAAGTTGCACAAAATTTTGGCAAAGAAAAACTGGCATGGCCATTTTCAAAGGGATCCCTTGACCTCGGACCTCAAGATATGTGAATGAAAATGGGTTCTCTGGGTACCCACGAGTCTCCCCTTTACAGACATGCCCACTTTATGATAATCACATGCAGTTTGGGGCAAGTCATAGTCAAGTCAGCACACTGACACACTGACAGCTGTTGTTGGCTGTTGGGCTACAGTTTGCCATATATGTGCCATATTTTTTATGCTAAATACAGTACCTGTGAGGGTTTCTGGACAATATTTGTCATGGTTTTGTAGTATTAATTGATTTCCAATAATAAATATACAGTATATCGACATGCATAAAGCAGCATATCTGCCCACTCCCATGTTGATAAGAATATTAAATACTTGACAAATCTCCCTTAGAGATTAATTTTGAACAGATAAAAAATGTGAAACTAATGGGCACTGTAGACAATCACATGATTAATAGCAATTAAATATTTCAATCGATTCATGACACTGCTATAACAAGTTCTTTGTCATTTTGTCCTTCTGGAGACTTCAATAGAACAATAGAAAAACACTTCCACTAAAATGACTTAGGTCAGCCAACTGGATGCCAACCAGTCTGCTAATCAATCAAAGGAGCTCTGTCCTTCTTGCAAGGAGACATCAGTGATAAAGACTGGCCAGTTAAGCATGAGGTCAAACCATAAAATAGTGAGGTCAATGCTATAGCTCCCTCTCTCTATATATTTGAACAGTGCTTCACACAACCTCTGCAGGAAAGGCTCCTGCTACCTGAGTTTTTAGGTGAATATTTGAAGCAGTGCATATGTTGGCCAACTGATCAAAAAAATGACAAATAAACAAAGTGTATTTCTTCTAGGCCAGTCTAGACATGGAGGAACCAGGTGGGATAAACAGTACAACCTACAGGGATCCACCGCTGCTGCACTGGACGCCGGCGCAGGCAGAGCAAATAACGTTATGCATGGGGCGTCTCCTCGGGGTGCTGCCTCCATCCGGCTAGCAGATCACCTTTTCAAACTGACAGAAAGAGAGACGGACACCCCCCGCCCTTTGAGACACTTCCAGAGAGAAGTTCGCTCAACTCAGGCCTCACTTTTTCCCCCCAACTGCATACTAACTTTAACCTTTACTGCCCAGGCAGTCCATGATGATACTCACAACACCTCTGTGCCATAGAAAATACACAGTGAAAGACCGTTTCATTTGAATTTGTGTTTCAGCAGATGGTCTTACTTGTGCATAGTTCTTTTTCCTATTCACAAGGCACATTACATCATCCCTACATTTCATTTTATGATGCGCTCTATCTTATCCATCACCCACTAATGACCTCATACTCATCTTGACTTGTGAAGGGAGCGGTTTATCCCGCCACTGCCCTTATGAGCCCCATTTTCATTAGCATATTTGGCAGTAAAACAGTTATGCTTTCCTCCATTAATAATTTATCCACACTTTTTTATCAACCAGCCATTTCAGTATACAGTTCTTGGATTCAACCCCTGCAAGACGGGGCTTCTCTGAAGAAATTCATCAGTTTATCATTATATAAATTATGTAACATTTTGGAAAAAACTAATACAAAACCCCTTGCTACCCACATAATTAAGTCTGCCCAGAACATCAACACAAATTGATAATGCGGGTTAAAAATGTAGTTCCTCCTGCTATTTGTAATCAATGCCACAAGTCAATTTACAGCCAATGGCTTTTCACAACCTGAGCCAATCCATTACAGATTCAATTTTTACCCATTAGGACTGCAAGAGGTGCTATTAAAAGGGTGACACTATCAAAATCCAATGGCATCATTCGATAACTTTGTTCTACAGCAGTCAGCACAGCGCCACCATCACACTGTGTACCATAATGACATGTGTGCTGGTTCACCGCTGCCTCCTGTAGCTTGAGGCCATGCTTCACCTCTGCCCTAAGATAGATGTAAGCTCAGTGACAGCAACACTTAGCTGACATCATCACATGGATGTGTCAGCTGTTCTGATGTCTTTTCATAGCTTGTAAAAGGCTGAATGCAATCCTGCAAAAAATGCTGTTGAAGCACTCTTGCAAACCTCAGAAATCTGGAGATGACTAGTATGATGCTTGAAGTACTTCTGGGGAAAGAAAACTAAACATTGAGGTTTAAAGGAAGTGCTTAGTCTGCTCATGTACAAGCTGAACTCACCTTCTCAACATGTGACCAGCTGCTCCGACAACTCGTCTGATTTTCCAGACATGACAAACTTGTGGAGCAATAGTCAATAAAAAGCACCTGAAGTGCAGAACACGGGGCGTGAATGCCAACAACAACACCAGCCTACTCCACACTGTGCTGACTAGTGCCTCACCGCCTCCTCCTCCTCCTCATCAGACCACCCTCCCCTTCATCCTGTCCTCAGTGTTCACTTTAATCACTGTTTCCAAACCAGCTTAAACGGGAACCTACATGTGGTTTCTCCAATCACTGGGTGAAGACAGCGTCACCAGGCGAGTGCGAGCCACCTTCCGTCCTGAGGATCACCTATTGCTGAGGTGGACACTTTTGCTGCCGTGTCAGAACAGGATGCGGAGAGAAAATCGAGCTACAAAGCAGGCCTTGCAGCTGGCAGGCTCATTTTGTGTTAATGCTCTCCAGAAAAAGACATGAAACAGCTATGAAAACAGAAATCAGTCCAACCTTTGAAGGTCAACCGTTAGTCACTGCCCAGCAGTTCTTGTATAAAAACGACATCCTGATCTTCATATAACACCAACTCAGTGTTGGCTGAATGTCATGGAAAGGCCTCAAGACTAGCAAGAACAGTATGCATTTTTGGTTTAGTGTTGGCGAGGGCAAGTGATTTACATAATCTCCATTTGGTTACAATCTATCATGTCCAACTGCAATTTAGTGACCAATTTCCTGCTTCCAAGCCATCTATTACATGAGTGCGGATACAATGGTGACATTAAGTAGAGTGAACATTTATTTAACTCAGCAGCACCAAGAAAGCAGAGTTATAGATAGTCATTATGCAGATGTCAGAGATTATTAATGCCCAAATCCCTAAATTGTGGCATGGTGCCCCTTGCTGTAACGCCAACACTCTGGCTTTGATTACATAGTGATTCATTCAGAGTGCAGTTTTTAACTGTAAAAAGAAAACTGACTATATGACACTACCATGATGCATGAAAAGGGGCATCTGTAAATCTGTGGTTAATAAATATTTATCAATATTACTTTACTTACAGTTGCATTGCTATTACTAGAGGTAGTAGTATTTGCAGTTGTTAGTTTTTATTTCCTTATCGTGCTAAACATTTACATTTCCCACGTGGGACTACAAAACATGCCTGTACTGCATATGAAAAATTAAACATTTATAAGACATCTTATGGTAACAAGAAAAACACTAGTTATGTATACATCTTCATACTTCCAAATAACATATTTATCTGTGAAATTTCAAGACACTGTACACCACATAGGAGAAGAAAATAAAAGCTACAGCCTAAAGTTTATCCTGAAGCATTTTGCCTCCCCTCCCAGGCTATTTTCCGAGTTACTGGCTCACTTTAAGCAGTACTCCAGTGATGCACTTCCATAAAGTTAGAGGACTCACAAGAGACAGATGTTAAAAAGAATGGTCAAAATCAGAGCAGCACAGACGGAAATATCCTGTTCTGTTCAGAGTGTGAAATACACAGTGACAATAGGGAGGGGATCAACTTTCTCCTTTTCATACAGGAGACTCAGGGCAACGCAGGCGGGTGCTTCAGTGAACTGAAGTCTTACAATCCTTATATCTTGCTTGTTAATGTACTGTCTGCAGTCTGTAGATGATGAGGAATAAAATCCATTTGTAGTCCGGGGTCACCAACAAAATATTCTAGAGCAAAACTGCCAGCTAGTCAGACTACGGGCGCTTCCAAAATTATATACTAACATGCTATTTAGTACACTAAAACAGTATGTGAAGTATTTTGCTATGTCTGAAACCTTAGTATGAAACTAATAGTGCGCAAAGTACATATTATTTTAAGTGAAATATTACAGGATGCAATGCTGGACACGAAGGCAGCATTAATATCCCACAATGCAATGCAGTACTGATGATATTGTTTATAATGGACATTGACAGACAGCTCTGTAACATCAATAACTCTTCAATTTAAGTGTAAGTAGAAGATTTCATGTAGGTAGGTGTGATATATATTTTAAATTGATTTGGACAAACTGTCGTTTTTGTTACGGTTGAGTTTGGCACAGGCTACCATAGTTACACATCTCTAGCCGCCAAGGAGGAGGTCAGGAAGTGACAACGTAAATTGCTACTCAGTGCATCCGAAAAGATACGTACTTGTGTTTATTCGGTGTAAAGTACGTTGAACGATGATACATCTATTGAGTGTGTAGTACACAGTATGCAATTTCACATGAAGCCTAACACAAACACAACAGCAGCAGCAGCAGCAGACCATCATTTCTGCTCAAATGCAGAACCACAAAATGCTTTTTCAGAACCAAAGATAGCGTCAACATGCCAAAGAGGGAGGCAGATACACTACTAATACACAGCGTAGGCTTGTGCGGCATTTGTCAGCTGTTTTCTTACTTTGAAAATAGTCTAATAGAAAACAAAAAATCCTCATTAGTAGATCCTGTACTGGTCCCAATATCGAAATAAATGGATTAGACAGGACTGAGTACCGTTATATAGGCTAAAAAGTCTAACCTAGATGTGACTCCTATCTTCTCAATTAATTCACAAGTGAGAAACATGGCTCATATGAAAAATATCACATATAATACGGATTTTTTTTTTTTATTAGACTATTTTTAAACAAACAGACAAAGTTTTATTTTTGAATGGTCTATGTGTTGTTAGTTAATGCACACCTAGTGGCTGAATGTTATCAATGTTTTCAATAGCAGCTAAGCTAAGCCAATATCTTCAAAGTTCCATTAGCTTAATGCTAAATATTCTATCAAATCAGTCTTACCTTCAAAAATGACCACAGAGGTTCGGGTTGACTCTCCTGGGTCACTCAGACACTTGACACAACCTTATTCAGAAACTCTGACGGTAAGAAAGTAAAGTGTATTAAAACATGGACTTGTAAAAAGAATGTATTCAACTAGCTAGCTAACAGGGATGCACAGAGAGCACATTAAAACAACCAGAGAGCTAACTTGCTTGCTAGCTAGCTAACGTCACTTACAGTAACCAAGGTGTCTCCATTAGCTTGTTCAATGCACGTGAGCAGGACATGGGCCACCACGCAGTGACGGTTGAGGAGACCTTCAACTCATGTCACAGCACGGCAAGGTTGAGAGATGGTATGGTCCACTGGAGGGGTGTCTAAAATCGCTTTACATGATTCCTTCAGGCATGAGTAGTGAATATGAGAAATATACTTCAATATTTAATTAAAACTACAAATACGATGGATATATAAATGTTTTACCTCTTTTGGAGGGGGTCCAAGTTATAATTGGGGGGGTCGCACTCACCTAATCACCCCTATAATTTGAACCCTGCTTCTCCTTCCTATGGTGCCTTCAATGGAACTGGTAAAATCCTGTTTATCAGATGGGAAGTTGCGAGCAACATGCGTGGCGTTCAAGTGTTGTGTGTGGTGCAGAACACACATGGCAATGTTAAGTTATTGTTCCACTAAGCCACAGAGGCTAACAATTTAGCAAGCTAGCAAGTGGGTAACATAATGAAGGAAATGCAAAGGCATAGTGATAAAGGAGAAAGATGAGTTCGTTGAGAAACCAACATTTTCCTCAGACATATAAAATTATAAAGAAAAACAATATATGACTCGAATTACAATACATTGTACAATATTAACTTATTATACACTGATAAATGAACTTTCATGTGCTCAACCATTTCTCACAATGTCAACAAATACGTCACAAGTCTTGAACTCTGAAACTTTCCACTTACGAGGACGTGACTACTACAGCATGAGGGGGGCATTGAATGGGCGTGAAGGCACCACTAACAGGGGTCAAAACACTGGATCCTACAATTACCTTAATGCAACCTGAGGCTATGTGATCAAAAGTTTGAGGCTCAAGCCCAAAGTGAGATAACCCTGATGATTTAAATGATTTGTATGTGAATAGTCAACTCAGTCACTGTGCTTCATCCATATTTAAAACTGCATGTTTGTTTTTTTTAATCTTACTGAACAAAGTGTGTGGATCCCACTAAAATAAAATAATAACAGAGCACAAAATGAAACTCGTTTTCTAGATCATTACGGTTGTACAAGGAACAGATCAGCATTTCTTCATCCATTCCACTGAATGGTAAAATCTTATTGCAATAGGGCACATTAAGACTTCATAATTATTCTCTGTATATATTCATATTTGACTTAGTCCATATCTTACACATTGCCAATATGTACAAAACTGATGTAAAAGATTAATTTAAAAACACTACCCTAAAAAGGTGGTGACTATTTTTGAACATGTGATGGAAGCTAAATTTAAGGGATTTAAAATTAGGAAAACATTTAGACTCCTTTTAGTCTCCTCAGGTCAACATACTGCACACAGACGCCTCTTCATCATCTTGATTTTATGCAGCACACATACCCATACAGGCAATCACATACACTTCTATGATACTATCTCACTATCTCACTTAATTAGCTCCTAAAGGCGGCCTTCCCTGCATTAGTGCACAGACCTATCTGTGTCTTCCACTATATATCATCTTTTAAATGGGGTATACATTTCAAACAACCTTGAGCTGTTTGCGCTAGGTGATGCTTATCTGGTGCTGAGGTCACTGACTTAGATCAAGGGTACTTAGTTGTTGTTTTTTTTTGTTACATACTGTATAATAAACAGGC
The DNA here is from genome assembly GCA_947000775.1 of Pterois miles. Classification (NCBI taxonomy): domain Eukaryota; kingdom Metazoa; phylum Chordata; class Actinopteri; order Perciformes; family Scorpaenidae; genus Pterois; species Pterois miles. The sequence continues at coordinate 21,397,094 of CAMQGK010000637.1, forward strand.
AGCAGTCTAAACTTCTCAAGCCAGTCTTTGTATCAGATTAGCAGCGTGCTGCCATGCCGGCCCAGCCAGGTCAGCCTGCTCAATGTTAGATGGACACAAGTGATAGGGAGTGGAGGTATTTCAAAGAGACAATACCATTCACGGAATGAGCTCGACATGCTTCCGATTCACACGGCGAAAACCACGGGCTCACTACTTGGTATTCAATGTAGCAACGCTGCTACCACAAAGCAAATTAATTTTGGACTAATTAGGCTAACAACCAGCTTTGGTGTTGGAAGAAATAAGAAATACTATTATCATTAGTGTCCATTTAGACACAGCTTCGAGAGCTTTCATTTATTCTCGGTGCAAGTGCAGAGGAGCGGGACGGCATTGGCTTGCAGATAAAGATGCAGATCCCAACCAGACTTTCACATCTGTGTGAGTGTCTGAATAGGCTATATCTCAGCTTAACTGTTCTCAACATCGTCGTACCGGCCCATAGCCTACGAGACAATGCAGTGGCGCCTGATTCTTCACTTTGACTAATAAAGCTCAGCGCTGCAATGCTGTTATACACAAACTCCAACTGTCTTTAAAAAATTCAGTTGGGTGTTTTTGCCCCCCCAGCCCATGTCGCCATCCCCTCTCAGAGCAGGGGCATCCTCAGGGACTTCAAGAGACAAATTCATCTTTTCATTTCATGCACAGAGAGAGGCAAACAGTGTTTTTCTTGCCTACTGCGAAGGCATGGCAAACTCTCAAGTCCCTGTATTCCACGCTGTGTTGGTGACATTTGGGACGGTCTCACCAACAGCCAAGCAGGTCTCACTGGCAGATAAATGCTGGAGAATGTGAGGGAGCTGTGACCTCGAGGCCAGCAATTAATGGGTACACTATGTTCAAGCATTTATTCCTATTTTATATCGCTTCTTGTAACTGCCATTATTCCGACACTATACAGTAGGTACAGTATGACCAGTGCCCATAATCCGGCATGTACACACTCTGACGGCAGCCCTGACAAATTAAAAGCCAGGGTTACAAAAAGTGGAAGCATAATGAGAACTAGTCTAGTTAAGCAAATTTCCATAATTAAGTCTTCCTTTTCCATGATTATAAAATTTTCATCCCTGGTACTTTCAATAAGTAGCCTAATGTGCATGAACTGTTTCCTGCAAATACTGCAGCCTAATGGGTGAAGTGACTTGGTCCTTACATCCTGCATAGGAGAGGACTGTGAAAACCCTGTGTCACACAGCGCTCGGCGTGGATACAGTAACTGTGACAGAATTGAAATTCAGACGTGCAACAGTCAATATGCTGCTCAAAAACGAGTTCCGTCACATCACTGTGAGGTTGCACCGTGCATCTACTGTACGGAGTTGACCGTCCTATCAGCTGTGTCTCCATCTCCATCACCATCTGATGTCGTGCTGATCCCACGGCAGAAATACAAGCTCCAGCTCGGGGAGACAAAACACACTTTGGCACAGGGAGATTTTCACCTGCTGCACCGTGGGATCCACTGCTATACGCGCCTGCAGTCAGCCACTGAATCTATTCTGGCTCAATGAGCTTCCTGGAAATGCACAAAAAGCGAAATCTGTGCTAAATGCGCAGGGCAAGTTCAATGTGTTATAATGAGAGGTGGTGTTATTTATCAGCTGGCACGCATTAATTATAATGCAACATTTTCAACATCCTGAATGCCAGCATGGAAATATGCAGACTTCTAGTGGATCATCCCACTGTACACAAAAGAATGACGAGCAATTTTACATGATCAACTCTTTATCATTCATGAATTGTGGCTTTTTAAGGTTAATAACCAGCAGCTGCACACAAACCCAGACTGCACTAAAACGGCCCGTAGTGCCAAGTTTCACCGGACTGCGCATCCCCGTCGGCCCGGTTCTTTCTTACCTCTCTCCTCGCCCGACACCGCCGAGGGCTCGGCGCACGGAAATAATCCCGAGAACAGGGCTAGAAAGGCGAGTAGAAAAAACTCGGACATGTTTTCGGAGAGCGGGCTATAAAGAGCCGCGGTGCTTCTCCCGGTCCTGCTCCTGCTCCCGGTCCGGGTCCAGTCTCCCCCTCCACCACCACCCGGTTGTCGAGCGCCGTTACTCGGTGATGTCCAGCGGAACCAGTGCGCAGAGCAGTGCAGCGCTCCCCCCGCTCCGCGACACATGCACACCGCCGCTCGGTACAGCGAATAGACGCACCGGAGACGGCAGGAGAGATGAGAGAGGCAGCGGCACAGGGACGGAGGGAGGGAAGGCGGGGTGGTGGGAGTGAAGGAGGATAAAGAATGAGTACGTTTCCTGTCTTTTCTCAATGATTAAATGCCGTCAAGGTGGCGCAGCTCGTCCGAAATTCATCATATTGGTGAGCTGTGCAGGCAGTGCGGTGGGTGTCAGTCTGAGGTCCGGGGGCGGTTCGGAGGGGGGTCCACAGAAAAAGAAGGAAAAGTCAGAGGAGGTAGGATGAGGCATGAGTAATCCCTGCTCTCCAATGAGTTTCATAGTCTGTGTACTCCTACTAACCCAACATCCTACACAATGATCTTGTAGCCTTTACACTGTACAGCACATCTCATAAAATAAAGTGTGCAAATGCTGAGCTGTGCACTTGTTTACATGTCATCTCAAGCTGTCCCCCATTGGACACATAATTTATCACTAATCTAAAAAAATAATAAAAAAGTCTGGAAACCTGACTACATGGTTTAAGACAGATCTGTGTGAGATGCTGAGGCCATTATGGTGCCAGAGCTTTGGTCTGATGCACCATAATTCATTCCTTCAGTTCATGGACTTTGCAGTCCTGTGGCCTCGCTTGAGTTGCCATAAAAGCCTCAGTAAACAGGTGTGTTGCTGCTACCTTTGTAAGATTGACAGGAGGAAAAAGGCTCATCAGTCCACATCCGTAACTTCATTTTCTGAAAGTTCTAGGAAAGGTTAATGATGACTATACAGTCTTAACCCCCCGGGGTCGATGCTGTCATATATGACAGAAAAGTACTTTAGTTGCTCTTGATAGCTCCAGATCGCTGCGGTGTACAGATCAACTTTAACTTACAGCTGCTTCATCAGTTGCTTTCTAATAGTGTGTCAGGATCGATCATATTCCTTTCAGACGGTTGGTAATCCATCTTGGTAAAGTAATAAATCCAACAATGAAAGTCTTCTGTGAGCTAACTTTTTGTATAAAAATGGACAGAAAGATGCCAGGACTTCTCTGCAAGACATGTAAATATCTTTTACTGTGTGTTGGTTATAATGGTATTTTCTTCCCCTGATTCCCAAGACTTGGAAGAACATTTTTGTAAAAAATCGGCTATCGGCTTTCGTGATTCTGTAAAAACATCGTCAATAAAAAATGATGTCACATTCATGTGACAGATAGCCCAGTTTGTCCTGTAGATGTAACGTCATGATTGTGCAGTATAGTATTGAGAAGGAGACCAGGCGGAACAAAAAATGCAAAAAAAAAAAAAAACTCCAGAGGGTTAATACAGATCCGGCAGGTTCAGAAGTCTCAAAGAGCATGTTTAAGGTCAAATGGCTCACCAGAGTTTTACAACTTAGGCCTATTGTTTGGGGAAAAGTTGAGGGTCAACAACACTAGCTAAAAGGAACTTAGGATATTGTCTTCACAAACCCACAAAGTCAAAATTGATCACATAGTTCTTGACAGTCTAACATTTTAAATAACTTTATCTCTCAAAGAGGTATAATTTATTTCAGGGCCATTAGAAAAGACGGTATTTCAGTGATAGTCTTGAAGGTAAGGTTAACAAGCTGTTCTTTTGAGTTGTTCGACTTGAATAACTGCTTTAAAAAGCTGAGCTTGAATCAGATAATTTGAGTGATTGCACTTCGGGCCATCTCGACTCCCCGCCGGATCAGCAAACTTCCCGTTGTTGTCGTTACACAGGTGAGACTAAGCTGTTTGTGGTGTCTCATATTTCTGCACATACGCTTCTTTGAGTTTGTATACTAGTATCCTTAAACCTTGAATGATTACTGTGCAGTGCATTCTATCACTCTCAACTCTGGTTAAGTTAAATTAAAATTCTGTTCTTATCAACTAATTGTATAAAAGTGCAGTAAAGAAGTGCACTTTTTAAAATTTATGGCAGTAGTCTGCATCATGACAACATAATTTATTGTCGTTTTTATTGACAAAGAAAGTAAGCAGTAATTACAGATGGGTCATTACTTTCCTTCAGCCACGTCTACCTCCTATAAGCTGATAAATAAGAGTTTTTGACTACTAGTGGTGTTGTGGTCCCTGTGGTGTATACTGTACCAGCATGAGCATTCATTTCTGCCGACTGCAGAGACCTCACACGTTTCATATTTTCTGCATAAATTCATGACCGTGGAAACAGCGGTTGACCAAACAACCTCACCTCAAGGTATTTTAGTACAGCAGCTGATCTGGAGGTCTTGGTCATTGTGATGGACCGAGCTCGCAGGCACGAGGACTCACACAGGTGGATTTTCAAAAAGAGGATTTTAATTACAAAGGAAACTATTCATAATATGTACCAGGCCCATTAAATAAGCAAAACAGAACTTAACCTAAACGGACCCAACAAAGACAAATACTGCCATCTAAACTACAAATAAAGCAAAACAGGACAATTAGTAAAATCAGTAAAAACATATTTTAGCAAATAACCAAAACAAAAGCACCAACAAACCAATATAGTCTCAAGAAATAAATTCCTGTAGTGGCAGCAGCACCCTCAGCACTGGAAACAGAAGCTAGAATGACAGCTTGGTAAAGATTTTAGAAACATTTTTTTTTGTTTTATTTGTTAACATTCTCATTACATCCCAACAGCAATCAATAAATCAAATGCTCTGACAAAAAAAATCTCGTATCTGTGGCTGTCTGACTGTAATAAACCCGTCTAGTCATTTCTTTTGGCCTGAATGTAATGATTGGACGGCCTACCTGCCCGCACTCTACATGCACTCTGCACATGCACTCATTGCGCGTCACCAAATGCTGCTAGCTTGACAGCTGTGAGCACCAACAATAGCCATGTTCGCCGTCCGTGTTCATTTATTCATGTTCCAAATGATCATTCTGGGGGAGTGTCTTTGGAGGGAGGCCCGAAGCGACAGACTGTCAGTGTTGCCGACTTGTTGGTGACTTTCTCGCAGTTCTTAGGGACTTTTGGAGCTACTGCTGTAAGCTACTTTCATTGGAAAACAGTTGATAACACTGGACTCGTTTTTTTTGGCTGGATCATTTTTGTTTTAAATCTAATGGACTCTTGCTGGTTTCTCAGGATTGCCCACGCTGCCTTTAAGGAAAAACTAAAGTGTGACTTTGCAGAAGTTAACTAAATGTGCACGCTACATATAGAAACTTATGTCGCTTACTGAAACAAAAGCAATGTGTCATCATTCGTTTGTTTGTTTATGCATGTGCAAAGTGCATGAGGTCAAAAGGTCAGCAAACTGAAAGAGGACAAAATGCACTATAAGGTTTACACCATAGAGAAAACAAAGGTGTGTACAGGAGGCTTGCTGACATTTGAATCAGCGCGGCAGCAGCAGCAGCAGCAGCAGCAGCAGCAGCAGCAGCAGCTGCAGTCATGGAACAGCTAGTAAAGACCCCTTGAGGTGTTTTGTCAATTGCTGTTTCTGAGGTCAAGAATGAAGCTCAAAATTTAAGGTAACATGAACAAGAAGTTATTAAAGTGTTCAGGAAAAAACATATAACACATATAGTGTGTTTTGATACTAAAACCACTCTACATATATGAAGGACAGAACCTGCCAAAATAATGAAAAACATAAATAAATGCCTGAATAAAAAAATGAATAAATGTCATCAAATGTAGCAAAAGTTATATTAAAAATAAATGTAGACATTAATTATTTGATAAAAATGTGACAAATTAATTTCTGCTTTAATTTGCTTTAATTCCCTCATTTATTTTTTCTTCTGTTTAATTCTCACTTTTATTTATTTTTTTGAGTCATTTATTTTTACATATTCATTTTTTGTATAGAGTTTATATTTCTGCATTTATTGTTTTTGACTGCATGTTTGTATTTATTTATTTATTTATGCATGATTTTCCCTTTGTATTTTATTTTATTGCATATTTACTTATTTGCCCAAACTTAGTTATTTCTGTATTATTTTCTTTATACATTTGTTTTACATTTCTTAATGGATTTCTGCCTCGTTATGCAAATGAGGGGGCTGTCACAGTACATAAATAAATAACAGGATAAATTAAACAGAAGAGTAAATAAATAAGGGAATCAATACAAAGATGAATAAATAAAGAAGCAAATTAAAACAGAAATATCAATTTCTGACAGATTTTATCATTAATTAATGGCTACATTAATTTTTGCTGCATTTAATGGCATGTCTATACATTTATCAACAACATTTATTTTTTATTTTGGCAGCATTTCTTAACAGGAATTAGGTGTTGTATCAGAAATGAGACCTGTGTGGTCCATCGGTTAGTGTTGTTTTCAACATCAGTGTTTGCACTAAGGTACTGTAGGAAAGATGAGAAGAAAGAAATCTTTGTGCTCCCTCCTGAACTGCTGGAGTGTATCAGAAGTAAAAGGTGAGTAAATGTGCAGCCTAGTGAAGACTGCCCACACAGCAGACTGCCCACGGCTGGGCCACAGCATACTACGCTCCAGCTAACGTCCCTCTGCAAGCACTCTCTGAGGCTTTGGCTTTGTTATCTGCATTCATTTACAACATGTCATGTCATGCTTTTAGCGAATGAGAATAGCACATAATAGATGTGATGCAACAGGTGAGGACTGTTGCTAATGAAGTCACTGAGCATACTTTCTGTTGATAACTACCTCTTCACCTAATGGCATGCAGAAACTACGAGCTACGCCACCGCAAACTATTCACACGTCCTCTTTAAACACATCTCCTAAATGCATATGATGCTGCAACTCGTATTCATTGCCCGCTGATGAACCAAACTGTTAGTGCTACTCAAATACAAGCCGCCATGTCCTGTCACACCGTTATAAATTCATTAAGCGAAACAATGTTTACGTTGACAAAGAAATGTATCTCAGATGAGATGGCAACACGCCCAACTTTCAAGCGGAACGATCTGTCATGTTTTATTATTGAGTTGTCACAAAGAATGAGGAAGTCCAAGTCTTCAAGGACATTTCACATCGAGTCTTTCTCACTGCCAGGATTGCGTTGTTTTCTTCTTTTCTTCTGCTTCTCAAAAAAAAAAAAAAAAAAACCCACAAATGAATAATTTCATGAGGCTTTCATTTTTTTTCCTTGGATGCTGAGAGCAGGCTGCATTTTTCCATCGCAATCACAGTGACTACACTTTGATTGAACCGCTTCCACTTTTTTCACACCATTATAAAGTGCTCTACTTATGTTGTGAATCATTCATATGCACTAAACACTAGAGCGGTGTTATGGCTATGGAAGCGGGATACTTATCTGCCTCTTCTTTACACCTTTACCCTTAATTAGCAAAAGTCCTCCACCAATACGCAATCACATCGGTTCACATTTAATGCCCTTTTGGTAGATTTCAGTGTCGCCGCGCACAACGAAGGCATGCACCTGTCAATAGCGGTAATGCTCAGCGGGTTGGGTGTCAGTGCAGATGTGTCAGAGGGAATGAAGTGCGTCGTCCCGCTGAATGGCATAGAGGGCAACCCAACAGCCACTCATGTATTGCGTGTCACTCACTTGCAGTACAGGTCCTGACATACAGGACTGGATGGGGCCTGTCATGAGTACACACTGACATGTAGCGCACACCCCATGCGACCTCGGGGTCGTACACGGCGTGACGCTCCGTGGGTCATTTTCCCACTCTGTGCCCTTGGAGCTCCTCTCGCTGACTTGACATGAGTGATCACTGTGCCAGCTCTCGCACAACATTAGCCACTCTTGCTTCGGACGGCAATGCCGTCCTCCAAAATTAGCAGCAGCTATTGACCCTGTTTGACCCTGTCATAGTTGCAGGCTCATTATCGGGCTGATAGCTCCGCCGCTGTGGTCTTTATAGGCTCAGCATTCTTCCCACAATATTCCCCTCAGAAGTCAAAAGCAATCTTTAAAAGCGAGGAAAGAGCAAAGATCGCCCGGCAAATCCGGTCTGACGTGCGTTTTGTTTCTTTTGACAGTTATTAGTCGGAAATGCGCTGAATGGAGGTCGGTTTTGTGTTGCTGCAGACGGCGAACGCTCCTCCGCCGAGGCCGTAAAGTGATGAGAATCCACGGGTGTCCCCCAGGGTCTGTGTGCTTGTTAATCAAACAGTGGGCTGACAGGCCATTTGCTGCATGAATCACTGCACCCTCATCACGCTGAAAATGACTTGCATTTTTTGAAAAGGCGAACGTAAACTGCACCTTTGTAGCGCTCTGTCAGGGTAATGTGAGGGTAGAGCTGTTGGACGTGTGTGTGTTATGCTGCCATCAAACTGATTTAAGAGTCTTCGCTCACACGTCTGTTGGCCATAACTAAAGCAATGGTGTGTTTTGTGCTTCCTGTAACCAAACATGGCATTTTTTTTGGGGGGGGTTACTTGTTTGTACACAGAAGCCACCGACAGTCAGCGTCAGTGTAAACAAACATATGTAAGAGCTGTTTGTTCCTCAATGCAATTTCATGCACATTTCAGAGGAGATGAACATTTCTCTCAAATTCACAGTAGCTGTGATGCCATTTCCTGTGCTCATACTAAGCTGTTTGAGGAGCAATTTCAACAAAGCAATTTCAAGTTAATTGCCTTCGTGTGAAAACTGAAAAAAAAAAGCAGCAGCTTCCACAATCTCTATTTATTCATGAGTGAAGGAGAAACCCTGGTCCTGTAAGTGAGGAACAGCATGTCACCAAGACTATTTTGAAAACACTATTGCTTTTTTTCTGCTATTATTACTTACTTTTTAAATCTATTTTTGAAATTATACCAACACACTTTATCAACCTCAAGGGAAAACAAATAAGCAGACACATGCTCACACACACACATTCAAAGACACACTCTTCAGTGCACTGACTTACTACTGCCATCTAGGGATACATATAAGGATGCTGGTTACGTGCTGTACATCTTATTCATATTGAGGGCTCTATACGCTCTATATAATATTGAAGCCATAAAATTACAACCTAAAAAGGACAAATATCAGTACACAGTGTGAGCTTAAGTTGAAAAATAAAACCTTCAGCGAGCAGAAAGAGAGCCAGCCTTCACAAGGTAGCAAAGCCCAAAGGCTGTCTGTCCATTGTATGTGACAGCTAAAGTATTTCTCCTTTTGCAATATTTTGTGCTGGTTCCCAGTGGACACCAGGGTTGCAGGAGCCACAACACAGACGGAGCAGCTCGCCATTTCTCACAGCTGGAACCCACTCCTCCTGAATAATGAACTCAATCTCAGCTCTGCCTCAGGGGGGACCTTGGAGCCGCCCTCAGCTTAGTGCAAGGCTTTGTTGCCCGTATGCGCGTGCACGCACACAATCCTGCTCGCTGTCACTCTTTCCTGCCACAAGTGGCTCCGAGAGAAACGTTCCACTGATTGGCAGTAGAGAGGGAGAAAAAAGAAGCAAAAAAAAAAACAGAGGAGCAAAGCCGGGAGACATCGATGAACAGTGAGGGTGATGTGAAGGCAGCGGGGGAGGTGGAGTGTGTGAGCTGGAGGGCTTCAATAGCAGTTTCCCAGCAGTTCGACCCTTGTACCTCTGGGGGATCCACGGAAAGTGTTCCTACTGAGTAAGGGGATTGGAAAAGAAGGGGTGGCAGATGCGTGATGTTGGGCACGCGAGGTGCGGGATGAAAGAGACAGCCGCTGGATACCGAGCTAATGAATGGCCACGCTTCCCATCCCCGATTGAGATTTAAGAGGTGTGGGTAGGTAGAGCTGAAGGGGGTACGCAGCCGCGGTGAGTCAGCTGACCTTTCAGAAAGCCCTTCACCTCAGCAGCTTCCACACGGAGCCCATTAACCGCACAAATATGACAGCTTATGATTAAATCCGTCGTAATTACTGGAGACGTTAATGAAATTTGTGGGCTGCTGTTTGTAGAATCTCAAAAACGGCAACAACAACATAAAACATTTCTGAGAGTGAATCTCTTAGTGGAGTATGACTGTTTCTGTGGCTTCGATGGTTTAGTTAAGTGTCCTGTGCTTTCTTTTTTTTTTTTTTTTTTTTTACTCGGTGGCCAGCCATCCTGTGTCTCTAACTCATAGTGACAGGTCTACTTCATGGTGCTTCTTTTCACAAGCAGTGGCAGCAGGCCAACACATGCACAGGCCACACACACACACACACACACACACATCTCCTCAGCAACATCTAAATAGGTAATTATCTGACTTCTAAGAGTGGGGAGGTGGAAGCCAGTATGTTTCACGTGATCAGTCTAAAACTAAAGCCTCAACTCAGCAAAGGAATATTAATTGCCTTCACTGAGTCGACAGGCGGCAAAGGGAAAAGGGAGAGAGAGTTGCCTATCAACAAGCAGCAGCTACCAACTTCCCAGCAAGGTTACTGAATAGCGTTGTTGTTGTTGTCTCCTTGTTGGGGGGGATGGCACGCCAATAATGTCGGCCGTTACATGTCTGCTGCAACATTGGTTTTCTGTCTGCTGTACCTGTAAAGACGTGGGATGTTTGTTAAGGAGGGGACAGAGAGATTTTGGAGGTGACTAGAAGAGGAGATGATCCATAATACTGCAGGTTTTTAATCACGTGAAGGGTCAGAAATTGGTTTCTTCTGATCCGATCAGTGGGGAAAATCAAATACAAGAGAGATCTGGAAACATCCTCCCACAGATCTCCCAGGTACTGACATCAAAAACAGCCTCACAATGTAGAATATTAACAATGTGCTGCAGGAACAGGATTTTTACTTCTTTTTTTTCTTCGCTTAGTCTCATTGATATGCACCGCAGTTCTTACACTGATAATTGCCTGCTGAGCTCCAGATCAATTCTGTAATTTGCTATCAAAACTCCTCCATGATATCATGTGTGTGCAGTCTTATCAGACTTAAGTTAAAAAAAAAGAGACGACAGGGACAAGGCAGAAGGTGAAAAGCAATGACTTTAGAGTAAATGGGAAAGTAACTGTATTGTAATAGTGTATTACCTTATTACCTACCTGGACAGTTTGGGGTTTTGTTATACTAGCATTAACATTAGAGTCACAGTAGCTCTAGAAACAGAAATAATTAATTAATAATAATTTCTCACTAACATAGCTGCAGCCTGATGGCTGTAAATATACTAGAAAGGTCGTCTCAGGTTACAACAGCTGCATGCTTGGTTTGACTTTGGATATTTTTTTAATGCAACTGAGTTTGATATTTTCTCCCACTTTCCTTAGGTCATGTGTTGCAAATAAAAATGCCCAGCCGAACAGTAAAGAGACTTACATTATTCTGACAAGCTAACAGGCAGATGAATGAAATGGGGAGGAGAGGATGAGGGACCCGTGAACATATCTGCTCTCACGCTATTCTAGATCACGACGATTAGGGCATGTTAACCACATGGTAGTGGTCCAACAATAACACAAACGGCTGTTTAATTCATAACATTGAATTATGAATATTTATCTTTAGCTTTTAAACATGGCTGGCAGTGAATTTTATGGTGTGTTATGGTATTTTTTTATTATAAATGCCTAAACTGGACCAAAGACGGTGCCAGTTGCCTAATTAAGCAGTTGGATGATATGAGCATCACATGTTTCTTGGGTATATTTAAATTTATGTGCATGTCTTGGTAATAAGTCCCATTTCAAATGCATTTTTGTATACATTTCAATACATACACAAATAACTATGACATACCTTTCCATAGTTTTAAATGTATATGGTTAATAAACATTTTTATGTCGTTATTGATACAAATCAAATTGTACACAAATATAATACTGCATATATGCTACAAAAAATTAAAATTTAATATTTGTTGGTCTACGGCTTAAATTGTATAATGAGAAAAAATATCAAAGGCATTTCGGCACTGTTTTCTTAGCATTAAGCTATGTATTAACACAGAGATGCAGTTATGTAGATGTTTAGGGATGCGCATCTACAGACTCGCCGGGAAGTGGCAGTATGCATTTACAAGTAATGTGGACAAAATTCAGAAGTATCCGCACTCAGTACTCATGAGTACCAGCCTATTTCAGGCACTGGATACTATGGTACGTAGATTGAGATGCTAAAAGTGCACTCTCTATAAATAATGCACACATGGTCTTTGATAATCCCCAGTACTGCACTGTTGTAATGTACTGACGAGAGGGCAAAAGTACACTGGTATGGTCTGGTACCAGTATAACACCATTATCTGTCAGTGCAGCAATTATTTTGTACCGATGAGTTTAATGCTCATCATTACCAAATGTAGCATCATCTATACAGAACATAACTAGGACCTGAATGCCAAAATGACCTCTTACACTTTGCTTCAAAATGGCCTCTGTCGGCAAATTATTTTGCCATGTTTTCTTTCATTGATCTTTCTTAAAAGCAAAACAAATTATACTGGGATTTTCTGTCCATGTTCTAAACTAAACGCTCTTCTATTACTAGCATTCAACAACTAAAGCTCCCATGAGTCTTACCCATAAACTGGATATTAAAACACCATCACTTGAATGCTAAGAAAACAAGGTAATGGCCTAACCTAGCCAGGAAGACGACGACAGCACGGTGTACGCAGGTCTTAACTTTATGGTCAGTCAATCCAACTAGACTTACATTGACCTGCTCTCTAAAGCCAGAGGATTTAGACAAGACTAGTCTAGACACTAGATTTTAAATCCTGTTTGATGGGCAATTATTAATCTAAAATGAATCAAAAAATGAACATGGGTCTTTATCAAAACAGCCGTTGTGACTCCCATACTGTCGTAGGAAAAGACCAGGTGTTACTAATAACATTAACGGTGGATCTGCTCTATTTAAGTGTCCCAGTAAGCTGAGGCAGTGTGAAAGTGAGAGCATGCATTATACCAGAACCCTGAAACAGAAGTAATCCACCCATCATTAATTGTATTATTTACACCTTACACCTGTGATTTTCCTACCTAGACAGCCTACACAAGTGTTAACACTTCCTCTGGCTAAGTAGACCTCTGCTTGAGTTGGACTGGGCGGAGCTATGCTGTTTACCAGATGACAACCTCTGGTTTTGAAAAGTGAATCCAACACAGAAATGCCTTAAACTGGCATTCTTCCTAACAGGTAGCAGGGGGCGACTCCTCTGGTTGCAAACAAAAGTCTAATTGTAGAAGAAGAAGAAGAAGATCTACCTTTATTAGTCCCACAATGGGGAAATTCAATTTACACTCTGTTAAACTCATACATGGTACATGCAGACCTGAAACACACATACATGCATTAATGGAGAGACGTCAGAGTGAGGGGGCTGCTCCTGACAAGCGCCCCGAGCAGTTGGGGGTTTGGTGCCTTGCTCAGGGGCACCTCGGCAGTGCCCAAGAGGTAAACTGGCACCTCTCCAGCTACCAGTTCACACTCAGTTTTTTGGTCCATGTCGGGACTTGAACCGGTGACCCTCCGGTTCCCAAGCCAACTCCCTACAGACTGAGCTACTGCCGCATAGAAGTCTATGAGAAAACGACCCTACTTCTCACGGTTTAATGCCTGAAGTTCATTTGGTAAATTATGGTCCTATTTTGAGAAAAAAAAAAACAGACCATAGAGCGAGTATGCTTTAGGACGTGGCTCCATTTTTGTGAGTACGTTTCACAACTTATACCCTTTCACTGTGTTTTCATTTTATGAAAGTTAATAGCAACACTTTGGTCGCCTAAAAATATCTGTTGTACTTAACTCCACCCTCTTATGTCACTTCTGGTCTCAAAAAAAAAAGATAGCGACAGCAAAAATACCGAACTCATGTCATCAAAACAGCTGTCCACAAACCAATGGGTGATTTTGGGACTACGTCCTCTTCTTAAGTGGTTTACCAAACTCAGTGAACCAAAAACAAAGATAAAGGTTAAAGTCATGCAGTCCCAGAGTATAGTCTGCACATGCCACACAGTTCTGAGGAGTCAAATCAGGCAAAATATGAGAAAACACATAGGTTTCCCATATCTTGTTTCCTCGCGGCTGAGTGGAGTGATGGGGCTTAATTAACGTTACTTCGGCCCAAGCATGAAAAGTTAACACGGTGGTTTGTCCATTCTGGTCTACTGTAGAAACATGGCAGCCGGCTCCATGATGAGGACCCGCTCCATATCTCTGATATAAACGGATCATTCTAAGGTGAGAAAAACACAACGAGTCTTATTTTCAAGTGATTATACACAAAAGAAAACATACTTATATTATATTGTTATATTAACCTCTTAGGACCTGGCGTACACATGCGATGACATCACATTTTGGGTCATATGAACATAATACTTAATTTTATTTAACTGGGGTCTTGTGTACACGTACGAGGATACGTACACTGCCATCTAGTAGTCCTGCAACTGTTTGCAGCACTTCAAATGAGCCATACTGTTGCTATGACTGTCCAAAAGGGGAAAAAATTTTCATTTTGTTAAATTGTACTGTGATGTTCCAAAATGTTTAAAAAAAAAAAAACATGTTTGCAAGTGTTATTAATAAATGCAAAAGCAGTCAGGAAAAACACTGCTGTGTTCAGAGTGGACATATAGAGGTTTGCACTATTACACAATGGTGATTTTATTGTGTTTTATGGAAATTCAGAACGAGTGTCCGCATATGTGGACATAATTTTTCTCTAAAACTACATTATGTCAAAAGATGATGCTTAGTTTTTATACTTATCAGGTTCCAATAAGCCCAAATAGCAAAGAGACATCAAAAATGCATATCAAAAAAAGAGCTTGGGTCTTAAATACTTAAATTACTGCCAATAGATCCCCTAAATGTTCCACACTGGTCCTTTAAACTCAAACAATGAGGTGGTTTCTACCTCACCAGCAGTTCTGTTTGTAGCCTATAGCTAAAACTACTAAAACTATTAAAAACTAAATACTAAAACTACAATCTGCAGTTGGATTGCATGGTTACTTTCAGCCAGGATGCATCCACAGCCAGGCTCCATCTGCATATTGACAGACATGCCAAAGTTGAAAGTCAGTCAAAAGGAACCCTTAAGATAAGGAACATACTCTCCATGTTGCATCACTGGCAGTGTACACAGCTAATCATTCACAGAGACTTTATCTCTAGATGACCACTTCACATCCAGCTTAGCCATCAAAACCCTGTCTAGCTGTCTTCGCTCTCTGTTGTTTATCTTGCATGAGTTGTGTTGATAGCATTTATGGGAGCTGACAGTTTTTGGTTGGGGCTTGCCGCCGCGCCTAATGGCCTACTACTGTATGATTGATGGAAAGCTGGCGGAAAAAGTCGGCCATGTCTGAAGTTTCATCTCCCTTTCCTATCTCTCTCTTCAGGCTCACCCTTTATGCAGCATTAACTCGACTCTGACCAAGGTTGATGGATCAAAAACAGCAGTGGATGAACATTTTATTTGCTTTAACGAACTGCACTTATCAGTGTTTGACAGTTGTCATTATGCACAGATCAGATGAGCCCTCATTGTGCAGACTTGATGCAGGTTCTTAGCATGATCCGAGGAAGAGAAAGAAGCAAGTATCTTTCTTCACATGCTTTTTCCTCTTTATATTTTCTTTTTCTCTCTTAGACTGAGGTCAGACAAATCAGTCTCGACAAGTGCAGCTGAGACTACAACAATTGCTCTTGAGAAAATGCCCGTCATGCTGTGAAGCTGTGCACACGAGACAACAAGGGGAACACAAAGAGAAAGATGTGAGATCACATAGTACCTTTTGTCATTCTATAACACTCTCTCATCTGCACAGAGCAGCTCAATATAATTACAAACTCATTGTACAATTATTTCTTGCTCAATGGTGCAGAAACTAATGTGTACACAGTGCATTGCTATTTTGATATCATTATGAGGAAAACATTAGGAAACAATTTAGCTTGAGACTTATTTCTCTTCATTTAGAACTGCATATATGCAGAATGATCCAGGTATATCTTATTCCAGTTTATTTATACCAACAGTCTGGGACAAAACATCTTTCCTTTCATTTTGCAAGTCTGAATTGCATTAGATTAATAAATCTTTCTGACTGTTAACTGTAGGATTATGACCTTTGGGTTTATGAAATAGCTAAAACAGGAACGATACCCGCTTGGCCTGTTTACCAACAACTGCAGCAGCAGCAGCAACAGCAGTGGTCGTGACACAAATCTAATGGAGGCAATTAAGCTGCTTAAGCTTCTTCTCAGAGTCATTCAGGGTTACTGACAATCCCCGATGCCCATCACAAATAAATGGCCACGGATCAAATCATAGAAGAAGGAAAAAAAAAAAAAAAAGACACTGGTTATAGTACTTAAAGTTTTCCTCAGCATCAAAGTAATACAGTAATAGCTGTCCTACTTTGAATGTGACATTCAGATATTTTTGCTTTCATTTAGCAGTGTAATTGTTTTGCAGGAACACATTAGTTGTTACCAATTAATACTGGGGAGGCGTAGATATTTTAAATATATGTCATGTTTCAAGAGGGTATGATTTGTATTGTTTCAAATATTGTTTGTAATTAAAACCTGTGCCACTGGTAAACAATCACTACTGGGGTCAGTTGTATTAAAGCTATAGTTATCAGTGAATAGTGAATAAGCCTGAAATTCATTTGAGCAGTTATCACCGATGGCATATTGTGAATTTCACTTTAAAGGGGTAATCTAGGTCCATCACTCTTCCTTCAGTTAAAGAGGACCACTGTGCTCATTTTCAGGTTCATACATGTATTTTGGGTTTCGACTTCAACGTGTTAATATGTTTTAATGTTCAAAAAACACTTTACTCATGCTGGCTGTGCTGCAGCACCTTTTTTCACCCTCCGTCTGAAATGCTCCCGAAAAGCCCGGTCTGCTCTGATTGGTCAGCTTGCCCACTCTGTTGTGATTGGTCTCTAACTAGCTTTGTTTGAGGGTGTGGCAAACTAACCGTTATGCAACTGTGCTAGTTGGTGACACCACCACATTACGGAAGAAACGGTGGGACTTCAAGCGAGGCGTTTCAGGCAGTTCAAGAGCAGTGTTTCTGTGGGGGAGAGGGCTTTGTAACTTTGCAAACCTTTGACATCCACAAAAAACAACTACAGAACACACTAAAGGAAAGGAAAAAGCACAAAAGCATAATAGGCCTCTTTTAACATAACCAGAGGATGTTGTTGTGGACACATTAAAGAAAATTATGGTCCTTATTGTTTGCTGAGCTAAAACGGTTTGGCAGTGAGATTAAATGAAATATACATAATTCATTCATAATGTCATTTATCTACTTTTTACATTTTATTACCACAGTCGTTCTCAAAGAGCAAGCCAAGTAAACACAGGCCAACTCATCTCCGCCATGACAGCAAAAATAATGAGTCCAATGCAGTGCCAAATTACACTGATGTATGCGGGAGACGCGTTCTGATTCAGATGCAGAGGCGACAGTGACAGGAAGAAAGGAGGAACCACACAAGATGAGCTAGTAGTCCATCCAGAAACTCCACCCTTACCTTCACTACCTGCAACATGGAAAGAAACGGCCTTCCCTGCGGATTCCCTGCGGCCACTCACCTTGGTTGGATCATCTGCCATCTATCATTGGAGTCCCACCATCACCACACTGCTCTACGTCTGAGAACACACACAAAAGACTTACAGTCAGTACAAAGTTGGTGGATTTCAAAATGTTTACTTGGATGGACAGGTACATTCAAACATCTGTCTGACTTTGGGAAGTGACAGCATTGTCCACTTACCCTTCTTTGGTATAGGAAGAAGTAGGCTGTTCACAGAGGCCCCAGTCCTCTCTGTGAATCATTATAAGTGAGCCAGCTGTCATCGGGGTCATCCAACTCTGTGTCTGCCCACACCCTGTCACTCATCTAGTGTCCTGACAAGAGAAAAAACGGTTAACATTTGGAGTTTATGAAGGTTTACTGACTTAGAACTGATGTACAGTTCAATAAAGATTCAGAAAATATCAAGAAACATTTAAGGTCTCTCCCTTTCCAAAGAAATCAACATCTCTTACAGAAGATGTTCAGTGAAAATGACACAACCTCTGAACCGTTATGTTACCCATAATGAGTCTGAGAAACTGATTTCAGTGACATTCCCTCCAGAACATAACCCCGGGTTCAAATAGGCCGCAGAAGCTCTGCAAAAACGCTACGATTTTCAGAAAACTGCTGTCTGCATCCTTTTGGCACCCATATAAATCAATTGAGCTGTTCACACAAGACGTGCTGTGTCATGGAGCTCCACAGCTGGGTCGCAATCTTCAGCGATAGTTTTGGCATTTGGTCTGTTTTCTCTACGTGCCGCAAGCAAATCTGGCAAGAAAACATACTGATAGACTATAAAATTAAGCTATTCTAAACTAAATACTGTAAATGATATATTATGTATGACATAAACGACCTGGTTCTGATAAGATGATAAATTATGCATCTGACGAACACCTTTGACTTCCCTCCCCTCTCTCCCTGGTGTTTTCCTGGAGTTTTAATTCTTCCAGTTCCCTCCCCCAATCACATTTCAAAATTCATCCACTATATTTATTAGAAATAGCCTAGTGTCACTGCTCTTAGTTATCATGGGTTTTAAATTACATAGAGGGAGAGGAGGAGAAAGCAAGAAAGAGACAGAGAGAGAGAAACAGCAGAGGAGCAAAATTGCTTGCTGAGAAATGCGATTCTGGTGTGAACAGCCAGGCTTCAGCTCGCGTGATGATTAACATAGTGCAGTGTTCCCGTTCCCCATGTGATCCTGCCGTAAGCGGCTGATGATGCTCACCAGACGGTACCAACCTTCAGCCTGAGGGAACACATTTAACAACAGTTAGCTACACACACACACACAGATCAGATATTTCCTTCGTATTTCATTATTTTGTACCTGGCTTGAGGTCACCAACAGCTCCTTGAACAGATCCACAGGGTCGTTCAGCTTCTCAAGTGGAAATGACAGAGTGAAGCGAAAGCGTTTTAGATGCTCATCAGCACCCTGTAGACACGAGATAAACAGAAGAAGAAAAAGACATGAGCTGCCTCCAGAAAATTGCTGCAGTTTTTGCTTAGAAATTAAAACAGTCATTTGATAAACAAAACTGTTTAGGACCAACAAATAATCAACTTCATATTTCAGTAATTGGAATAAGCAGAATGTCACACTGAACATTCATTTTTATCAAAGTTACATTAGTTATGTCAGAATTCAATGTAGACTTTTATCATACAATGAAAAGTAATCCAGGCTTTTTATTGTGGTGGGAAACACTATTGAAGTGAGTTTTAAGGGTCTTGAGACCCTACTGGACACTGTAAGGGACTGGAAGCTGCAGGTTGATCTAAATCATCATATTTCTGCCACAGGTTATTACAACACGTCTCAGGCCAGACCTGATCTTGTGGTCAACTTCTCAGAAGTCTTTGTTCATCATGGAGTTAACTTTGCCATGGGAGGCAGCACTTGATGAAGTCTGAGGTATGCAGACATAGCAGCTGAGGTTGAACAACGTGGCTGGAGTACCCAGGTGCTCCCGGTAGAAGGAGACTGTCAAGGGTTTGTAGCCACGTCAACAACCAGGCTTCTGAAGGGGATGGGAGTATGAGGACGGGTCATCCGACAAGCCATCATAGCGTTATCAAAAGCTGCTGAACGAAGCAGCAACTGGATTTGGCTGAAGAAAAAGGATCCCAACTGGGCTGCAAAATGACAATGAAAAGGGTAAAATCGGAGGGGAGCACACCTGGGATGCCAGGTGTTGCTGTTGAGCTCTCAGGAGGTGTCGTGGGCCCATCAATGAAAATCAATGAAAGAGGATGCCCACCTGATGACCCCAATGAAACGATTACCCTACCCTCCCTCGTGACATCACCAAAGTGACGATGAAACTTGGGATTGAAATATCAAGTCCTACAACTCACTCCAAATAGATTTTGCCATTTTGTGGAAATGAATGAAAATGAAAAATCGAAAAAAACAACTATATTATCCTTCAGCAAAAATATATGACACATAGTTGAGGAGTGAACGCTCTTATATGGACCTTTAAAGTCAGTGGACAACAGTTGGATGCTGGATGTGATGTCACTCACCTGGACAGAGTCACAAAGGTAGACTGCTGACCGGATATGCCGGCACCCCCCGAAGTCCAATTCTGTCTCCTGTGGAGCGGCACAGAGACAACATGCTGTCAGTTATATACAGTACTGTGTAGCACAGCAGCAACAGCATACAAACACAGACAATGAGTGACTTTAAAGGTCCACACAAGAGCATTCACTCCTCAACTACACGTCATGTTTACCTTATATTTTTGCTGAACAATAGTAGTTTTTCGATTTTTCACTTTCATTAATTCCACACAATGCCAAAATCTATTTGGAGACTCTTAAGACGCGCTACAATAGCGTTTACAATAAAAAGCACACAATAAAACAATAAAAAGCCTTGATTACTTTTCATTGTATGATAAAAGTCTACACTGAATTCTGACATAACTAATGTAACTTTGATAAAAAATGAATGTTCAGTGTGACATTCTGCTTATTCCAACTACTGAAACATGAAGTTGATTATTTGTTGGTCCTAAACAGTTTTGATTAACAAATAGCTGTTTTGATTTATAAAAAATGGCAACAATTTTCTGGAAGCAGCTTTTTCTTCTTCTGTTTATCTCGTGTCTACAGGGTGCTGATGAGCATCTATAACGTTTTTTTTTCACTCATTTCCACTTGAGAAGCTGAACGACCCTGTGGATCTGTTCAAGGAGCTGTTGGTGACCTCAACCCAGGTACAAAATAATGAAATACGAAGAAAATATTTGATCTGTGTGTTTGTGTAGCTGACTGTTGTTAAATGTGTTCCCTCTCAGGCTGAAGGTTGGTACCGTCTGGTGAGCGTCATCAGCCACTTATGGCTTGACCTCAAGCCAGGTACGAAATAACAAAATACAAAGGACATATTTGATGGCTGTGTGTGTTTTTATGTGTGTGTTCATCAGGTTATTCTGGAGCATCTGCTGGACTGAAACTTCAGGCTCCAGGTTCAGAAACAAGGTTGGTGAAGTCCTCCCATCTGGTAGACCACGCTGCACACCTGCACATTAAAAAAAAAAAAAAAATACAATACACTTATAAATACAGCTGCAGAGGTCGCACCACAGATGAAGCTAGACAACAAGCTTACTGCAAAAGGTCAAATTATCAAGACGGTGCAAGCTATGACTATAATAACAAACCACAATAATTATGGCATCCTACTTTAATATTATGAGACTGACGATATGAATGTGGAAACTATAACAATATTTTGTATTTATGTGTGTAACTCCTAATGGAGAAAAGGCTGGAGACAGGAAGAAGGGGTTTTGCTGCTGGCCTGTGTGTACAACATGGTGTAAAATTAATGATGAATTGTTTGAGGAGACTAAATCTTTTGTCAACTGTGGGGTTTTTTTCTCCTGCTGTGTGTGATGTGTTTTCCTATCTAGTTTTACCTCTTGTGGTCTTGCACGGGACCACTTAGTAGAGGTGACACCTTACGATGTTCATGAATCTTCTGCAGACGGTGAGGAAATGGTAGTACAGATGAGTTTCTGCTATTAGCAGCGGGGGGGAGTCAGAAGGCATCCTCCCCCGGGGAGATTTCTTTCCTATTCCCAGCAGCTATAGGCACTATTTTTCGAGACATTTGATAATAGAATAACTAAAAATCTGTACCTCATTTGGGGAAAACATGATAGTTGCCAAGAAAAAAAAAAATCCTCCTTCCATCCTATTTTGTATCTCATTGTTCTCCAACTGTCACAAATGTTGAGGATGACTAATTCTCACACCTGCCGCCAAAAAGAGGAAAAAAGCATGTTATGTTATGTAACTGAAACACTTTTTAAGTTACATAACATACATAGGGAGGGTAGGGGTTTGCATAAACATCATTACTAATCTTGAGACATATTTTTCACAGTTCACAGAATGAGGGTTTAGCTGACATTTTAACTGAAATGCCATAATAATCTGGGCTGCTCTGAAGGCTCTGACACATCAAGCCAACGGTCAGCCGACAGACAGTTTGAGGCCGTCGGTGAGCATCTGTCGGCCTATTTTTTGCGATGTGTCCCCGATGGTCGGCTCTAGACTGCTTGTGTCAAAGTTCTTTCAGCCAATTTAGCATGCTGAATCAACAGCAGAGCTAATCGGTGCACGAGAAGAGAAACGGAAGTGAGGAAAGCAAGTCAAGAGTAAGCACACAGAAGGGTCTTCTTCATTTTTCATCTTCAGCTCATCTGATTATTCCAGTACATGGAGATTTTCACATCGACATATCCATCTGGAACTACACAAAGTGCTGAGTGAGAGTGGTGTGAAAATGGTCGTCAAACGGTGCTTTATTTCACGTACGTATCATCGACTATTGCCGCATGCTGGTAAGGAGAGTTGTGATAGTTAGCTATCAGTTATAGTCTTTACGGTGTGTTCGAGCGGAACTTTTTGGCCAAGACAACAACGATGTGAGGTGACTCAAAGGTCGGCCTTCATCGCAGCTAGTTTGGAGTGTCTGGGCCTTAATTGCAAATCAAAGATCCCCAAAAATGACAAATAAATGCGGTCTTAAATACTCTACTAGCAGCAGCACGAGGGCGGCTGTGGCTCAGACGGTAGAGTAGGTTGTCCACCAATCGGAAGGTCAGTGGTTCGATCCCCATGACGATGCGTCCTTGAGTAACACACTTAACCCCAAATTGCTCCCGAGGGCATAGCATATGTGTGAGTATTTAGATTAGATCCTGATGGGCAAAGTTGGCACCGTAGCAGCTTCTGCCATCAGTGTATGAATGTGTGTGTGAATGGGTGTAAAGTGCTTTGAGGGGACTAGAAAAGCGCTTAATAAATGTAAGTCCATTTACCATTTACCAACCCCCATCACCATGGTAGGGTGGACATAGATGGCGATATTTCCCCAGAAATAGTTTGCTCAATGGATTTGCCAGTCCAGTCAGAGAGCCTGAGGGGAAATGACACAAAGTTGAAGCTTTTTATAAACCTAAAAGATTCTGGGCTTTTGAGGAAAACAATTCAGTGCTGGAGCACCAGAAGCCACCCCCCTGCTTTGTCTCCTGGCTCAACCAAGCCAGTCGACCTGCTGACCTCCGAGGCTCTGGGAGCTGATAACATGCGTGACATCGCCTTGATGGACTCGATGCATTTTGACACTACAGAGAGAGAAAAACACACAGACACACAGTCAGACAGACGACAGACAAGAAGCTTGAAAAGTTAGTTCCTAAACAGGCAAAAAATGTAAAGCGTGAAGCAAAAAATGTGTTCACTCACAGTGAGGTAGGGAGCCTTGCAGAGACAAAGTGCAGTGCAGGTATAATACGTCATCAAAAAGTGTGCAAGAAATGCCATTCATTGTTTCTAGGCACCAACAACAGTTGCTGCTGTTATCGCAATGGCTGCATTTTGAAAGGTCAGCGGCAATTTCGAGCAGTACATCACGCCAAGGGTAGCGCTTCAGCCTAGCTGAACGGCACCGCTCTCTCCATAGGAGAATAATGGCACAGCCAGCATAGAGCGATTTTACCGCTGATCATGTGTGGGCGACTAACTGTTATTATGTAAATCGGCAGTAGATAGAATGGTTTTGGCATGACCGAGCTAAAAATACTTAATAACCTTTCAGCATATTGTAGTTCAAGCGTTCTGAGAGAAAACTGGGCTCTGTTTTCAGGCTTTAAAAAAATCTAGCCTGCGATGGGAGACTTTGGCCAATCACCGGTCATTTCAGAGAGAGCGTTCCAATTGGCTGTTCATTCAGTGGAGGCAACTGTCAATCATTAACAAACTCTGATCAAACGGTCAAACTAGGCAGCGCTGATCAAAACAACAAGAATAAATATTCTGTTACTGGAATGTCTATTTCTCACCTCAAATGTTTTCAGAAACTTCTTGTAGTTACTGATTAGCTGTAAAATGAGAAAGTTTGCTCGAGCTGGTGGGCAGTACTTCATATTTACTCAACTGATCTCAACATGACTGTCAGGTCACAACTTTTTTTTTTTTTTTTAAATCTAAACAGTAACTACAAGATGTTTCTGAAAACATTTGAGGCAACAAATAAGCATTACAGTACCAGAATATTGATTAATGTTTTGATCACCACTGCCTAGTTTGACCGATCAGTTTGAGTGATCAAACCACCCTGATTGGTTGTTTTCCTGATTTCTGTGAAATCTTGCGGATGTCACTAAGAGCACCGAAGGACAGAGGGGCACATGACTTTTTTCAGATTACCTGTCTCATGCACTACTGTCAGGATATAGTGGCCGTTTAAAAAGAATAACTTTTTTATCGTATTTGCTCCAACCTGCCTACTTCAGCTTTAAATCAGAGCCTGACAATAACTAAACGAATCTGATTATTTGACATTTTTGCCAGCTTTTGATACTACTACAGCCACATTTCACTACTGAAACAGGTGGATGTTTGTGTTAAATTTTAAGAAATTCCCTCAAGGCCTTCCTGAGATGTCACGAGAATGGGACGGACGTGAGGTCACAGTGACCATCCTTGAGTCGACGTGGACATTTCTGCCAAATTGAAGAAATCCACTGCGGATGTTCCTGAGGTATCACGTTTACAAGAATGGTGCAGACATACACATGTACGTATGTCTGACAGACGGAGAGACGGACGACCCGAAAACATAATGCCTCGGCCCACGGCTGCCACCAGCACAGAGGTATAAATACGACTGACTTTCAATACCCGGCCCTGCTCTTGTATGTTTGTGGTTTTGGATAAGTAGAATTAGAAAACGTGACTGTAGTTGTGGACTGACCTGACCTGATGAAGTCCTGGTTGGCCAGTGTCTGGCACACTGCCTGGATCAGCAAGGCAGTAAGAATGGGTAGCTCGTTCTTCTCGTCGGCTTTTCTATGCTGCTTCCTCCTTTTCTTCAGTGAGAGCTTTGAACTCCACCACTTTATCAACCTCCTCTGCAGTCCCACCGGGGAGCGTTGACAGGGCTGCAACATATACGGAGAAACAGCCATTCTTTAGTTTTTATTTTGGTGGACTTTCTTTCATGCTGATAAACACTGTCAGTGATGTGAAATGAGTCTTGTTACCTCCTGTGAGGTTTCTGAGGGGTTTTCTGCTCTCCCTCGTTGTTTGCAGCTGGAGCGACTTGCCTCCCATGGTTCAATAATACAGTGAAACACTTTTTTTTTTTTTTTTTTACTGATAAATATGCGGTTAATGTGAAGTACTGAAACTTTGTCCAAGAGTCTGCACCTCCTCCAGTGAGTCTTCTTCTCTGGTTGCCGGTCTCCAGCTGTTGTTGTGGAGGCTGAACGTCTGAGGAGGCGATGCTGCAGACAAACACAAACACTGCTGCTTATTCAACTGTTACCTTAGTTTTATCTGTTGAAAAATCACCTGAAGTGTTTGTTGTTGTTAAGGTTGAATCCATCTCTAGTCTGCAGTGAACTACGTTTCTTTTTTTTTTTGTTTTTTTTTACTAACACTATCAGGAGAAACCTCTGCTGTGGAACAGAGCGCTGTCAGCCTTCATCTCCCATAGGTTTGTTTGGACTTGCATCTTTTCTCTGCAGAGTAAAACCAAAAACAAACATAACAATGAGAAATAATATAAGAATGAATCAAATACATTGAGTTTCCAAAAAATAAACATATAGTATAATATCCCAAATAATTAAATGGGATTAATGTGAAGCCCTGGTACTTCCTGTGAAACATACCACAGGTGTCCTCCCTATATGGTTTTCTGCAGAGGTCCTAGCAGCAGGAGCGTCGGAGACTGCAACTCTGGTGATAAACAGAAACAGTCAGTTTTTCTGCTGTGAACTCATGATTGGAATAAATCAGACTTCAGACTTCGTTAGAAGGGATTTATCCCTCTCTATTGTGAATACAGCATGTGAGTAAGCACTGTAGTGCTTAAATGAATGTTCAACTAATTAATTAGTCAACAAAATGACAAGAATTTCAGTAAATGATGAAACATTCAAGCAATTTATTGAGCAAAATTGCCAAAACATTCTCTGGTTCCAGCTTCCCTTATGAGAGAATTTGCTGCTTTTCTCTGTTTTACATAACGTTAAATTGAACATATTTGAGTTTTTAAGTGTTAGTCGGAAAAAACAAGACATTTGAAGATGTCATCTTGGGCTGTGGGCATTTTTCGGTATTTCCTCACACTTTTTATGAACTGTTTAACATCTGTAAGAGACGCACCACGCTTTAAAGCAACTACAATGGCAACCCAACCACAGCAATGTTAACTCTGAGAAAAAGAGGTCGGGGAGTGTGCTGACATAAACTGAGAGTGAATAGGGCAGGCGTGAGGATGGGTGGGTCCAACAAACACAAGGAGACCACTGCTCATGTCCTGTGCGTTACATTTCATTTCACAATCAGTTGTTCGATCATGTCCTGCGTTCACAGCATTAAGTTTCATTTTCACTTTACAGATGTACTTTTAAGCCCAACCACAATGTTTGTCCCTAAACCTAAGTGGGATTGTTGCCAAAGCAAATATTTTTGTTTCAATTCACAACATTAAGCACATGCTTACTGCAACCGTAATGTGACAAAAAGGGGTCTGACAAGGTGTCAGCATTAAACGAGTTGGAAAGAGATTGTGTTGAATATATCGCTCCTTTGACTATTTTCTTTATATGGGCATTTGTCTTTCATGCATACTACAATGGACAGGTGACAAATGACCAGCAATGGATAATGACAGCTACGTATGTACGCTACCTTCAAAAGATGGTAGCGCCGACCCAGAATGCTCTGTAATTCCCGCTCCCTGTATGTGTGATATTAGGCTGAAAGTTTAATCTGTTAACAAACATATCTTGTGTGGTTGAATAATGCTAATAATAAAAGCTTATTTATATGGAACGAGCTGCAATTACAAATTGCTTTACAAGGCTGACACAAAAATAATAAAGGATATAATAAAACGCCAGACTACTACTACTAGCTACTCCTGTGATTTCCTGTAAATTTTATGAAGGCTGCTGAAAACAGCCGGAAACTGTCCGACTTGACCGCAGCTTTCTGTCACCGCCCCCCGCTGCTGCCGCCTGACCTCGTCCAGGCGAGGCGTAGTTCATCTCAAACGACCTTTGTGTCTGTGTGAGAGCTCTATGACTGATTTCATCACTCGCCAGATACTCCAGTTCTGTCATTAGCTTCTATCTTGCAGTCTCCCTTGGGTTTTCTCTCATCCCATACATTTCTGAAAAGAGCACAAATTATCAGTCTTATATAGCACAATATCATGTACATAGCCAATTCAAACCTGCAAACATTAAAAAGTCAGCCAGAGATGGCATTTTCAACTAACTGGTGTCGCTAATGTTACCTTGCAAAACAAAATTTGTAAGCGACAGTTAGCAGTTTATAAAATTACTTAGCATTTCAACATTAAATCTGCCTCCACTGTCCTCGTGAACTGTACATACTGTGTGTTCTGTGCTTGACAGGCATATCAACAGTAAGTACTCCCATCTTAGCGTCTTCATCCCCATCTCCTACTTTTCAGTCTCAATTATCAGGCGATTCATAAAATGTTGACAAAATCCACACATGCTGTCAGCTTATTAGATTAAAATGATCAACAAATGATCATCCTCCTGGCTGAAAGAGCTCACAGTGGCTGGCTGCTGCTCCCATACAGACCTAATGGAGCGCAGACACAACTGGAAATGGATGCTCTCTGTCATTCTCCACTCAAGCATGTTTTGTCCACTTGCCATGTTGAGAAAAAGAAGAGAATTGATAGAATTTACCCCAGTAATTGGGTTAGTCTGGAATCTACTAGAGCCGTGCGGCAATCGTTTCTCTCTTTTGTAAAATTTGAACAGATAGTGTTTCCCAAGGCTACAGTAAATCCCCATTTTAAATGGTGCTCAAAGTAAGTGAAAGGATTTAATAGTCAGCATATCAGACATTACAGTACATAGTTTGGGGTTCCACAAAGATGTATCCTTGACTAAAATAGTACAAGAAATACACAATCACTCTCAGTGGGACAGATGTCTGCTGCCATTTGGTTGTTATTGTTGTTTTCATTCGGCTGAAAATGCTTTGTCAGCACTGTTCATCTCATATTCAAATCATAAACAAATCAGGTTTGCTTAAAACATGTTGTTTCTAGCACAGTTCATCACAGTTGATGCCCTGGTATAGTCTGCTTCTATTCAAAAGGCTGAGAGGTATTGTGTGCCACTGTTTCTTAAAATTAAGACCAAATTATTAAAATCAAGAGTTAAAAAATGTAAAAGCTTTACTGCCAATCTTGTGTTTTATGTTACAAAGTGCCTATTCCTCATGTCTTAATCATTGTAAAACTGGGCAACAAATGTTATCACGAGGGCTGTCACACATAAACGTTTGTCACTTAAAATGGCCTTAAGCATCTGTGAATTATAGCCACTCAGATGTGCATAACACAGGTCACCCCTTCATGCTTTTTCAATGTGAGCTGAGGAACAATGAGATGAATGCTAGTGAAGTGGGTTCCTGAGAGCTGGCTCCCTCTCCAGAGACATCTTTGTCTCTAGAGACACATCATCTTCCTGATGCTTTCAAGGCTGAGCTTCGGCCCTGCGACAGATGAGAGACACTCAGCTCCTCTTCCTTCTGTTCAGGTGGGCAAATGGCTGCGAGCGTTTTATTTATCCTACATGAATGACCTCATCATTGCGTGCCAATATTTGATTTCACAGCTGGTAGTCGTGACTGTGGCAGCTGAGCTCCAGCACTCTACATTATAGCTCGGTAATAATGGGCTGAAATTTATGCAACAGGATAAAAAGGGTCCAAAAACAAAGTAATAATGGAGAAACACATTTAAATGTGCTCTGTACTGGTTCCCTAAACTTTTTCTGGAGACCCACTTTACTAAACATAACTATACACCGTGCGAAGAGCAAATTTGCACATACATGAGCGTTCCTGATTAGTTTTACTACCGTTTCCGCATCACTTGAGTAAAGTAAAACAGTCATTTTGAAGAGATAAACGTAACTGATATATCCCAGCTTCATCTTCTATACTCATCAGTAAAACAAACAGAATGTATGCTAGCCTTTCATATTAGATTCAAAGTTATAAGTAGGCTACAATTATCAGAACAATACAAACATTCAGCCTCCATCACGTGGCTCAAATGTGTACTGCAGATAGAAATGCTAAATAAAATATAAAAAGTCTGCAAATTTATTTGGTGACCCTAATAAAATCTCCTCCCAGTCTTTGGGAATGACTGCTCTATATGATATCCAGAGCATTAGGAGTAATTTTGGTGTATGTGAGCCACTGACTAGCTCACAGCCGCCGCTCTGCACTGCTCTCATACGGCAGTTACAGCTGATAACATCACTGACGCCGTTGCGGAAGCGTAGCACCCACTCTCCAGTTCTTCCCTAGGTAAACACTGTTAGCTCTGTCAGCAGCGCTGCCATTGTTTTCACAGTTAGCACCATTAGCTGTGAGCTGCCAGCTCAGCTGTCACCATGTTAAGAGCCATGTGGAGGTAAAAGAAATGCTCCCAATCTCTCGTTTAGCATTTCTATGAGGCATAACTATACAGTAATAGTATAGTAATATTTTGGTACCAATACAACCGAACAATAAAATGGTTATATCAATGGAATATTTGGATCAACAAATGGTAATATGGGAACATAATAACCCAATAATGAGGTAATATAGATTGATATTTTCACAATATTAAAGGCTACTATTAGTGTAATATCTTCAAAATCAATTCAGATCAGCTGATATTGGTCTTCTGGGCTTCCCAGAGCAGTACTTGTTACTGAAAAAAGTAATCCCATTACTGTATGATCTATGTAATGTGTTACTTCCCAACACTGTGTAGGCATTTTGGCAAAAGTGTGGCGCTTATGTGGCAATAAACTTCACCAACAGCAGGGATGGTTGTAGGATATCACCTTAGGGTGGGCTCAGCCTCTCAGACAAGAACGCAAAGTATCCTATTTTAAGCACAAGGAAAATTCTCTCTTTGTGCTGACAACCATAAGCAAACAGTTACACAACATATTTTAATGTCAAAGGATGACACATTTATCTGAATTCCTTGCAATATCTCTTTATAATTGTATTGGAACATTGTTGCGTCTTGTCTCTGTATACGTTCTTCTCCTTCTCCCATAACAATCGCCTCTCATATCATTCGGCTCTGCAGAGGTGATTAGCTGCAATCTGCCATCCCTCCAGGACCTGTACGCCTCCAGGACCCTGTGGCGGGCAGGAGAGATTGTAGCCGACCCCTCCTACCCTGGACGCAAACTCTCTGAATCGCTCCCCTGCTGCGGTCCATCAGGACAAATACCTCACACCACAAAAACAGTTTCTTCCCATCTGCAGCTGGCCTCATCAACAAGGTCTGGGACCCCCATTGAGATGGACTGACCCTCCCCACACACCTCTGAGAGAGTGTGTGTCTAATCTCACCTGGCTGCTGTTGCTTTGTTGCAGTTTTAACCGAAAAAAAAGCTCTTTATGTCCAGCTTAAAATGGATATGGCACAACAATACATGGATACTAATGTAAATCTGAGGCCACTAGTGGTGAATGTGTGATGAGAGGCCCCTCATATTACAGTCACACTAAATGTTTATCAAATCAACATCTTTCACCCACAAGGCATCAGAAGAGAGAGAGCACAAAAAGAAATTGCCATTCGCCTATCACGCGGGATTAATTTACCATTGCACCCACAACCACGACTAATTACAACTTAAAATGATACAACGTTCTTATTATTGCTAATTACTAATATAACTAATTCATAGTCAGTTTCCACAAAAAGCCTAATGTGGCTAACTGAATTATTCAATATGGTGATGAGATAGATTCAAACCCAGTGTAGTTCATCCATTATCAGAAATTTTAAACCCAACAAAAACACAAAAATTAAACATAAAAAACAAGATTTAAGAATGAGGTTTAGTAATAGATTGACTTGGTTTGGCTTAGGCAACAAAACTATTTATTTAGGTTTAGGAAAAGATCACTTTGATACAGCTACATTGCTAAAATTGAATGGATGAATGAATCTTGAATGAATTTTGAGGGGAATCAAAGTTAATTGGGAGTCAATGCCGTTTAGCCGTCATGCATGCACGGACAAAGCCAGATCCAGCTTACCAGCAGTCAGAGCTTCGGCGCGAGGTGAAGAGCTACACACCTGGCAGCAGCAACTTCTCCGGCCGGGAGCAGTGCTTTTCCACAGTAGTCCAACAGTCCCCGCTGGGAGCGAACATTGACACCACACTGGTCAAGGCCCAGGCTGTATCGCTGGAGGGATGGGAGGCACGGGAGAACCAGAACCAGGACTGCGTGGGGCAGACCCTGCTGCTGATGTAAAATGAGAGCTTTTCTAAAGGGACTGCAGCGCTCAGAAACACTACCGCTTTTGTCATAGTATTCCATCACATCATCATTACAGATATAAGACAAACAATAATTTAAATTAAAGGTTATTATCATTAAATTACAATCATGGCCAATGAGCCGCAGTAAGCCATATTGGTATAGGAAATATATGACATGTTATTAGAATACTATGAATTAATTTAAACTGAATGGGACTGAACCAGACTGAAGTACTGCTATATCAAACTGTATCAAATCGTCTTGAGAGAGAAAGATCTACTCCTATGCATTTGAATGGGCTTTTGACTGATAGGTGATTAAATTATAAATTGACAGAAAAAGAGGAGGAGACACACCATATATCTGTGCATATCTCACTGAACCCCCTAGATATGCATCTTATACTTTTTTTTTTATAATAATGTAGAACTAATAATTTATTGTAATGATGAATATCGACCTTGTTCCATCTTCTTATTGACAGAATAAGAAATCAACAAGATAAGACAGAACTGTGGTCTTCATTTACTTATAACATCAGACACTCACTGAATCCGTTGAATATGTACTTTCTGTTACGCCATGTAAACAAACCATGTGCCTATCAGCTGTGCAGTCACGATCAGAGAGAGAGACATATCACTTCAAAGATGGGTGAGAAGTACTTGATATCCTCTGACATTTGTGTTTCTTAAAGAAAAAGTACTGGTTTTATAGTGCCATATTTACTGAACATTACATAGGGCACAACAGCCTACAGCCAACAGTAGCCTAAGTAAAATTGTAGGCAATCTCTTGGTGATCTCCATTCAGCCTGCTCCAACCCTATTTAGGTGTTTTAGGTGTCAGTGAGAAGAGGAAAAATAGAGATAACTCCTCATTTCATCTAAACTAATCAGTCATTCCTTGTCCACTGCTGCGCTTTCAAAGCAAGCGATAAGAATAAAGAGAAACAGGGTGTCTGACAAAAGTTCAACTTGAAATGGCACGCTGCGCAGCGCTTCGTCTCTCGCAGCCAGTGATGGTGCATTCAAACTGAAGTTGAGAGCTCGTGTTCACAGCGTGGGAAGTCGTGAACCCAGCATGTGTAGCATTCAAGTGGTTAAGTCGCGAAGAACACTGCTGCTAAGCAACGTCAATATTAACATTACTGTCCGAGTCTAGAAGACAGAGGCTACAAATTGAATAATCTAGCAAGTGGGTAACATAATGCAGGAAATGTAGAGGATAATATGACAGAGGAGAAAATGAGGTTGTTGGAAATATTGACATTTTCCTCAGACATATTACAAAACTACCAAGAAAAACAATATATGACTAAAATTACAATGTACTGTACAATATAAACTTATTATGCACCGATAAATTAACTTCCATGGGCTCTGCCACTTCTCACAGCGTCAATAAACACGTCACAAGTCGTGAAGTTTTCAGAAACTTTCCACTTACAAAGTTGTGAATGCGACATGAGGGGGGCGTTCATATGGGCCCAACTTGTAAACACAGTAAACAAGACCCCATCTGAAGGCACCGTGAGTTCACTCCACTAGAAAACAATGCAATCAAACTGATTTTGTAGCTGACACTTGCTCGAGTCTCATTCTATTTGGAGGGTGCAATACCGGCTACACAAATCCTGATACATTAGAGCTCTATATTGTACTCAAGTTTAAACTGCACTTATGGCACACCCTCCACTACATCAATCTTTCAGTTTGTTCAACACTGTTACATGACTTTTAAGAGTGTACTTGAGGTCCTACCACCAACCATAGCAGGGAAAACTGCCTACTCTGGCTCCCAAGAGGATGGAGGCGACGAAGATGGCTGAATAAGATCAGTAGTGGAGGTGAAGACTGAAGATGATGATGGCAGCAAAGATCCAGTGAGCAGTGAGAAGATGGTGATGATGGAAATAAAACCAGCCTGCATAACATGTACAGAGTAATCACTCAGTTGTCCATATCAACAGTCCACTTAGCTACTGTATGTTTCTCAGAACACAAATACCTGCTATGTTCACACAATACACGTCTCAGTAATTGTACATTTACAGCATTCACTGAGCTACACATTTTAGCTTAGTCTTATTGTCTGTATAGCTTAATGAACTAACGCTATCTTACCCAGAACTTAAAAGTCACACACCAAAAGCTCAGAAATCACATAAAACATCAACGATTTTGGTCTGTAGCTGAATTAATATCAGTCTAGCTTGACATTCTCCCTTAATTTCATACAGCTAATCAAGCTACAACTGTCAAAGTTAGCAACAACCAGCGGTGCTAGTTCACTGCTAAGCTAGCAGCTAGCTAGCTAACTCACCGGAATATCGGACACACAACGCCGTTTGGACGGGCTCGGCAGCTCCGTGGTTCTTGTAACTTCTCTTTCACTCTTTCAAGAAATCTCTCCTCGTTTACCGTTGCTACTTTTCTACTTTTATCGAAGTGGTTAAACTCTCTGCGCCCCCCACCGCAAACAAGCTACCTACCTGCTGTCAGCACTGTGCTCACGTCCGTGTTCATACGCTGTAAGCGGACGCTGCAGCGCGTTGCGGCGATGCGTCAACGTGAGCGCCATATTGGACCGGACTAGACTGGCCCGTAAACTTATACAAGGGAATAGGGGAGCATTTGTCTGGATAAAAAGCGTCTATAATGTCTACAGTGGTCGAGCAATTTCAACGAGTTATCATGTTCAAGGGTTTATGAAGTAAGTGAAGTAGAAAAATAAAATACATATGCTCATGTCCATCTCCCTCTATATGAAAAAACTGGCCACTCTCACTTCCCTCCCTCTAATGCACCACTAGGGGGCGCCAATTAAGCATCATTACTGTCTCAAACTACCTGTTTACACTCCTTATACTCTACATCTATAGGCTACACATGAAGAAGAAGAAGAAGATATTCCTTTATTAGTTCCACAGTGGGGAAATTCAATTTTTCACTCTGTTGTTCGCACAGTACATATACATGCGTCAATGGAGAGATGTCAGAGTGAGGGGGCTGCTCCTGACAAGCGCCCAGAGCAGTTGGGGGTTCGGTGCCTTGCTCAGGGGCACCTCGGCAGTGCCCAAGAGGTAAACTGGCACCTCTCCAGCAACCAGTTGGTCTTGGTCCATGGGGGATTTGAACCGGCGTCCTCCGCGTCCTAACCCAAGTCCTTATGGACTGAGCTACTGCCGTTATGACTACTGACAAGTTAGTACTTATTGTATCATACACGCTCACAGTCTATTTTTTTTTTCCTATTTTACTAATGTTATTGTTATTCAGTGATTTTGCTGGCATGAGTTGCTGCGTGGGTTGTGTAAGTGGTGGTGTATTGTTGTGGGGCTTTGGGTGGGTGGAGCCCAGGGCCATCCCTGCCAGTACCTACAAAAAGAAGGTTATTCTTAATTCTGTTTAAGGGTAGTGTGTTCATTAGCATTGAAACAGAAACCTTTATACAAAAACACTTCAATGTACTTTGATTCATAAGTGCTCTTGCAATTTTCTATGTCAGCATACCAGGAAAGTGCAAATACTTTTTTTCTTCAAAGTTCTGTCAATTTTCTCACTCACAAGTTTACAGCTTCCGTGTGAAAAGATTACTGTTGTTAATGGATAGAAAGCACAAGGTTACAACATTAAACTTCTTATATTCAGTTTTATTCTTATTCCTTGCATACAGACTGATTTTTACACTTGACACTCCACACTGTCTTAATACATTTACTGGCAAATAATGGCTGTACAAGCAGAAGACAGCTCTTGCTCTTTTATGAATCACCTGTGTGTTGCTCCATAATGTATACCATAAATTAAAAGTCTGCACCGTAATGGCAGTTCAGTCATAAAATGCTGATGCGCCATGAGCACCCTCCTTGGCTTCAGATGACGTGTTCCTGACAACACCGTCAGCAGAAGTGGCCCTCACATCACTACAAGAATTATCATGTATTTTCATGTTATTGGTATCATTCAACATTTGTACCTCACAACCAAAGAAAGAGATGCTTCAGTTTCAATTCCTGGCCTCAAGTGATGTCAGGGTTTACGCAGATTTCTATACATTCATCATCCATCTCCCTGTTTCATTACAGTTGAGTTGACAGGTCTGCTATGGGGACAACACAGCCATTCAACTGCAAATGAAATCAGATCTTATTTGATACTTATGCAGTATGTGCGAGATTGGAGAAGGCTCTTCTTCACTGGTGTCACAATTTTCCAGCTTGCCGCCGCTCTCCTGCAGTGCCGCCGCTATGATGAGTAGAAAAAGAGAAATCTATCTAGAATGGTAACTAGGGCTGTCAAAGTTAATGTGATAATAGCATGTTAACACAATTCCTTTTTAAATTATTATTATTCAATAACTAACTTCTTTAATACAACGTGATTTTAGATTTTTTGCAGGCTCAGTTTAAAGCTACCAGTTAAATTATTGGCATCATATGAAACTAGAAAACCTAAGCAATTTGTACCAATCATGTCATACTAGCCTGTCAAGTAGGAGGATATAATGCTCCAAACTAACGCTAAATGTTAGTGACGAAAAACTGGCATGGCCATTTTCAAAGGGGTCTCTTGACCTTTAACCCCAAGATATGTGAATGAAAATGGGTTCTGTGGGTACCCACAAGTATCCCCTTTACAGACATGGCCATTTAATTAATTAATTAATTTATTTATTTATTCATTCATTCAGTTATTCATTTTTGAGATTATTTCTTTGGCTTTTCATCTTTATTTAAAAGTGACAGTTATAGTTATGAAAGGGGGAGAGAGACGGGATGACATGCAACAAATCACATGCAATCTGCAGCTGTTGTTGTTTGTTGGGCCACGTTATGTTTGCCATGTTATGATCTGAGCATATTTAGTTTTGCTAAAGGCAGCACCTGTGAGGGTTTCTGGACAAAATTTGTCATTGTTTTGTGCTGTAAATTGATTTCCAATAATACATACAGGGTGTGGATGGGAGCGTGAATGGTTGTCTGTCTATATGTTGTCTGTCTCTATGTGCCCTGTGATGGACTGGCGCTCTGTCCAGGGTGTAACCCGCCTTCGATCAGTGCCAACTGGGATCGGCTTCAGCCCCCCCGCGACCCCTAACGAGATAAGCGGTTGAAGATGGATGGATGGATAATACATACAGTATATACATCTGTTTACATAAAGCAAGTACATTTTCCCACTCCCATGTTGATAAGAGTAATAAAAACTCGACAAATCTCCCTTTAAGGTGCATTTTCAACAGATAAAAAAATATGTGATAAATTTGGATTAATTGTGATTAACAGATTAACAGCCCTAATGCTAATGTCAATAGTGATTTTTTTCATGTGAGAGATTTGATGGTGGATGCAGAAAAAAAAAAAAAAAAAACCCTACATCATGAGACATCACAAGGGCTATATATTTATTTAAATACAATCTATGCTCTCAGCACCATTATCTCTCCAGGTACAGTACATGTAGACACCAGTATCATTCAGCCATAATTGTATAAAGTCGTAAAAAGCCTCAAGCCCTAATTGGTGGCTACTTGGAAATCCATGACTCCTTTGATGTCCATGCCTGTCTTTTTCAGTGCTCCATTAAAAGGTTTCTGTACATTATGCAGACTTCAGTGCACCTCCCTGACATATGATAAAGAGCCTTCCCCTGGCTGCTGCATGCATGTGAAAGGAAGAAGAAAGGTTTAAACATTTCCTGCTCTCAGATGTATTACCTGTGCATTGTTTCATAATTAATTAGCCCATAAAGAGACTAAACAATAGAAAAAGGAAGAGGCAGCATCTTGTGAATCCACAAAGGTAATTAACATCCTTCCTTCAACCTGTAACATTACAGCTTTCTCCAAATAATTGCCTCTTGCACCCACAGGGGGCTTGGTGGTCCTGTGTTTGCCTGTTTACACACGGAAAGGTAAGACAGAGTGAGTTATATTTAGACCAGGACTTGATTTCAAAGGCTCGACTGTATTTAACCACCTTGTGAGAGAAGGTGAAAGAGAACTGTGGTGTGAAAGTCTTCTGTCTCTCTGTTTAAGTTCTGACTAAAATATTTTCAAAATGAGAGAGCTGGGCCTCTGCATACATACAGTATTCCTAAATACTTTATTGTGTTGTAAAAAGTACCATGCATGAAATATCACAGGGGCTTTCTTGTCTAATGTGTTCATGTATGCAACTACCCAGCCTCTGAAACTTGTATTTGTCAGCAGCCCAGGGAGAGTTGTCAGAATGAAATGGTTTAATGCAAAATAGATGCATCCCCCATGGTTTGTTTAAAATAGCACCAACAGCCATTACCACATACTGTTGGATTCAGCCGTGGAGCCAAGCCAAGCAAAGATCAAGGGAGTTAGCAAGTCATCATCCTTGCACCGCATTCTCCATTTGGATACACACCGGACGCCACGCAATGAAATACGGCATAACAAATTCAATCTAAAAATATGAGCTGCAAAAGCAAATTTGATGTAGACAAATTAAATATTGATGGGTCATTGAAAAAAGCTGCACTTTCATATTTCTAAGTTTAACGTCTCAGGGTGTGATTTCTGTTTGAATGATGAGACAAAAAGCAATAAATAATCTATTTACTTATTTTTTTGATGGGGAGTTTCATGAATATTAAGGGATTTAAAAAAAAAAAAAAACACCCCAACATGGAAGTGATTCAGCTTTTACATTTTTAGAGTCATTAGATACTCATATCTAAGGAAAGAAATAACACTTTGCTGTCAGGCACAGAGAGGTTATTGAACCAGACATTAAGAAAATAGTCAGATATTGGAGAAATACGCCTATTCACTTTCCAGGTGAGCGTTAGATGTAATGTGTGTATGGTACAGTATAGGCAAAGCTACTGACAACACAGTGCAAAGACTGGAAACAGGGAAAACAGGAGCCAGATTCTGTTAAATAATGACAAAATCCAGCCGATTAGATTATTAATAACAGATTAGGCCACATGTGTCAAACTCAAAGCCCGCGAGGGCTTGCTAAGACTATATAATGCTTATTAAAGGGTCGAATGATATGTTTTTTTTAATAGAATCAGGATAGCCGATGGATGATATATGCCGATCTATTTTTTGGGGGGGTGGGGGAGGAGGGATATGTTTGGCTGATCTTCTTTTTTTCCTCCATCTGGTAAAATATACCAGCTTAAAAATAAGAAAAATGATACACAAAATTTCTCAAGTTCAGTAAACATTTATTGAACAACACCTATGGTCTTTTTCTTCAATCTACATTTTGTGTCTGCACTACAGTGCACTTAAATATTTAAAAAAATGTATAAACTAACAGGTAATCAAAAATGGCTGCATGGTGCAGTGGTTAGCACTTTTGCTTCACAGCAAGAGGGTCACAGGTTCGAATCCGGCTTGGGTCTCCTCTGTGTGGAGTTTGCATGTTCTCCCCATGTTAACTTGGGTTTTCTCCAGGTCCACGGTCCAAAGACATGCAGGTTAACTGATGACTCTAAATTGCCCGTAGGTGTGAATGTGAGTGTGAATGGTTGTCTGTCACTATGTGCCCTGTGATGAACTGGCAACCTGTCTAGAGTGAACCCCGCCTTCACCCAATTTACTTAGTAGGAATTGGAGCGAGGACACAGTTATACATCAACGGGGAGCTGGTCAATAAGTTCAAGGCTGAGCAGAAGATCTGCCAGGGTCTTAGAGCTGAACTCACCCAGCTCAAACAAGAGCACCAGGGTGAGAGGCAGGAGAAGGAGGCTCTTCTCAAGCAGAATGAGGAGTCTCAACTGTCAAAAAGCAGCTCCCTGCAGGAGGAACACCACCTCCTGCAGGTGAAGAACAGCTCCCTGGAGGAGGAGAACCACATCCTGCAGACTAAGAACAGCTTCTCACAGGAGGAGTACAACACCCTGCTGGAGGAGAAAAACCGCCTGCAGGCAGAAAACCACCTCCT
This sequence comes from Pterois miles, assembly GCA_947000775.1. Lineage (NCBI taxonomy): Eukaryota > Metazoa > Chordata > Actinopteri > Perciformes > Scorpaenidae > Pterois > Pterois miles. Next base: position 21,436,586 of record CAMQGK010000637.1, read on the forward strand.
GCAGATGAACAACAGCTCCCTGCAGGAGGAGAACCACATCCTGCAGACAAACAAGAGCTCCCTACAGGAAGAGAACACCACCCTCCGGGACAAGAAAAATGGATCGTTGATGAGCCTGAAGATTAAGTTGAAAGAGCAGATGTATGCCAATGAGAAGCTGGACATGAGGCTCCAAGGTGAGCAGCAGGTCAGCCAAGACCTCCGAAGTGAGCTCAGTCAGCTCAGATAACACCAGGTCAACACTGGAGAGCAGGAGGCTCTTGAGAGGATGGTGCTGGAGCTGAAGGCTCAGCTGCAAAGAGTTGAGAACTACAGCGACGGTCACCTGATTAAGATTAACCTGCTCAACCAGCTACTGGAGACACAAAAGATGCAAAATAAGTCTCTCCAGGCAGAAGTGGAGAACCTGAATGACACTTAATACTATATACAGTACAGACCAAAAGTTTGGACACACCTTCTTATTCAAAGAGTTTTCTTTATTTTCATGACTATGAAAATTGTAGATTCACACTGAAGGCATCACAACTATGAATTAACACATGTGGAATTATATACTTAACAAAAAAGTGTAAAACAACAGAAAATACACTTTATATTGTAGTTTCTTCAAAGTAGTCACCTTTTGCTCTGATTACTGCTTCACACACTCTGCATTCTCTTGATGAGCTTCAAGAGGGAGTCACCTGAAATGGTTTTCACTTCACAGGTGAGCCCTGTCAGGTTTAATAAGTGGGATTTCTTGCCTTATAAATGGGGTTGGGACCATCAGTTGTGTTGTGCAGAAGTCAGGTGGATACACAGCTGATAGTCCTACTGAATAGACTGTTAGAATTTGTATTATGGCAAGAAAAAAGCAGCTAAGTAAAGAAAAACGAGTGGCCATCATTACTTTAAGAAATGAAGGTCAGTCAGTCATAATGGTAAATGGACTTGCATTTATGTAGCGTTTTTCTAGTCTTTTGACCACTCAAGTGCGTTACACGACATATTAGCATTCACCCATTCACACACATTCATACACTGAGACCGGATCGAACCACTGACCATCCGATTGGGGGACGACCTGCTCTACCCTCTGAGCCACAGCCGCCTCAAGAATCACTGTATATTGTACATTATTGACAATGACTATGACTATCAATGCAATTGCACAAGCGTAAAAAAATAACTATTGCACAATGACTGGAATGAAATCTCACCTGACAGTATTGCACAGTATTTATATAGTGTTACAATTACAATTACCGGCCCTTTGAGGGCAACCGTAATGCTGATTTGGCCCAGGATCAAATTGAGTTTGACACCCCTGGATTGGGCTGTTAAATAGGCATTAACAGTCCCTATAAGCTCCATAGATGTGGATCAATAGGGCTCTACTACACCCAATATTAGCTTTTATCGTCTATTCACAGGGGTGATCACAAACAGGAAAAAACTGCAAAGGGCTGAAAATCATGCTGTTCAAAACTGTATAATGTGTACGTCACAGTGTAGTATAGCAACACAGTGTTCCCTGTCAAACTTGGTAATGAAACTCCATCACAGTTTAAAGACATCCACTGCGGCCCGACAGTGTGAAAATACTTAAAAAAAGAACTCCTTATGTGGTACTTGTCCACTTTTGTGTGATTTGTGTGCAAAACGTAACATTTCATGCAGTTTTATGTGTTAGATTTAAGTTTTGCTTTCACTTTAATAGGCTTAGTAGACCCCACCTCTATGTATGGTGCTTATAGCAACTGAAAACTCCTATTTAATGACCTGATAACAGTTGGATCGGGTGTGAAATCTGTCTAGCAGTGCCTATGAAGCTCACTAATTAACATGTTGTATCTTATTTATTTAATTCATACCGATGTGTAAAAATTAGACTTATATATCAACTGCTGGTGGTTGTTTCATATTACCATTTAAGATATACGTGTGGTATACATTTTCTCATCTATATAATGTCAGATATGCATATTTCCCAAAATGTCTCACAATTCCTTCATTATCACAGAAAATACCAAAATGTAACTGCATTGTAAAATTGTTCTTCATGCATACTGAGCTGGCTTTATGCACATCTGGTCTTCTGTGCATACATTCTCCACCCAAGTGTCTCAATCAGACATTTAATGGCCGTTTGTGTTCCTTGACTCAGTCCCCTGCCACCGCTTGCTATGCTCAAGTGAGAGTGAACAGTCAAGGTCAACAGCTGATAACACTCTTAACCTGAGAGTGACCTCATGGCGGCTTGTTTCACTTGAGGGACCTCGCCACGGTGGAGGCAATTTGTCATGTTCGCAACATAACCGGCAATTACCCTGCATCCTTATAGGCATCATGTATCATTGACTCTCAGTAACTATCTGTGGACCTCACAAATCCCAGCTGATCCAAATAGGCCAAACATAGCCGCCATATTAGAGTTTGACCTCAAATATGGAGGATTTTTTCTCTATGAATAGAAAAATTAAGAGACTGGAGAGAGTGTATTCAGCAGCATACCATACCTTTAGAGTAACTGACAGAGATTAAAAAAAATCTAATATTGAGTCATTTTTATTTGGACCCACAGGGCGCAGTGTTTTGTCAATAATTCATTGCTCTAAGTCACTAGATTTTTAATATTTTATTGCTATCATTGCACCACATTTTTTCTGATGATGAAGAAGAAGAAGATTAACCATGCCTTTATTGAGCTGCTGTTGATTACAAAAAAAAAAAAAAAGACGACGATGTGCCCGACATGACAGTTATCCGCTGGCAATAAATCCTGAGCAATTCAAATGTAGTATGGCAATCCGGACAGCTTTCTTCTCTCACACACCTCCACACGGCGCCTCATTCCTTCCTCTCCATACATCACCTTCACGTGTGGGTCTAAAGTGGGTCAGCCCATGCTTCCCTTGCTCAGTGGGAAAGAGCATCCACATTTATCACTGTGGTGTAAGCTCTTTGTTTCTAGACACAATTATCCCTAAACAATGGCACTCGCACAAAGATTTCTCTGGGTTTGGAGCATTTACAGTTTTCACGATATATAGATGCCTGGCTCAGAGTGAACTACTTTTGACTTTTGTACAGATTCAGACATCCATTGGCAAAGTTTTATGATCCACATGTCTTGATTTAAAGACGCATGCAGGACACAATATCATGAACAAAGTGTGTTATAGTCATAGTAATAGTGTTGAATCGACACCTTTAAGACATTTTTGAACTTCCTTAAGCCTCTGAGACCCTCAATAGACCTGTTTTTGTCTTTTTTATGGGGGTAGCAGATCAACAGTAGATGTTGCATAGAAGTGGTGGACATCAGCAGTCTGTGTGTGCAGTTGTTCTAGTCATAAATAAGAAATTAACATAAATTAATTAATTAGAATAAATGTTGAAGGTGTATCAGGGCTCAGAATATTATGATAGAAGTATATGATGGTTATTCTCATGGTCGGCGACTTTTGGGTTGATACCTTTTTTTACACAGATTTGGTGCTAAATTTAATCATTTTTTACACATCAAGAATTAAAAAAAATCAATAATCCCTCAAAATATCATATTAAGACACCAAGACCTTGAGTAACACCTTAAAAAACATGCTTTGGTATTTGGCATCAAAAACTTGACATTTTGAGATTTCTGCAGAGTTGCAATTATTTTTAGATGGTGAGCACTTCTGTTGTGTAAACTGCTTCTTTATTAACCCCTTTATTGTCAATCTACTTAGGAAAACCATCCATCCTTTGAATGCTCTAGGTCTCTAGTCTGAGGTTGTAAAGGTTTAAGAGGCTGTGATTATCTGAGAGGTCACCACAGGTCATTTTATACAGTGGGGTAAAGTTTGAAAAAAGGTTCTCACTACAGTGAAATGGCTACTGTGGGGACTAACATCATCACACATGAATACAGTTGGACTCATTGGATCTACAGGAGTTTCAGCTTTACAATGATACCCAACTTATGTAATTACAAGACTGTTTATGGACCCCAGTATGCAGAAATATTCAAACACACCGTTTTTAGAATAGGCGAAAATAACACATATACTGCATGCAAAAAACTGCATGTGATTACCATAAAGTGGGCATATCTGTAAAGGAGAGACTCGTGGGTACCCATAGAACCCATTTTCAGTCACATCTCTTTAGATCAAAGGTCAAGGGACCCTTCTGAAAGTGACCATACCAGTTTTACTTTTGGAGTCGTTAGTAGCTCAACCCATAGGGACTTAGCTTGGGAACCGGGGGTTTGTATTAATGTGTCTATTGATGCATCCATATAGGGCTTGTTTGTGCATGTATGTATGTGTAAAAAATAACAACACAGTGAAAAAATTGAATTTATCCCAAATTTGGAGTTATTAAGCCTTCTTCCCCACAAGCTAGTATGGCATGGTTGGTACCAGTGGATTCATTAGGTTTTCTCGGTTCATACGATATCTATACCTTCTCCAGCTTTAAAACTGAACCTGCTCTGAAAGACATTATAGTCGGTCTGGATCCAGGTCTCAGTGGGTTAAGGTAGTATTTTGTACTGATTTGCATCTGTCTGTACATCATTTCCACCCAGAGAGCTGCTGGATATCATGGTTTCATTTGTCATGAATGATCCCACTGACACCACTTAACTGGATGGATTTTGAAGAAACTTGCAGAAATGATGCCTCTCACGATTGAATGCCCAATGGCAGCGCTGCAGTTACAGGTTTGAATGTGGAAACATAAAAGGGAAACTGAATGCAAAGCATGACTTGGTTAGTGAATATCGATTTCTACACAACACAGTACAATGTTCAGTCAGTGGGGCACTGAGGAGCAACTTCACAGTCCACACTGACATAATGTATTAAACAATTGTCTGTAGCTCAGCCAAAATTTATAATATAAATATATACTGTATAAGTAACAAAAGGAAGAAATTATTTTCATCAGAGCTGAGCCAGCAGGCGACCTCTCTGTGTAGCTCCGTGGTGAGTCGGGGTGGGGTTGTGTCATCCCCATGCTGTTGTCATGCCTGGCTGTGAGGGAACAATCTGAACCTCAGGGGGAAAGTCACAACAAGGCTGCAACCCCACAATGTGTATCCGTAGTGCAGAGGGAAACAAATGATACCAGTATGCCACGGCCGGCACACTTTTTTCCTGCTCACACTGTGGCATCTGTGGCGTTGCTGTGGTTACTCATTTCCTTTGTAGTCTGTGAGCAGGTACCACCTGAAACAAAAAGCTGTGGATTTTTTTTTTATTTATATATCTTCAGACATATTTGCCCGAGAATATGAATGTGTGAAAACGGAGATATTCTGACAGCTTCCACTTGTGACCTTCATGCCGCCCTTCTAACTAATGACATTCAGTCAACATTAACCTTTCTGAATAAAGACATGACATCATTCTCAAATTAAATGATTCTGTTCGAACGCGATGTCGGGGTTTCTCTCGGCTCACCAGCAACACTTGCCTGCTTCTGTTTTCTTTGCACTGACAGCTACTGCGTGCATTTGAGTGCTTGTGTAACATTTGTTGGAGCAATATGTTTTTATGTTAACGCTTCATCTCAGAGACCCCAGCTGTAACATGTGGATAAATACAATGGTTTTTGATATGTTCAATATGTGTGAATGATGTGTACAGTACTTTTTACACAACACTGCTTCTCCCAAATCCCAAACAGGTCTATCTGGATTTTGTTGTTGTAGTTTTATAACAGCTTTTTATATGAGGTCTAAAGTGGAGTGAGGTCTCTCTGGAGCCTAACTGCCTCCAGTAGTTTCACTAGTAGTTACACCACATATGTAGTGTTATACTACACGTCTTTGTCTGTGAATGACTTTTTGGCAAACAAAGGAAATATTGATTTCTGTGTTTTGGCAACTTCAAGTCCAGCTTATGGCAAAGCGAAGGGCTACTACTTCAATACCTTCCAACTAGGGCTATTTATTGATTAAGATATTTAATTGCATAATAGTCCTAGTTCATCATGATTAATCACACAATTTGAATCACTTCAAAAGGGCCATTTATCAAGTATTTAGTAATCTTTTCAACATGGGAGTGGCCAAATATGCTGCTTTATGCAAAGTGTGTATATATGTATTATTTGAAATCAAATGACAACACAAAACAATGACAAACTGCAGCCCAACAGCCAACAACAGCTGTCAGTGTGTCAGTGTGTTGACTTGACTATGATTTGCCCCAAATTGCATGTGATTATCATGAAGTGGGCATGTCTGTAAAGGGGAGACTCATGTGTACATAGAACCCATTTACATTCACATATCTTGAGGTCAGAGGTCAAGGGACCCCTTTGAATATGGCCATGCCAGTTTTTCCTCACTGACATTTAGGCTGTTTGGAGCATTATTTAGCCTCCTTTATTGGTACTAATGGATTCCTTAGATTTTCTGGTTTCATTTGATGCCAGTGTCGACCCAACGGGCCCAACCATGGTGGCATGTGGGATATTGAGGTTAATTCAAAATTGGTTAGTTGTTGCGTTAATGTGTTAAATAAATTAGTGGTGTTAAAACAAATTCGCTTTAGGATTTCTTTGGTTATGTGTCATGTCCTGTACAATATAGAAATATATAAAATCTAAAATATATATTTATAGGAAGAAATAAAGAAAAAACATTGCCCACAAAACACAAGGGTTAAATCAATGTTCCACTTTGGTGCACTGTTTGTGATTTAAGGTAGACATGTGGGATCGTAAACGCTGAACCACTGTCATTTTATTGAGTCTTAAAATCCTTCCTTTTAGAGACAGTAGCAGCATCTCAGTGTGCGAGTCAGCTGAGACAATAAAAGCACCTGTGGTGTGCTAGAAATAATATGTATTGTGGAAAAAAAATGTCAGAAGAGGAACAAATTCCATAAATAACGCTAATGTTTTTTTTTGCACAGAAGCGTCAAAAACAACAAAAGGTACTAATACAAAGATAAACTGAGCTAAGGTGATCAAAACAATCTGTTCTTATTTGTTTTCAGGAAGTTGGAGATATAATTTAAGCCAAGAACTGACACTCTCATTAAAATTAAAATTAAACTAGACAATTAAAAAGGCTGACAGCCTCATAATAAAATCTGATGTTAAGTGTTTAGGAGCGAAGAGGCACCTAAAGGCATTCTCATGCAAACTGGGTACAATAATGAGCCCCGACAGTTATTTAAAGTAACTGACTTATTCAGAGCCATAAAAAGTTACTAGGAACATAATTTTCAAGGAGCCCTCTAATAATTATTCAACCTATTTGCAAAAGGTTGCATCAGACCTTGAATGACACCTTAGACTCCTAAAACATCTTCATGCATTGCATTTATTCCAGGAAGTCATCCATTAAAATAGATAATGCAGCTTAGGATTTTCATTTTTTTAAAAGGTGGAGTTTAGTGACATTAAAGTTTTGCAGTGACAGCTTATTCAGTCTGTGTGGAGGTTCAAATAAAGAATCAAAAGTATACTGAAACCCCAAAATTGGAAGACTGAGTTCCTTATCGAGTCCTACTTTATTGTGAATGACTTCAGTCCCTAAACAGCCCCGTACACCTAGACTGAAATTTATTCAAACAGCCTCATTCAGTGCACATCAATTTGATGCAACACTGCAGCAATCATCCTTCATTGACATGCAGACGGTTGCACGTTACCATCTCAAACATCATTGGCTCTGACAGTTGAAGCCTATTTCTGTAACATATGACACAGATGACTTAACTCCCCAACTGGGGGAGTTCAGAATGCTGCACAACTAATGTGTTAACACATTTACACCCACAATATCGTATTACTTCTGTCCATTTATTCCAACTGTAAAGGGGTCGGTAAGTGAAAGTCTGTCCTAATGGTGTTTATAGCATGCCAGTCTGAGCCTCACATATAGCTGCAAAGTCTCATGGGAACTAAATGTGTTAATCTGAATGATTTAAATTGTCATCAGCGCCACCCATGGCAGACAGGGATGCCTTGAAATGTAATTACAGGGCTATTGACAGACTGACACCCAGCTAGCCCCGTTTAACTACCTTGAAAATGTAAGATAAGCAGCAATTTGCTTACCATTTATGAACCTTCAGCATCATTTGCACAAATAGTTTTCCTCCTAAATTCAGTTTTATATTGAATAATGCTTGATTTATGTGTAATCATCCTCTGTGCTAAAAGCAGTCGTTGATGACAGGTTTATAAGGTGCTTAAGTCACTAATGTTGTGAAGATAGAACTGTACTTAGGCATAGCAATGTTGTGTTGAAGATGCATTTATGTGTGGCCCTGCAGAGGTAGGGTTGGGTAGAAAGAAGTCACCTTGAATATGAGTTCATTGTCAGTAACAGGTGTGCCATTAACACTGTGAGAGACCCATATACCATATGGGGTACTGAACAAACAACATCACTTATTTTATTACCACATTCACTCAAATCGTATGTAACTGTGAGGGGAGAGTGGAAACAAGACAGCATATCCTCATACTGTGATATGTAAGATATCTTACCAAAAGTTCAGTTTTTTTTTTTTTTTTTTTCCATTTTCCTACAAATGTCCTGGAACAGTGGCAATTTATGCTTGTTACATGCATACAGTCTTTTCAAAATAAACTTCCATCTTCACAGGAAACAACTTGGTTAGTTTAATGAAAAGATTGTGGTTTGGGTTCAGATACCTACATAAATTACGTGACAAATAAATCAACATTTGGGTTAAAATAACGATGGTAGAAATGCAACTTAGGCACGCATTAATGCAACTTGTGATTTTTAAACTGTAGCAGACTCAGTTTTAAAACTGAAGTGAGGATACAGGCATCATATGAACCTAGAAAATCTAATGAATCCACTGGTACCAACCATGTCTTGACTAGCTCGTCGCAAAAGGAGGTTAAATAACGCTCCAAACTTACACAAAATTTTGGTGAGAAAAAATGTTACAGCCATTTTCACAAGGGTCCCTTAACCTCTGACCTCAAGATATGTGAATGAAAATGGGCTGTCTGGGTACCCACGAGTCTCCCCTTTACAGACATGCCCACTTTATGATAATCACATGCAGTTTGGATCAAGTCATAGTCAAGTCAGCACACTGACACACTGACAGCTGTTGTTGCCCGTTGGGCTGCAGTTTGCCATGTTATAATTTGAACATATTTTTTATGCTAAATGCAGAACCTGTGAGGGTTTCTGGACAATATTTGTCATTGTTTTGTTTTGTTAATTGATTTCTAGTATTAAATACTGTATACATGTATTGGCATAAAGCAATCATATATGTCCACTCCCATGTTGATAAGAGTATTAAATGACAAATCTCCCTTTTAGGTACATTTTGAACAGATAAAAAATGTGTAATTTGTTATCAATTAATCACAATAAACTATGGACAATCATGCGATTAATTGTGACTAAATATTTGAATCGACTGACAGCCCTAATACCAACCCCAATCCACCCAACCTCGTCCCTATGCGGCATTCTCTCCCTTTATACTTCCTTGTTCATGATTACGTTACCTATATAAATTGATGCGGTATATATAGAAATTACAGTGTATTACTTAAGGTACACATGATGTATGAGAACAGCTTTAACAAGAACACCACAATAATGCAGGAGCACAAAAAAACTAGACTTAAAGTATGTTTGTTGCCCCTGTCAGCTGTTTGCTGATGTATTTCATATGTTGACCTTGTAATTGTCCATTCTGCTCCTCTGTCCTTGTCCCTATTACACACTAATTTTCCGTCAACAGTGAAAGGCTCCACCTCAAGGTTTCTTCCCTTTGCTTGTTTTATTTGTGCTACTCTGAGGGTATATAGTGAGCCAGGAAGGCTGTTAGATGATGTAGCCTAGGTGTTCCAACATGCTGTCTTTGAGTTCAACTCTTCTTTGTGATATACTTTGAGATGTTTTTGTGATAAAAGGCCACAGAAAAAAAAAATTATTGAAAAGAGCAGTCATTGGTTTGCTTGGATGAATGGTGAAATTCACCTCAGTACATACCACGATGTACTTCTGTCAACATAATAAGGCACAGAGAGATCAGAACATACCGGGGCTACTAGTCTCAGTTCAAGCAATATGCTGTATATTATTAGCAATTTAACCATAACAAGTATTTGTTCATTTGGATTGACAAACAATATAAAAGATTTCAAATGACATAAGCAGTGATCTGTCTTTTGCAAAAGCTGATAAAATTGGATTTTAGTATATAGACCACATGCATATCTCATATTTTTGCATTCATCCTGTTATATGTATACATCATAGATGAATTACTCTCAAAGTCACAGTGTGGTACATGCCTCAGGACTGGGATTCGGTCTATTTTAGGTATACAGCAGGGACGAAAAGAGGGACATAGGGCTTGACGTATTTGGGGCTGATTTTAGCTTTTTATTAAAGATGTGACATGAGTCCATCAGTGTCGTCCATCTCTGATATGATGGAAATGATGCAGTTGGAGTAATACATACTACATATATCTGATCTGATTCTGGGAAAACATTGGATGCCATCGGAAGCACGAGCAAGAAAGACAAGACTGAGTCATTTGTGTTTCCACCCCGTTGAGAGAAATTACAGAACATAATTAAAGGCACAGGCGCGTGTTGTGTGCAGATTGAACAGGGGGAAAGCTTTTCAAGGAGCTTCCTCCACTCTCACACCAGAGATCTATAAACATCAGGGACTTTAATCTTTATTCTCATACCCCCGCAGGCCAACTCTGTGGGTTATCTGGATAACCTGCAGGGCGTCTTTCCATTTTGACAACATGCAGATCATCTTTATTCAAAAAGAACACAGATAATCAGCAGGCTGGTCACTTCCCACATGCACAAGAAAAAAAAGATCAGAACTTCTGAGTACAATTATATGTGAAGATGAGAAAGCTGTGACATTTTATGGAAGTGAACCATAAATCATGTTTATCTGTGATATACAGTTTCACAAATCTAACACCGTGCAAAGAGATGTTTTATTCTAAAGACCTAAAACCTCAGGTCCTAAATACCTTCTTTGTTTTTTGTAATCAATAAAATTACTCATCTTGCGAAGTCTACATTTACATACTGTATTCTGCTTTCTGCCCTCTAGTGGCCCCACTGATAAACACAGTTAAAATAGTGCAAATGTGTAATGAAAGAGATTGTATATAACAGCCAAGCAGGAGTCTGCCGTCTCTGAGCAGCTTTAATCACTCGCAACCTCTGACCAAACGGTCAAACTAGGCAGCGCTGATCAGATCTGAATCAATACTCAGTTACTGTAATGCCTATTTCTCTACTCAAATGTTTTTAGAAACATCTTGCAGTGCACTGTTTACCTGTAAAATGAGAAAGTATTTTTACCAACCACCAGCCAGAGCACAGCCAATAGGAACTCTCTCTCTCTGAAATGACCTGTGATTGGCTAAAGTTACCTGTCACGGGCTAAATTGTTTAAAGCCTGAAAACGAGGAGGGGCAGAAGTCTAGTTTTCTCTCACAACATTTGCATCACAATATGCTAAAAGGTTATTATGGGATTATTGCCCATCAGCTTTATTTGCCATACATACAAAGAATTTGACTCTGGTTTTTAAGCATCTCTACACAGAAATAGAAATATCAGCTAGGAACAAGGACAAATAAAGGTGACAGAACTGTACACAAGTACAGAAATAATAGGTGTACACTGTATATGAATAGTATATAGATATACACAAAGCATCAATGACCATAGAATAATAATCATAAAAACTTTCATATACAGCCCCGCGACCCCTAACGGGATAAGCGGCTGATGATGGATGGATGGATGGACTTTTATATACAAGTAAAGAGATCTTTAGAACAATACAAATAGAAAGAAAGAAAGACTGAGTGGATATACAGTGCATGGATTGGATGTGTATGTTATGTCTATATACTGTGTTTACAGCATGTAGGATCTATATTGGCAGATAGTATGTATGTAAAAAAAATTAAAAACATTTGTGCATTAAAGACTGTAAGAGTTATAATTTTAACAGCAGCAGCGGATATTTTTGTGTTAGAGGTTTTGTAATGTTGTGTTGGGTCAACCGGATCAGGACATCAGTCACATTTTTTAGTTGCTGGAGCAATTCTTGTCCTTCTCGCTGGGTTCAGGTAGGTCTTCTTCCACTATATGTGCAGCTTGAACGGTCAATTAAAACAAAGGTACAGGAATGAATTCACTTTTAATACAAATCAATTATTATTTTTTAATTAATTCTTGGCCTGAAGGCAGTTATCCCCAGAACTGAAGGTTGAATTTTGTCGCTGTCTGACGCAACACCTGACCCCGAAGAATTTCATCATTCTGGGTAAATTAAAACAGTTGGACCCTCCGTACACGAAGACATACACACCACCTATCCACAGACAGACACCTTTAATATTCAATTATTGCTTTTGTCTGTCTCCATATAGGGGTAATTTTAAAACATAGCTGTCAACAACAGCCCAGCACTCTGTAATTTCCTGCTGAAAACAAGGCTGCATATCTGTCTCCCTGTCTGTCTAATCTAACCTCTATCAACACAATCTACTCACACACAGAAAACACTCACATTCCCTGAGCAGTTCTGAAATGGTAAAATGGAGGCATAACGGTATCAAGCAGCCTGACTGTGGCTCCAGACTCGCCGAGCAATCTCCCCTCACCAAATCCCTGCAGCACAATTCAATTCCATATACTGTAACTGCAGGCCAGGGCAGCCAGGACGTAATCTGATAGCCGTGACAGGTTGGCAGGTCGGCAAGCATGAGGACACTCCTTCAAGTCAATGAAACAAAGGCAGCCCTTTACATGTAGATCGATAGTTTGTTATAAAATAATAACGTTTCTGTCGTTACAAAATGACAGAAATGAATAGTTCAAAACAAACAATGTAATAAAACAAAAGCAAAGATAATAGAAATGAAACGTAGTAAGGATAAAAAGCGTGTGGTGTGTTTTTCTGATTTGAGTGAGATAACACAACTGTTACTAGTAAGATGGCCTCAGGCAGGGCTTTCCCTGCTGCTCTGACTGTAGTAGCTCAGCCACCTCTGGTGTTTCCTCTGGACTGGACTTGCCGGGAGCCGCCCCGAGGACGTGAGCCAGTGTGCAGTCCTGTGTGATGTCACTGGGAGCCACAACATGCACTGCCTTACAATCAAATGACAATCACACATCCAAAACCAGGGGAACGGCTGTTCATGATTTGTTCTAGGCTGTTTGATTAAAGGTGTAGAAGCAAGCTTGAGACCCGAGGTGAGAGAGTAATTTCAAAGGGTAACTTTGGTATTTTTCAAAACTGTTTTCCCTTGTTTTTATGTCTAAGTGACTACTGGGGAAAATAATTTCAGAGGTTGGTCCAGTATTAAAGGGGAACTAGACAGCAGCCACTGAACAAGCTGCAATGTGATCATTTAGGGCAATTTGGCACTGTCAGTTTACATCCACTAAAACTGCTTGCTTTTTTTTTTTTTTTTTATCAATGACAGGTTATTAGAGAGTCTGGCATTAAGGAAAGGACCCTACAGAGAAATTAGGGTAATCAATTAAAACATTTACTTGTGATTAATTGCATGATTGTACATTGATAATCGCAAATATTTTTTTTATATCTGTTCAAAATGCACCTTAAAAGGAGATTTATCAAGCATTTAATATTATCACTATGGAAGTGGGCAAATATGCTGCAATGACAAATATTGTCCAGAAACCCTCACAGGTAATATAGAAAATATGCTCAAATCATAACATGGTAAACTGCAGCAGCTTTCAGTGGGTCGGTGTGCTGACTTGACGATGACTTGCCTCAAACTGCATGTGATTGTCTGTAAAGGGGAGACTCGTGGGTACCCACAGAACCCATTTTCATTCACACATTTTGAGGTCAGAGGTCAAGGGACCCCTTTGTTTGGTACCAGTCAGTGGTGAAAAAAAAAAGTACTTTTAGTGGCTGTAAATGATGGTACCAGATCGCCCCAAATAAATACAATACATCCTGTTTAGCGGCTGCTGTCTACAGGGTTCTCCCTCAATACTTTTTCATTTTCAGAAATTGTTGTCCCCATTAGTCACTTAGACACAAAAACTGGGTCCGGGTTGAAAAATACCAAAATTATCCTTTAACAAGAGGAGGTGAAGACACTAATGGCAGCTACTAATAGGCTTCTCCAGGCAAGCCATGGATATAAAAAAATAATTACAGGAAATAGTAAAGTAAATAACAGTAGCGACAGCAGAACAATGAGCTGTGATGTGCTTGAAGGTCATTCAAGGCTTTTTTCTGTTCTTAGCTTATGAGAGCACTGACACAAGTTTGACATTTGAAAAAAAACTGTTAAACCTGAACTTATACAGTAGTTGCTAAGAATTAAAGAAACAAACACAAAAACAGTAATTTGTGATATTTATGAATATTTTCAGCTAAATTTCTGCTATAACTTCACAAAAGAACTTGCCCGTAGAAACAATACCGTACAATTTATATGTTTTGATGTACTTGATACTGAAAATAAATAGTTTTATTATTATTATTAGAGTTTTAACATGAATTGACATGTAATTATTAAGCATTTTGTTATATGGTATGTTTCCTATTAAGTGGGTTATATGAGTTTTACCCTCTGCTTAATCCCTGGTCTCACAGAATAAATAAATATTGGTGATATTTACAATGCCAAAAACGTATACATACAGAGACTAATTAGTGATTAAATGCGGCTTATTTTCATGAAATCTCTATATGAGTCGACTGGGAGTTTCCACATAATTACAACCTAACCAATAAATGAGTTTTATTAAAAATGTAGCGCCCCTAAAGGAAACTGTTTTTTTTAAATATTGTACAAGCACACAGTTGTACCTGTCCTCTGCAGCGGCTGGTACGTTTTAACAGCACTTCAGGGCTTGGTTTGAAGGAAATCAGTAATATTTCAAGCATTAATGTATCTCTGGTACCAGAGGCTTCCCCAGAGAAAGCTGCCCAAAGCCTAATAAGATAGGGAACAAGTTTGAGATTAAAGAATGAATATTTTAGTCTGAAGGACCATTGTAGGAGCGTAATATTCTGAGAAAAAACTTGGAAAAAAACTTCTTCCATCTGTGGTACATTTACAAGAAAAACTCAAATTTACATGAAAACTCTCTGACATTAAAATCACAAATTTACAAGAGAAAACTTGTCAAGGAACCACATTGCTTCACTTTGTAAGGTTGGATCAACCTCATAACATCATAGACGTCACCATTTAAAAGCTGAGGTTTTTAGTACTTTACCCGGTGTTTATATTTTGTCACCGCAATAGCATTACAACCATGTAAGATGCCATCACGAAACATTACAGTTGTGTAGGTGAAATCAAAATGAAGGCAAAGCTTGAGGGCGTGTGTGGTCTGAGCAAGGGGGCCGGAAGTAGGGGGTACGAAGGGGAGAAAGGGCCACTGGCCACTTTGCACCCCTGGCCCGATCTGGCGTCACAGCTGGTGTGATCCCATCACAAGACTGCCTCCAGCTATATAATTTATTTATGTTCATAAATGAACACAGAAAGAACATAAAAAAAAACGTGTGTACCTTTCAGCGATTGTTGTAAGACAAAGAATGACAATGCTTTGTAATAAATACTGACTCAAGGATCCTAATATCCTAGCAATTTATATCTATGTCAAACAGACTGTTAATGACATAGAACAGTAAAGAGAGAAAACCAGAGAGCTAAAAAGGAAAAGTATTAGTAATAGATAGGCATCTCTTATGAGAAATACTTTGAACTTTGGATGTCAAATATAATGTCACATCAGGTAATACATGACAGACAACTCTGAACAGTCAAAGCTCACTGAGCATAGCCAAATAAAATGGCCATTAAGAATAGGAAAAAAAGCTAAAAATAAATTGAAACTTTGCTCATAAAAAGGATATTTGGTGAATGTTAAGGTCACCGGCTGTCCAGGAAGGTTTTAATCGGTTGCAGAAATTTTTCAAATGACATTGACTTTTTGTTTAAATTATATTTCAACTCTTCTAAATGTAATACATTGCTTGGAGCAAAATTTTTTAATCACGGTGGCACAAGTTTACTGTTGAAAAGTCGGGGATCACCAAAGTTAGTACAATTCATCCTGAGGAGGACATGGGTCAAATATATGATGGTGGCAATCCATCCAATAGTTGTAGAAACACTTCACTCAACAACACAAATGTCAAAATGTCAGGGGATCACCAAAGTCATCAGGATACACTGTGTGGGGACAGTGAATGTCTGCGCCAGTATTGTGCCAAACCAGCAAGTATATGTTGAGATTAGAGCTGTCAACATTGTCACCACAACATGTTAACGCAAATTCATTTTAACACCAGTATATCTTTAAAGAATTAATGAAATCAATCTTTTGGAGGCTGCATTGGGCCCAGTTTTAAAGATAGAAGATACTGGAATCATATGAAACTAGAAAACATAAGGAATCCATTGTTAGCAGTCATGTCATACTAGCTTGTCACAAAGGAGGTTAAATAACGCTGAAAAACTGGCGTGGTCATGTTCAAAGGGGTCCCATGACCTCTGACCTCCAGATATGTGAATGAAAATGGGTGCTATGGGTACCCACCAGTCTCCCCTTTACAGACATGCCCACTTTATGATAATCACATGCAGTTTGGGGCAAATCATAGTCAAGTCAGCACACTGACACACTGACAGCTGTTGTTTGTTGTTCATGCTAAATGCAGCACCTGTGCAGTAAGTATTTTACCCACTCCCGTGTTGATAAGAGTATTAAATACTTGACAAATCTCTCTTTAAGGTATATTTTGAACAGATAAAAAAATGTGCACTGAAGTGAGTGAATATTTTAATCGACTGACAGCCCTAACTGGAAATGTGAACGCTTTGACCTGCTGCTGCTATTACTACACATCAAAAGTTAGGGAACCACCAAAGTCATCCTCTGTGGACCATAAATATCTGTACCAAATTTCATCCATCCATAGTTGTTGGAATATATCAGTCTGACCAACAGACCGACAATGCCATCCCTGAAGTCACACTGCCAGCATGGCTCATAAAAGTAAATACTGTTGACATGTAATCTGCGTTGCTCTTGCTGGACTGAAGGTTCAAGTATCGGTCAGAGCCTTCTTTCAAGCACCCTGAATTGAACTTTCCCAGGGAGGTTGAGTAGTACGATACCCTCTTAATTAGAGCGCACCCTCCAGTCCCCCTTTTAAAGAATGGGAACCACCTCCCTGGTCCAGTCCCACTCCACAGGCACTTTCCCGACCTTCACATGACACTGAAGCGATGCATCAGCCAAGATAGCCAAACAATGTCCAGAGCCTTCAGCATCAAAGGATAAATCTCATCCTCCTGTGTCCTGAATCTCATTATCCTGTGTATAAAATGATGCCCAACACAGCAAATTTCAACTGAGGGCAGTGTGCATCCTTAAAAAAATATGGAGACTTGAGCATCATGTAGCTTCACTGAAGAGCTGATACAGAATATATACTGCTGTAGTTATTATAGCACAGATAAGCCACTGCCAGACTGTAAAGTCAGAGCACAGATAGACTGGTAAATGTTATATTCCATGCATTTTTACATCTTTTTCCAATATGTTAATCATATACTGTAATGATGGTTCTGCACTTCACTTTCCAGAGATCATCTGTCAATCAAACAATGTTGTAAGTGATGCCTTGTAACACTATGGTTGGTGATCACACTAACTACCCAGATCAGTTTTTACTTATTCCAAACAAACAACAAACGGCAGAATTTCCTGTAATTTTCTACCTACTCAAGATCTACGTGACATAAACCACAGCAATGTAAAACCTTTCATCAATGAGTCATATTTTTGTATTCTATAAATCATGCAATCATACAAGAGATATTACACACTTACTACATACTTTAAATAGAAAGACTTGCAGTGATTTACATTTTTATAGGTTTGGAGTTTCAGAGAGATACTCTATCCATATTTGTTCAGCTGGAGGATTGCTGCTGATACAAGCAAGATCCCAAACTGTCAAAAGTTTCTTCTTTAACAGAAAGCTGATCCATTTCAACTCAGCACATTCCAATTTATATTTTTTCCCTCCACAGTGTGTCCTGTCCTACCCTGCTGTCACTCCGCTGTCCGTCTCACAGTGCTTCCGAGCCGCTCATCCCTGTCGTAATGACCTCCTCAGGGACCTGGAGGCACTGTCTGCAGTCCCCATGCCGTTTGGTGAAGGACTTCATGTGAAACAATAAAGAGTGGTGACAGAGCGTGGTGCCGATTGTCCTCTTGTTAAAAGCTCTGATGGCAGAGTGCATACAAAACCTTCACACCAAGATGAAAAGGACAGTAACTTGCAGGGTAAAGCCCTCTCACTTGGTGCGATGAAGAGGAGCAAAAAGTCTCTTTGATAGCAACTCTCTTTGACAGCCATTCATGTTAGCCTCTGGAATATATCCTCTAAATACAAACATTAAGGAAGTTATTGGAAAGGGGAGCAAGCTACGCAGCCTGGTCTCAACAAATGGCATATGACTTTGTAAGTCATTGCAAGTACAGTGCAATAACGCCTCTGCTGCTTTTGTCATGTGTACGCCATGTAGTCTGCACTGACTGCAAGTGACTGAGTTTGCTTTTCATAATGGCCATTTCATTTCATTATAAATGTTATTTATATTTATTTTAAACAGAATAAGGTTAAGAAGCATGTGCTCATTTGTGAATAATATAAATGATCTACAATTAAAACGCAGTACTTTATTCATGCCCTGCATTTTCTACAACACTGTCCTGTATTTCAGAATAAAAGCCTTGTGTTGACATATAAAGGAATTCTGTCTGTTTATTTTGAAATAAAAGCGGGAAGTATTAAGTTGAAAATAAATCTTTACTTGTCTGTGATATATTCTACAGATACAGGCATTGAAACTGTAGTAATGTTGCTGGTATGATGTCATTATACTATAAAAGAAAAATAAGATGAGAAAAAAACAGACAAAACCTTGAATCTCTGGAAAAAATGTGGCTGACACGCAGCAGAGCCACACCGCTCACATGGGTAGTGTGGCTGTTCTAGCCTGTTCACATGGGACGCCGAAATAAAAAAAAAAAAAAAAAAATCCACAGCTGCCACGTGCTGCAGACATTTCTGTGTGTTAGAGGTGGACAGAGCCAACAAACACAGGACTTTTTACCAGAAGACCAGTGTTCGAAACTGGTGTTTGTGTCCCGAAGTGTTGTTGAATTATATTGAGGTTATGTTAGTGACATTTGTGATGTGTTTTCCGTAGTTTACATAGTCATTCTAAGCTCAGCCATGATGTTTTTCCTCAAAAAGTGTTTTTCTTGCCTAAACCCTAACTGTTGGCAATACTGTAGTTTTGCTAAACATAATCACAACCATTTCACGGTAACAACATGGCATTGAATGACGAGCAAAAAGCCTAAGATGCATTAACATGACATGTGGAAAATGAAATTGGTGAGCTTTTAGTGTTAGCTATTAGTGTCAATGAGGTTTTGAATGCAGCTTGTGATTCTATTTTCAATTAAATGACTACATAGATACACTATGATGTTTTATACGCTGGAAGATAGAGAGAAAGAATTGATGCGTTCGGCATGTCTAGCTGTTTATCTATAGCTATAAATTTCTCATCAATTCATAAACATTTTGTGGATATAGACAACAAGCTAGAGGATATAAAGACAATCTAAATGATTCAAAGCAGACTGTGGGTATCTGTGCTCAAAAACAATCCTTCACTTGAGCTGTTTTACTCTAAAACTGCACTGCAGGCCTTGCGCTCTGTGGGGAACACTAAAACACTGCATGCCTGCTCAGGATGAGTTTATGCAAGAGTGGTGTGTTTCCTCAATTTATGACCACCTTGACTCTGGTGCACTTAGATAACCACTTTGGATGTGCAAATATTTCCCCAAGTCTGAGTCTTTGTCCCACAGCGGCACCTTGACTATCCAAAACTGGCAACTCTGGAAAGAAAACACACATTTGTTCCCTCCTCTCGGTGCACTTCTGTGATGATTAAAATCCAACAGAATCATTGAAAACAATTAGAATCACGTCCGAGCTGTCATGTGCCTGACATGTGGTAAACCCCTCCGGCTTCGGCTCCAGATCGACTGGTTTCTCTTATGGTAATGAAACTGTCTATTTTGGGATGAGGTTGTGACAGTCGCTCCTCATGCGACTCTGCCACCAGTCTGTTAGTTTGGCATTAATCGGATTGGAAAACAACAGTGATTGTTCAGGTGTCTTTTATGAATTATTGCTGGAGGTAGCTGCCCCTGTGGATGTGTTTATTTGTGTTTGCATTTGACATATTTCAAGGCATCGCTGAAAAAAATGGGCAGATTTATTGGGATGGTTGAGATTCTGTTACTGTTTGACATAAACAAGCCTGGTAGAAGAAATATCATTTAACTTAAATACTAAATTATACAAAGGGGAAAATACTACAAAAAATAATAGAAAATCCTACTCAAGTGAATGCTAGCATCATCAGCAAAATGTACTTAAAACATCAAAAGTAAAAGTATTGGATCTGCATAAAAGTGGCTCATATTATATGACATTAGATTATTTATCCATCAGTGTGTACGCAGCATTTCACTGCTGTAGCTGGTCGAGATGTGTCTCGTACTATTTCATATTTAGTCAGGTAGTTTAGTCCAGTGTTTCCCAAGTGGGAAGTTGGCCCCCTCCGTAGGGTCACAAGATTAATCTGAGGGTTGATGAGATTGTTAAAGTCCTGATACATACATTTGTATTCATTTAAAAAAAAACCTCTCTGGTCTTGCCCACTGTTGTAAAAAACGACATAATTTTACCGATTCCAGCCTCAAACTAAATATTCTTTAAATACATCTCTTTGAAGTTTGGATGGGAAATATCTTGTTGATGGAGCTGTTAACAACTCATATACATCTGAAACATGACGACACCTTTTTGTTATGAGAGGTCACCAGCAGAAAGGTTTGAATCCCTGGTTTGATCTCTAACAGAGAAACTGGATGCAGTACCCTCCAGGGTGCCGTTCCAGTGGAGAAAACTAGATGCAGTACCCTCTAGGGTGCCGTTCCAGGGGAGAAAACTAGATGCAGTACCCTCTAGGGTGCCGTTCCAGGGGAGAAAACTAGATGCAGTACCCTCTAGGGTGCCGTTCCAGGGGAGAAAACCGGATGAAGTACCCTCTAGGGTGCCCTTCCAGTAGAGAAAGTGTGATGAAATTCCCTCTAGGGTGGCCTTAACATTGAGAAATCATTGAGTGGCATATAGGATATCCTATATACTAGAAAACATTCCGCATGTTGGTGCCCCATTGCATGCATGATGCCTTTTTAATTTTTTTTCGCACCTGTTCCTCCAACAGCCTGAGTCTGCCACTGACTTACAATGTTAACAGTGGATAAGCAATTAATGAATTATTAGATTTATATGTGCAGCACAATAAGCAGGGCTTGGATGTCATTATACGCTTTGTGTTTTGGTGAGGCGCTGAGATGAATTAGCATTACATTACATTACAGCACTACATTGTACAGCCAGACTGGTGATCTGGATTCTTTTTTGGTCCTTCGAACAAAAAAACAGGAATCATGAATATGCAGCGGGAGGAGGAGAGCAGCCCCTCCAGGCCTCATGAAAAACGGCATTAAGCTTCCCTAATTAAACTGACTCTCCCCTTCCGAACAGCCAGCGTGACTTTGGGGACATAGTAGAGCCTCCTCGGGTCCTTTCTCAGCCTCATATTAGTCTCCTGCATCAGCTCCATCGCTGGAACACTGCAGGCTGCAACAATCAATAACAAGCAACTTCATGAATAGAGAATATCTGCTCTATTATAAACAATTCCTATTCTGAACAGGCTGGCCATGGTACATTAGAATGACTTGATTTAAATGCATTGAATGCTGAATGACGCCACAGTTTACAGCTGGTAAAGGTAATCTGTAATCCTTTGTAATGGCCTGAAGAAAAGTCCAAGCATGTGCTAATTAAATGAATTACACAAACATCGCAGTATATAAAACAAGGGCCATTATTCAACCCTGGCAAAGTAAACATTTTTCACAGAGTGGCATATCACATTAATGTTTACTGTGTTCCCCAGAACGTTGCTTGTTTTTCTATTCACCTTGTAGGCCGCTGTGTTACTGTGTGCAAGAAATCAACCCAAATTATGGATAAGGTGGCACATATGAAAAACAAAACTCTGAGCAACAAGGTCGTATTACAGTCTCTGTGGTCATTTCAGAGATCCATTTTTTTTGACAGTCATGTCTCATTGGAGTTCATATTAAGTTGTGGATCCTTATGAGACCTGCAGGAAAGGCTACTTCACTAGTGAGGATCAGAATAAACTAGATAATTATATTAGATTTCACTAGATTAGATTTTCCCTGGATTACACCCATAGGCTGTATATAAAGATGGACAACATGACAGCTCCCCAAAAGCGAAGCCAAAACATCTGGATCACTTCCTGCTGGCTTGCTGACATCAATCTCAATGTTAGCGGATGGGCCAAACTAAAGTACACATCAAAATAAATTTCTACCAAAAATAGTTTCTGTCACAGTCACAGTTGTTATCATGCTGATGTATATTCAAGTGTACATTTTTCTGATGCTATAAAAAAGGGGGATGAAACGTCATGATTGGCAGCTATGATTCTCTCGAGGTATCGAGCTGTAGCCGTGCTCAGCTTGCGATTGGCTCAGGTTGGGTGTAAGGGCGGTACCTCGACACCCAACACTGTGTCACGGCAGTTTGTGAAATTGTCACGAAATTTAATTTGATTCACGTACATTCGTGGACATGAATTCAGCTTTTTTGCGTGGTTTCCTATCAGTGTCCAACAACATGTGAAGCACATCAATTTCCACTCCAGTCTTTCATTAAGCAGTAAAACTTTAACTTTAAACTCTACCTACATTGTTAAACTGGGCATAAAGTGTATGATTTCAGACATATTGTGTAATCTCTACTCCTACTGTACGAGTACACAGTTTGTGATGTAAAGCCAAAGCTTATGATTTATGTGCTCACACTGTACTGTCCAATCTTCAGCCACGACCTGAGTGCTATGTGTAAAATTAAAAAAAAAAAAGACATGGCCCATCTGATGCTGCGGACATTCTGGCTGTCGACAGTTGTCAATAAAGATTGGTTTGAAAGCTCTGAGGTAGGTAAAGTTTGTCTGCCAGCAAAGGTCTGTACGGGTCACAATGCTAACAAGGCAGAAACATGCTGCCTTGATCATCTAAACTATGCTGTCTACTGAAACGTCTAAAAAAAGAGACGAGTGTGAATTTCTCAATTGTGAGACTAATAAAGGAATATCTTATCTTATCTTGTCCATTTTGCAGGGATAATTGGAGGTAAGCTAGCTATGTTTTACTATATCTATTGTACATTGTTAATTCGATAGCTGTACCCTGATTACTGTAAAAAGAGGATAAATACTGACTTTGGGGAATCGGCTTATGGATCTCCTTCAAGTGTGCGACAGCCTGTGGTCCAGTGATTGAAATTTCTGACATGTCCTCTGGACTGTCTGGCGGAAAAGTTAATCGGTCCTCGGTACCTCCATACACTGAACGGCAAATGAATGAAGCTAAGATTCGGTACGTCTTTAAAATGAGTCGTACAGCTCAAAATTCAAACCAAAAATGGGCTAAAATCGTTCATTATATACCCATCTTTAGGTTTAAGAAAAGATTGACTTGTTTAATTTTAGGCAAGAAAACTACTTAGGTTTAGGAAAAGATCATGGTTTGGGTTAAAATAACTCCAGAAGTGACAAGAAGTTATGTATGGAAGTTGCGTGACAAGTAAGTGAACGTTAACTTCTGGTTTCATACAGGGTATGAACACCGGTCACCTCATCATTATTTATACTTCCTGGTTCACAATTACGTAGATTACATAAGAAATGATTTTGTACTTAGGTACAAGAGGTAGAGTTAGCACTACATCTCCTCATCTGCCCCAAATACAAGGCCCTGAAAAAAATTACATTTTCCCAATATCATAAAAATACATATAGATTACCATATTTATTTGGGGATATGTCTAAATGTAAGACGATTACAGTAAAATGCCAGTGGAACATGAGAAACATAACTCTGTACTGACTTTTTTTGGCCTTTTTTTATTAGATTTGATTGATACTGCAGGTTGTCACTTTACTTAATGAACTACAACATGCTACACAGCAGGTAAGTACATGTTGTAGCATAAAATATTTCCCCTCCAGTGTCTACAGAGCTGTTCCTCCTGCTGCGATTTCCAAATGAGTTGCTGTCACTGAATCAGAGCTCATATCAATTTGCCTGTGCTGTTCTACATAATGTAGTTGAGCCACCCATGAAGAGCTTGTTTCAAACCCGAGTCTTCACTGCTTAAAATCAAACCGATTCCACTGCCGAATACTCTTGAGTAAGGTAGTGATTAGCCAATAACAACACAGCATTCAAGGCTGTTTTGTGTCTCTTTCTGGGGGGGATTTATGTATGTAAATATTGAAACTATGTGCACGCAGAGTTAACTGCTGCACATCAGATGGGGCACTGTGCTCTCACAATTAAAAAGTCATAACTCCAGCATTGAGTCTGCCGTGATGTTCTCAGGATATGTGCTGGTGTGGCCAACTATAGCAGTTTTTGTCAATTTAGCACCACCTGAGATCACTTCCTCTGCATTTCACTACATCAACCAGCCTACACTGAACACAGGGGTAGGAAACTTTGGAGAAACCAGAGAGTAATCTAGATTATGAAAGTATCCTGCTGAAAACAAACACAGGACTTTCAATTAGAATCTACAGGTCTCTAAATTTCATAGTGATAATTAACTAACCTGAAATTACTGCCAAATTACCCCAATATTTACCTCAAAATTGAAGCCCTTAAGCTTGAGGTCATCGGAGGTGGAAAACCACAATTAATAGAAGAAACTTACGATCAGGCACAGATTTCACCACTGTGTGACTTATTGTCTACACAAATGTAACCTGGTAGCTAATGTAATGATTCAACTAATGTAATGATTTAAGAAGTTATTTGCAATTTTTCATCTATTTACCAGCAGACGTGGAAATAAAGCATTTCAATTAACTTTGTATTCTTTTCCTGAAAACGTTTTAAATAAATTACCAGCTATTTGGAAATAGGTGTGTTACCGACCACTGTTCGTCTCCTGTGTGAAAAAAAATTTAATTTATTTAATTTCACTTTACAAGATAGATTAAGAAATCCAAACCTTACTAAAATGATGCATGAGCGTCGAGCACACTGTCACTGGGCATCATCTGTTGTACCACAGCTGTACAGATGTAAATGAGAGGTTAGAGAAAGCCTATTATTTAAGTTCTGTTGAAGCATGAAGCTTGTACTTCTTACTGCTTCAGCAATCATGTGACATTGGAATTACATCAGTCTGATCTGCACTCATGGGAAAAAAACATGGTTTCAGTAGAGGTGGGTACGGAGTCCTGGGAACCAAATGACTACCTATGAAAAGAAAAAAATGTGTTTCACGTAACAGTCGTAATGATAGTCATAATCCCTGTCCCTCACATGCTGGAGTGACAGAAGGGACATCAGCTCATCCACTGCCCTGATGTGAATCTCACACCTCCAAGAAGCCACGTACTTGTACACCTGAGACTACCACTTCACTTCTTTGTGTGCTTTGGTACTTCTGAGGCTGTACCCTGTGGGGGTGTTGCATTACATTGCATTATATTGAAAGGTGTTCCTTATAATTTATGTGTCACATTGACATGTATGGATTAGCAGCAGTGTACAGAGAATGAAGACAAGCAGGTCAGATTGGCAGACGGGCACGAACTACAGCTGACACAAATAAAGATAAAAACAGGAAATTACACCTCACATCAAAAGGCCTTTATTACTAAGATTACCCCTTCAACTAATGATGATTTTCTCCACCAGCACCTACTGTACCTTCCTCCCATGGTTGTTTATGTTGCCTCAACAACTTCCAGCACATGCTGTGGTGGCCAATCACGTAACCAGCGGGCCAGTGATAGAGTACAGTTAAAAGCCCTGCCTCTCGCTGCCATGGGAGGAAAACATGGCCTGAAAACAACTTTGGTACAATAAAGTTTGAAAAACTATGAGGATAAAAAAATCTAGGGACATTAATAATGAAACAAAGAATTTTAATTTAGTTGGGATCGGCACCAGCCCCCCCACGACCTTTAACCGGATAAGCGGTTGCAGATGGATAGATGGAGAATAAAAGAATGTAACCGAGTATTGCTATGGGATAAACGGTTAAAAGAAATATTGAAAAATAACAAAAAAGTGGAACAGAACTCAGAGCACTTGTCCACCTTGCCAGCACACCTTAAGTGAGCCTGACTTGGTGTTACAGATACAAGATGTCACTGACAAATAAACTGCACACACACTGCACTGCTACATTCACAGTTCTAACGCCAGTGTGACCGCACACTCACCGCCACCACACACACACGGTCTGTTGCTTACATTACGCCACACTGACAGTCCGTATCTGTGTGACAACAGGGAGGACAAAGCCACCAGCAATGCTACAGCTGCTAACTTAGCACAAACACACACACATGCTATTATTACCCCAGGCTAACATAGCCAGGCAGCTCGCACCTAAACTAAATAATGCAGTGGAGACTTACTGGGGTAATACATACTCACAGCGTCATGGCTGCTACAGTAACTCTCCTGGACAGGTGACCCAGGTTGTCTGTTTTGTGCATACAATGCAGCTGGAGGTAAATGATGGATTTAATCTGTTTGTGCATCGGCTTTTCGAAAAATAGCACAGCTGCATGCAATGCACTAATGTTGTCAGTTAACAGTTAATAATCCATTAATGAGGGTCGGTTAAAAAAATAAAAAAATTAATATCCCTATAAAAGCAAAACACAAGCACCTACCCCAACTGCAGGAGTTTGTGTAATAGCTGACTACATGATGCTTGCTGGAGCTGTGGGGAATCTGATAGCATGTTTTGCGCATCAATCTCCAGCACAAGGGACAGCTTCTCTGTCTTTTTCAAGTGCAGCCGGAAATGTCAAGATCATTAAAACAGGGGTGCTGCTGTAGCTCACTTGGTAGAGTAGGAGCCCCATGTACCAAGGCTGAGTCCCTGCATGTCGTCCCCTCTGTCTCCCCCTTTCAATACTCTGTCACTGCCAAACAAACAGGCTAAAAAAATAATAATTAAAAAAAAAAAGATCATTAAAACACTCAGAAAACAATAATTGTGAAATATAAACGCGCAAGTGCCTTAAATTTTCTAATAGCCAGCAGGGGGCGACTCCTCTGGTTGCAAAAAGAAGTCTGATTGTATAGAATGTTTATTATTGTATTATTAATGTTTGTTATTACAATTTATGAGAAAATGAGTCCACTTCTCACTGGCTTTATTACCTCAGTGAACATTGTAAACATGAGTTTATGGTCTCAATCGCTAGTTTTAAATCTTCATCAATACAGCATGATATTCATCCAGTAAATTATGGTCCCATTTAGAGTCAAATAGACCATAAAGAAAGGTATGCTATAGGGCGTGACTACCTTGTGGTTGACAGGTCGCTACCATGGCGTTTTCCGGTCTGGGAGTTGACCGCATTTTCATCTTACAACTTTAACCCTTTCAGTGTGTTTTCAGTTCATGAAAGTTGAACATTTTGGTTTCCCAAAAAAAGTCTTATTCAATGTTCTGGTTGCAAAAAAAAAATAACATGATGATGGCCAAAATACCAAGATGTGGATGGCCAAAATGCCGAATTTGAGGCTTCAAAACAACAGTCCACAAACCAATGAGTGATGTCACGGTGACTATGTCCACTTAAAAACAGTCTACGTTTCAAGCACTGAAAAATACAGAACGACACTGGTATAGCACCACTTTAACAGTTTTACTGCTTTGAAGGAGCCCTTACCACTTTTTGTTGCTTATTTTACACCTGCAGCTCAGTGGGTCAAAGCAAAAAGTGTGTGACCTGAAATTCAATGGCACACGGAGGCCAAGTTTATCAGCAGAGCAGTCTTCTGGACATGCTTATCTAACCTTGCTGCCCTGTATCAGCTGCCAACATGATTTCACTGTGAAAAAGGGATTTCAATCTATTCCCATTGCTAATTATATGACTGGATGTTTATCTACCAAAATTAAATTCTTTTAGAAGCGTGATGCAGAACATCAAGTTATTAATTCTCACCTGAATTGTTTCTATGTGTGGAACCAGGTTCCTATCTAATTAGGGCAGAATAATTACTTTGAAAAGTTGTTTAGGTGTTGATGCTGGATCTATCTCCTGCGCTCAGGCTTCATTAAGAGCTTTGTCTCTTTATGTGAGGAGACAATGATAGTACGCTGTAACCAAAACAAAGCAAGTCTGTCAACAGTTTAACTCTAAAACTTTCAAAAACTTTTGCTGTGGCTGAGTTACGTCAAAGACGCTATTAATAATGTGCAGTTTAATTGCTGGGTCAACACTGTCAGTCATGCTGTTTGCCACTGAAATGGCCTACTGTGCAGATTACTAAATTTTATTCTGCTTACTGGGTTTTCTGTCCATATACCTGCAGTTGTAGACTACATTAGAGCTACTTTACATAGTAAGTGTGAACATCTTCACTTTTAGATACTCAGACTTTTACACTGACTCTCAACAGAACTTCCTGTGGTTGATTTTCACCATCATGATGACATAATTAAAGCTGAATTATCGTAATCATTTTGTATGAAATCAGATGTATAATGTGAAAGGCTTGTAGTGATGAAGCCCCAGATAAACCTCACTGGACTCCACTCTTAGAGTAGTTTAACCACAATGTAAACCCTCTCGCGATAACACTGAGAGAAAATGCACCGGGAGTAACTGTGGTGATGTAGTTTAAAGAGCAAACAGACACACAAAAGGCGAGCAAGATGGAGGTGGATGGGCCTAACAAATACAAGACTCTCATTTAGACCGCTGCTCCTGTCCTGTGTGTTAAGTTTCACTTTCACATTACAATCAGCTGTACAATGTTCAGTGTCATTTTCACTGTACAAACATTGTAGTTTTAAGCCCAGCCATGTTGTTTTTTTCTAAACCTAACTAGTGGTTTTATTGCCTAAATCTAAAGTGATGCCAAGGGGTTTGACAAAGCGACAGTATGTGACAAGCTGGGATGAGAATGTGTTGAAATAAGTTGCCTCATTTCCTCACTTTAGGGGGGCCCATAGCGCTCTACAAAGTCTTGACTGTTTACCGTCCTGGATCCACAACGGTGGAACAAACTCCCTGTTGAGTACAGCAGAAACTGTACTCATCTTCCATCACAGACTGAAAAGTCATCTGCTGACTGTACCTTGGTCCATCAAATAAAACTTTCTCTTATTGTCTCTAAGTGTAGCACTGGAAGTACTACATTTAGAGAGTACTTGAACATTGAACAACAGTGAACACAGAGTCTCTGCTGTCAGACCTGCAGTTCAGTACATGAATCTACTACTAAGTACAATCTGAGATGACATGACATCTGTAATGTTAAAACACAATGACTGTTGTGCACTTAGTGGATGACCCACTTCAAGAAGGTTTTAGTGGTTATAGGTTTGACAATGAGATGGTGTTTTGTGGATTAAGGACGAATCCAGAGGCTGAGTGGAACTGAATGTATTTCAGCCCAGTTTCACAGCAGTTTGTGAAATAGTCGCAAAGTTTAATGTACTGATTCATGTACACGAATTTCACATTTTTTTTGTGATGGTCAGCACAAAATCAATTTGTATGTAATCCACATAATTGTGAATGGGAAGTTTACAGAGCAGCGAACACCATGTAGGGGGGAGGTCGGGGTGGATTGATGGTCAAAAAAATTACCCAGGAGACCTCTGCTTGTGTTGTCCATGTGAAACCAGAAGTCAAAGTTGATTTAATTGTCACATAACGTTCATACTTAAGCTATGGTACTTAAGGTATTATTTTCACCCAAACCACAATATTTTGTATCTATTACTTTTTAATCTAAGTAGTTTTTTAGCCTAAACCTAAGGAAGTCGATCTTTTCTAAAACCTTACTAAGTAATTTTATTTTGAAAAGACTGGTGTAGAAATTGACACGTGCGTCACATGTTGCTCGACATTCGAAGGAAAAACGCATGAAAATATGTTGTTGAAAGTCATGCTGAGCGTCATGCAATAAAAGGGGATCTATATTCAAATGGATAAAGTTTTGTGACTATTTCATGAGCTGCTGTGAGATGTGAGATGGTTGGCGTAATTGTGGTCAGATGTGAGAGCAGCATGTGAATGTGGAAGTTATTCAGTTTCAAAACACTATCTGAAATTGGTTATGATGACACAGGCTTTGGGAAAAAAGAAATAACATTCACAAACTACTACTGTCTTACCTGAAATATGGACATGATGCAGAGATTACCTGCTAGTTTATGATTTCATTATCAAACTCCATGATTAATTGCTTTGTAATAATAATAAAAAACACCTAAAAAGTTTCTGTTTATTGTTGGAGCAGCTGGTTTGCTGAAAAGTTTAGGTTCTGTAGATTCTAACTTATATTTAAATGGCATGTATATTTTCTGCACATTACTGGTTCTACAGGATCTGTTAGCCAGATATCTTTGGAAAAGTGGTTAAACTCGTTTACATACTTCACAGTGTTGTATGTGTGTTGGTTCCAGAGCAGTAATGGAGCCTATGAATCACATCCTTATCCAAAACTAATACCGCTCCCAAATTTAATTTTAAAGTGTCTGCATGTTTTAGAATAAGCAAAGCATTTTTATTAGATTTTTGTTATCTTAATGTTTTATGGATAACCAGCCGTTTTTAAAAACAGGCCACTGCTTCAGGGGTTACGCTGTATATGTTTACTGTAAATCACCACTACCGCCCACTTATTTCCTTAGTGCCACCAACGATGCATTGCTGCTTTATTAAAGGCCTGGACATTACATATGAAATAAAAATCCTTCAAATTATCTATACATTGCAACCTCTCAGCCTCGCTACATCAAATTTATTGCAATATCTTGTGTTAATATGTGAAGTCAGTGCTTCTATTTTACATTAGTTCACACACATTCCTCACTATGGCAACTGCACTGTCTTCTTGAAGTCTGCAAGAAATGCAGAAATAAAGTCATTAAGCTGGCTGCTTTACTCAGAAACTACAGTATGTCCTTCTCTCTACTGTTGTACTTTCTTTACAAGAATGTGTATTTACTTAGATCACATATCTGAGTTCTCCACTCACCTCACACTGAAAAACATTCAGCTATGACAATGTATGCTGGCTTGCTGACTGCATTAATTTCCATAACCTCTAAATCAGAGGTCTTTCCTTTCCTGACTTCCTTTTGCATAATCAGTGTGTCCACAAAAAATATAGTGATCATTTGATTCATTAGTTGCTAAGGTGTGTTATTAAGTGACACTTCCTCCAGCTGAGGACTCTAATGAAAATAAAGTCATAATACCAATACTTGAAAAGTAGTAAAGTGGACTTTATTCAGGCTTCAGCCTGAATGTGATCACTCCCCTTCATCTTATCCAATTTATATGAATGTCTAAGGCTGGTGATGGTCAGGTATCCAGCCACATATACAAGTCCCTTTTATATCCAGCCTGTTCTCATTCCCAGGTTCTCATGCCAATCAATAAAGCACTAACTTATCTTATCTTATCTTATTTTATCTTATCTTATCTCATCAATGTGGAAATGCCTTAAACTTAAACAAGGGGTGCCTCCTCTCGTTACAAAAAGAACTTGATTTATTACCTCAGTAAACATTGTAAACATGAGTTTATGGTCTCAATCGCTAGTTTCAAGTCTTCTCCAATACAGCATGATGTTCATTTAGTAAATTATGGTCCCATTTAGAGTCAAACCATAAAACTTTAGGGCATGACTGGTCGCTACCACTGCATTGTCCGGTTTTGGAGTTGTCCATGTTATTGTCTTACAGCTTTCACCCTTTCAGAGTGTTTTCAGTCTATGAAAGTTAACTCTAACCAAAATGCTTCAAAACCATAGTCCACAAACCAATGGGAGACGTCAGTCTACATCCACTTCTTATACGTGCGAAGTCTATGGTCATGCCCCTCGGCTTCTGATACTAAGGCATAAGGCATGCTTTAGTGTCTCTGTGTTTCATTTTCACTGAGCATATGTAGTAATTCTAAGCCAAACCACACTATATTTTCCTAAACCTGACTAATTTGTTGCCTAAACCTAAGCAAGTGTTTTTGTTTGAATTCATGTTAACCACATGTTTACTGCAACTATAGTGGAGTGTCTTCGTTTAATGCACTGGGCTACCCAGTGCATTAGAAAGTGACACCAAGGCGTCAGTATGACAAGTTGGGATGAGAATGTATTGGTATACAAACAACAAACAAATTTTAACCAGGTGACCATGTTCAAGACTGGTGTTTTGTTTGATTTGTCACATTTTTAGTGATTTGTTATCTGTAGTTATATGTTGCATGGTCTCGGTACGTATTTTACTTAGATATCATACTTATTCTTAGCTCCACCATGATGTTTTTCCTCAACCTAAGTGGGTTTGTTGCGTCAACCTAACTGCAGACATTACTGTAGTTCTGATGCATGACGTACAAATGACAAGCGAGAAGTCTGAATTTCAGTGTAATGTGCTATATGTACACCTTCCTATGAGATTGGGTTGGGTATACTACCCTCAGCTCAAAACATGATTCATGTCTGTCATAATCACAAAAAACCAATTGGCATAGATTACAGCTTTTACTGCATATTGATTGTAATATATTTGAAATATACTGCATGTACTATTATGTCATGTGTGGAGCAGACAGATAACTGTAATGAGGATCGGTTGATGAATGCAGTACCCTCTATACAAACACATTCACCAAAAGCGATCATCACTTGAATATTCCTCGTGTCCTGTAATCTGATGGTGAGTAATGCATTAAAATGTCCCTGCTGTCTGTGGTTTCTCAGTTTTATATTAAAAATGTGAAAACTGCTGCAGTACCCTCAGAGGCACCTCTATGGTGTAATAAGAAATGGAATGCAAACTTCGATGGTCATGCAAAATTAAAATTGCAATGGTACATAAACGTGAGATGAATTCAGGTCTTTATAGATGGGTGGGTATGTCTTCTGAGATCCTACTTAATTAAAACTTTATTATACTGAATTATCTCCAGACTGACTGATGAGGAACCTCAATTTGTGGCAGAATGCTGCAGTGACTTTAGCCCCTAACTGATTGTAAAGAAAGTATCATAGCATCACTCTTGCAAACTTTTTACAGTCTTTAAACCCTGCTGGTGGTAAATCACACCCCTTTACCCTGGTGATCGTCAGCACATTGTCTACTTTAAATGTAAAGCTCCCATGAACTCTTTTATAACCCATCCATGTGCAGAAATGTCATCCTGTGCTGGTTGTTATACTTTGGATTCAGGACACTTATGTTTCCTTGTGAAAAAGAAATGCCACATCTAGTCCCTGAAGATGAGGGGCGTGCCTTTAATGTGGAAGTATAACTCTAAATCCCACCGCTAATCCAACTTAATTCCACATTATAATCAATACTTTGCAACCGGTTGTTTCCATGCAAATTCGTTCCCATTCTATGATAATCTTTTAATACGGTTTTAAAATCTCTCCAGTGTTCCTTTTTTATTTTCTCCTATGTTGACGGAGTGAGTCATAAACTTGAATTTGCACATTAGAAATTGTAGCCGACACTGTATTTAATTTAGAGTATAAGGAATTGTCTAAAGCTTCCTTTAATAAGATGGTAGCATAAATCCAAAGCATTGTAATGAATAGAGACTAAAACTGAGTTAAGTAGTTCTCTGAGGACACGACAGTCTCAAGAGTACACAAGACTAAGATACACAGGGCTTCGTGCTCCCCCTGTAAAGTGACACAGCATGCCCGACAATATTGAGTCCACACCGCAAATTCCCTCAGCTGTGGAAAGGCAGTCCAGTCGCACAAAAAGGTGTATGAATTTCATGATAATGTGCAAGGTGTTGAGTGTGCGATAACAACGCCTTCTCCTCCCAACTCATCATACAGTATACTGATGCTTGGTCAGACCCCTTGGCGTCCCACAGTAAACCACATGTTTAAAGAACCCTCAATGTCACGACTCGGTGGCAGTAAACACGTGCTTAGTGTTGTGAATTCAGCAAACATACTTGGTTAGGTTTAGGCAATAAAACCACTATTGTTAGGTTTAGGAAAAAACAACATGATTGAGCTTAAAACTACTATGTTATTACCCTGAAAATGGCACTGAACGCTGGAAACATAGTTATAAGCTGTTTATAACATGACGCACGGGACGCAAACAGCGGTCTCTGGATGAAATTCTTGTTTTTATTGGACCTGCACACCCTTTGTGTGTCTTTTATATTATATATATATAATATTGACACGTAATGGTTTACATTGTAGTTAATGGAAAGCCTGGTGCGTCTCATACCGACGCTAAAGGATACCTTGTGCTTTGGTATCAAATACCAACGGCTGTGACACTGTGTTGGTATTTGACACTCTTGGAATGAAAACGGGCTGGCAATACTGCAAGTATGCCTTTCTTGATTTCCACATGTCATTTGTGTGCCATGTATTCTGCACTGACCGCAATGCAAAAGTATTTGCATAGAAATACTACGGTAATAGTTAGTGACATCGCGTAAAAAGTGAGAAAGATCACATTTAGTGGGTGGGTAGGGAGGTGGATGAGTCCAATAAACACCGGACTTTTAACCAGGAGATCCGTATTTGAGACTGTTGTTGACAGATGTTTCATTTTGGAAGTTGTGATGAGTTTTTTAGTGACTTGTTTCTTGTAGTTGGGTTACATTTTTTTCCATACATATTTTACTGAGGTTTTATACTTATTTTAAGCCCAGCCATGATGGTTTTCCTAAACCTAAGTGGTTTTCTTACCTGAAACTAAGTTGCATCCTGTGAGGAAAGTCAAGTCTTAGGTTTTTAGTTTGCATGTTCTGTGTTCCTCACTTCCTGTTTTATTTTGTAGTTCACTTTCTGTTTCAGTTTAGATCATGTCACTTCCGGTTTGCATGCTTCCCGCCCGCACCTTTGTGCACCTCCTCCT
This sequence comes from Pterois miles, assembly GCA_947000775.1. Taxonomy (NCBI): domain Eukaryota; kingdom Metazoa; phylum Chordata; class Actinopteri; order Perciformes; family Scorpaenidae; genus Pterois; species Pterois miles. The sequence goes on from CAMQGK010000637.1 coordinate 21,471,756, forward strand.
GACCTAGTTTCGAACACCATTCACCTGGTTCTGATCGTCTTCTCCCCGCCCTGATTGTGTTCACCTGTGTACAGTCAATCACTCCCTTCACTACTATATAATGTGTGCTTCCCCTTCCTCCTGTGCCAGTTCGTCTCTTCTTGTAAGTTTCGTACCCACGTTCTTTTCCCTAGTGCTCTCGTGTTTTCATGCCTGTGTATTGAATCTCTGCTTGTTTTTGACTTAGCCCTTTGCCTTGTGATTTGAACATTGGTACTGACTGTTGCTGTACCGTGTACCGACCTGTTTAAATTAAAGACGCTGATTTTTGAATCTGTCCTTGCCTCGAGTCTTGCATTTGAGTCCACACCTGTTGTGTTCCCAGCCGTGACAGCATCCTCATGTATTTATAAGCCTTCCATTGAGACCGGGTTGGTAAAAGAAACACTGAAAAACATGTTATGAGAATGAATTCAGCTTGTTTGCTTCTGTAGAGCAATGGTGCTCAGCCTTTTCTGATTGTCTAAGCTTCGGCACACACTAATTTTGGCCGTTTTGACCTCTTCTCCAGTTTGTGTGTGCTTGTAAAGAGTAATGCTTAATAGAAATCCCCCCTGACTCTCCGGTCAGCTTTGTTGCACCTGTAAGGGTGGGACAGATTACATCTTTATCATTCCTGTCAGTACCAGTCCACCAGTGACCTCATGTTATTCCCATCTTAGGTCTACCCACCGTCAACCAGAGCAGAGACTAATCAGCCATGATAACTGATAACACCTGTGCGGCTGAGCAGAGTTTTTGAATTAAGTTCGGACTTCATCTGGACTAATTATATCACTCAAGTAAACTGGCACATCTTTGTTTTTAACTGCTAATCAGTGCATTTACATGTATGTTTAAGCTAAATAATAATAGCATCTCATTTTAGCCTATATTTATTTTTATCATATGTTCATCCTGCGCAAGAAATGACAGCAGCGGTCACATAAAATGATCCATGTTTATCTTTTTCAAAAGTTAAGTGTTCGTGTTATAAAACTCTGTACTCTCCGGATGTCATACAGTGTATCAGCATTCACTAGCAAGTTGGAAGTCATGTGACATTATTATTCTAACGGCATGTCTACACAGGAGGCGTGTAAACTGTGTTTTTCAGTCGACCGTGTAACAGAACAGTAACACTTCTATTTCAATCAATCCAGCGGTTGACACAGCTTTTTTTCTTTCATTTTACACACGTAACTACGAGTGGCTGCTGAGTGCTGCCAAAACATGGGTGACCTACTCAGCACTGTGCCTGAGCGTGTCCTATATAGACGCAGATGGAGCACTGAAGCTGCTGCTTTGCTAATGTGTTGCTCACGGTACGCCACCCGCGTAGACACAGTGTTACACCCCGTCTTCACACAAGCTGCAAAGAGAAAGCAGCACCACAGCAGCAGATTCGGTCCTCCGTCAGTGTCGACACTGGATGCAGTCAACCGCTGTAATGCCGTGTAGAGAAAAGGAAAGAGACACTAAAGAGAGAGTAAAGTAAAAAATGCCTTTTTAACCTTTTTCGATCAGTCATATTCTGCACCTATTTCACAAAATATGCAAATTATAAAAAATTAATTTCTTCAAATTCTTGTCTCAAAATCCAACCATCTTTTCCTGTAAAACGAAATATGATGTGTGTTTATGTAAGCTGGTACCAACCAGCTTCAACCAATATTATCATGACATCCATCCATCAATCAATCTGTAACTTTTAGCAACAAGTGAGGGGTGTGTGGATCCACAGTCCTCTGTATTGTGCAAAGCCTGCCTACTTTTTAGCAGTCCAATCAAATGTGAAGGATTTACATCACAGTACACATCTGTTTTTATGGAGGAAGCTGAAGTACATGATCAGGAGTGTGTGACTTTTACACTGGAGACTACTATTTATGTACAATCTCTTACCTTTAGTCAACATTGGGTCTGAAAAGTGAAGCCAGTGCTGAAGTGCCTTAAACTTGCAGTCTTTCTAATAACCAGCATGGGGCGACTCGTCCAAAAACAAGTCTGTATAGAAGTCTATGAGAAAATGAGTCTACTTCTCCCTTGATTTATTACCTCAGTAAACATTGTAAACATGAGTTTATGGTCTCAATTGCTAGTTTCAAGTCTTCTTCAATACAGCACGATGTTCATTTAGTAAATTATGGTCCCATTTAGAGTCAAATAGACCATAAAGCAGGTGATGCTACCTTGTGATTGACAGGTCACTACGATGGTGTTGTCCAGTCTAGGAGTTGTCCATGTTTTCATCTTACAACTTTATCAACCGTCATCTAGGCTTTTCTTAGAGAAGTCTATGAGAAAATGAGTCTACTTCTCACTTGATTCATTACCTCAGTAAACATTGTAAAAAATTGTAATTGTATGTATTGTATTGTAATTGTAAATTGTTTACGGTCTCAATCTCTAGTTTCACATCCTCTTTAATACAGCATGATGTTCATTCAAATTATGGTCTCATTTAGAGTCAAATAGACCATAAAGCAGGGTATGCTTTAGGGCGTGGGTGACTGACAGGTCGCGACCAGGTGTCTGGGTTTTCATCATACAGCTTTAACCCTTCACTGTGTGTTTTCAGTTCCTGAAAGTTAATTACCTTTCTGGTCGCCCAAAACTGTCTTATTCAGCATTCGATTATACTTTGTTTCACCCTCTTGTCTCATTTCTGGTTGCAAATAACCAAGATAGCGATGGCCAAAAACATAGATGGCAACAGCCAAAACGCTGAAAGAGAAAACGGCAAAACGGCAATCAACAAACCAATGGTTGACATCACAGTGACTATATCCACTTTTTATATACAGTCTGGTTGGTATGGTTTAACCACAGATACTGTTTTTTGTTTTTTTTTTTAATGCGCAGGTAAACAACCTATTTGGTCGTTTCATTGACCAGGATTTGTGGCAGGATCCCAGTTCTACTGCAGCTTTCCAGCTTGGCAGCAACATAAAATATACAACAGGAGCAGGAACGATTGCAAGTTTTGAAATCAGTCACACACACACACACACACACACACACACACACACACACAAATGAGTTTATTCCATGTTAGATTGCCACAGCACAACACAGCACTGACATTTATCTTATACAGTAGCTGTAATGTATACATACTGTATAGTATAGCGGCTGAACATGCATGAACTGAAAGAACTGGTGGTCAGACTTGAACAAATAAAATAAGACAAAAAAACACTTCTCTCCCGTTTTCTGGGAGGTAAGAAACTTCTTTTTTACTTTCTTAACTGATAAATACTTAAATAGGAGCAGCCAGGCGTGTACCATGCTACTGCTGTCAATCACGTCAGGTGGGTTTACGTTAAGATGAAAATTTTGCTTTTAAACTGAGGAGGTCAAACAGCAAAACAAATTCCAACATATTCTCACTCCCAGCTCATCAAATACCATTGCTTGGTCAGTGGCCCGACACCTGAAACTATGACGCACTAGGTACCTATCTAGCACCAGTTTTGGACATGTCACTGACCAGTTTCAACTAGTTACATGCATAGCGTCTTTTCAAAATAAACTTCTGTGTTCAAACCTACAGTTGCGTCAGCTCAGTCACCAGGACAAAATGTTGGCATTGGATATTTCTGCATCCCAGAAGCGTATGTTGAAAGTCAGTGTTTTTGCATTTGGTGACAGCATGTGACATAGTTAAAATCGTGAAAAGTTTCACTTTCACATTACAATGAGCTGTTCATTTGTGTCCCATGTTCAAAACGTCCACTGTCATTTTCATTGTATAAATGTAGTAGTTTTAAGTCCAACAATGTAGTCCTTTCCTAAACATTGTGCATTGTAAACGTTGTGTCATAACATTATGTACATTATTATTTTAACACAAACCATGACCTTTTTTCTAACCTTAACTATGTAATTTTATTGCCAAATCCTAACCAATCATTTCACAATGTTAACTATGTGGCATTGCCTTTCTGCAGGCGTAATACAATTAGTATTTTTCAGAAACATTGCCATTCAGCGTTTCTGTTGGTTTACAGAAATGTGCAATACCAACATTTTTTTCTGGCAACTGGATGGGTAACTGGCGCTAGTTAAATACATATAGAGACCAAGGCAAATTAAGTTGACTTGGTTTCACATGGGACATGAACAGCTGTCCCCTGGGTGAACTATGTTTGTTTGATCCATCCATCGCTTTTTATATGATGTCAGTTCCTCTAACTATCTAATACTGATACAGATGGTTAGTTGAAAGCCCAGACGCTAAAGGGTTCCACATTGCGCTGGTATCAGACACAGAGGTGCACTGACCAAGCTTTGATATTTGATGATTGCAAACCCAGCATTATAGTCATTTTCAATGGACGCCGATAACATGAAGCTACAAACTGAAGCCTGACATTTGCCGCTGCGTAACAGGCGTGATGTGCTACAAATGAAGTTGAGCTGGCCTCAGCTTTTCCAGTAATCCAATGATGGTGAAGCATCAACTAGTCATATGATTTTGTTTCACTCTGTTCCGTTCCATCCCCTAAAAATGCCGTTATCCAGTTCCCACTTCTATATAATGACATAACGACATCTATGAGCGTTTGAGCAACGCTTCAATGATGACTCGACAATGAGTTGGCCACACTGGCCATTTTGTTGCTTTTGTCCCTCGTAGTATGAACATAGCGTTAGTGTTAAGTCACTCATTAGCCAGTTTGTACGACATTGCATTGCAGACCTCACATCAGCACTGGGGCATGGAGTGTGGCTGGTGCCAAATGGTCCACACACACTGTGGCCCCTCTGGAAAAATGTTGTTGAAGGCCCCAAAGAGTCTGCAATGATCTCCACAGAGAACAGATGAAAAAGCATTAAAAGAAACCCAGTTTACATCACTCATTCAGTCCTCCTGCTGCCTTAGCTTTAATGTCTGAATGATGCACTTATTCACATCCTTTTATGGACTGAAATCCTTTAATCAGAAAACAAGAGCGATATTAGAGCACAGCTCAGGAGTGAGCTGCATGCTAAAGGAGCGACTACAGTGAGTGCAGTGACTTGGTGTACCAGGTAGCTTGTTCTGTTCCATGCTCTTCCTCTTCATTTGCATTCACAGTGGAGCACGTTCCTTGCCAAGCAGCTCACACAGCGAGGCCAAGGTCAGGTATTGTCTTGCTGTTCATACACATCAGACTTCCCGGGTCCAAACCCCTCACACCTGACTGCCCCCACAGCTAAATGTCTTTGAACACTTCTGATGTGTTGGCCACAGCAAATCAACAAGACCCGGGTGGGACCTTATCAGTGCAAGCGAAAAGCCAGTCAAGTCACCATGCAGAGGATGAGAGAAAATACAAATTTTAGTCTAATTCTCCACAGCCTGCTTGCAGCACAACCTCAATGCAATATGGGCAAATTATAGAAGCGGATGTCTGCAAAGCAGAAAAGAACTTGCCCACATAAATGACTATACATCCAGACTCTTTATTGTTCTGGCAGCATAAAATAAGTAGCTTCAGAAATGAAGCTATCCATCAGTTGGCATAGCACAGTGATCAGACTCCGTCATGTCTCTGCGAGTAGCTGCTCAAATATTAAAATGCTTTTCACTAAAAATGACACGGCACCATTTTAAGGACTGTTTTTCTGATGTCTTCTGTCAACACTTTAACAAAGTAATAGCCCTAAAAGTTTCTAATGGTGTCGACGAAACTTCCGAATGACCTTTGCACAAAGCTTTACAAGGCATATATTGTCAGGTGGGCTTTCCATTGCATATAAATGACACATTTAGAGTGAATTAACGTCTTGAGCTGTTTTTAATGTCACACTTGCTTCGCTGTGACCTTGCATGAAACATTTCCTTCTCATCTCACTTTGATGATAGACTGCTGCATTTTGGTTTATGAGGATTTCATGCTCATCTCCTCCCTCGTATGTTATACCAGGTGGCAATCTGACAATTCAACGATTTTATCTCCATTCTTCAGACATGCTGTCGCCACAGCTCTCAGCGAACACTTGCCAACATCTTTTTCCTTCCTCCATAAAACTGGAATTGTTTTACTTTCCATTTCTCAGACCTTCAACAATAACTTTGACCAGAGTATAAAGTCAGAGCTTGTGATGCAGTAGAATGCATGGTTGTTTCAATGTATGTCACAGTGGTGTTTTGCATATTTTATACCGGCTTTTGTGCCAGCATATGCCACCTATTTTAAATGAAATGAGCAAGTGATCCAGATGACTTACAAAGTAAAACGGGAACAGAGGGATTGTCAGCGGCTGGGATGCATATAATTCTGAATGCAATATGCCTCTCACTCGCCTATTGTGCCATCTGGAATTGTTTGTGGAAACGCTGTGAGGCACGTAGCTTCTAAGCAGTAAGTGAAAATGAAACTTTAGTGTGTTTGTCCTGATCTTTTGCATTTTTACTGTGTGCTCATGGAGCTGAGTACCAACACAACCCACAACACTTCTAGTTCTGTGGGTTCATTGTTGGCTGTTTATGTTTCAGAAATTAATCTTATATGCTCTAGACATCATGTCTTATTAAACATTTAATAGTTATTTGAATCAATACAAATATAATAAATGTTAATGAGTTTAGGATGGCTCAGACAAAACTGAATAATGTGCATTCACTTTAAATCAGCACCTGACATGCTCCTGCCAGTAAAATAAAATAGCAATGTCTTTCTGGTGAGATTTTTCTGCATTATTCATCGGATACAAAGCACAACTCTATGGGTGAAACTCACTGCACAGTAATTGTATTGTAATAACCTGCAATGCAACTGTAATCGGCTGCAAATATTACAAAAAAAAGACGCTTAAGAATAGTTTCATAACACGTACACATGTAGTAAAGGTATGTGTACCTTTTTGTGTATTGATCTGGGGTATTTAAAGAAATGATTTGTTTACATAGCCAGGCTGGCCAGTGCACTTTTAATTTTATGGAAACTGTTACAGCAACCCCATCCAACACCTTTAGGATGAACTGGTTTGCCGACCATGGGCAAAGCCTTATCACCCAACATCCCTGTTGGACCTTAATAATGCTCCTGTGACTGAATGGGATCAAATCCCTGCAGCCAGGTTCCAACATTTTTATGGAAAATGACTGATGCCCTCGGTTTTGGTATATGACGTTAAAACAGTGGTGTAGAGTTGAATGTTTGGCCACATGTGTAAAATCCAACTGAAATAGGGAGTGTGATGTAATTATTTATTGCATGCAATACTTTTTCCTGATTGCGTGGATGCTGGCCAATTAACACACTGGTAACCCTCAAACACCTGGGTCAACAATTGAACCATAAATCAAATAAACTGCAGGTAAGTTGGGGTAACCGTAGCATCAACACACATTTGAGCATGTATATTCATTCCTGACCTTGGGAACACATCTGTAATGAAATATTCTGAAGCCAAAGTTCAATCACTTGCTGTTTCTACCCATTAAACCTTCTCACAGCCTTCCTCACATACAGTATGACCACTTGTTACCATGTGACTGACAATCTGTACTAAAGTCCTGTGATGACACCAGAGCAAATTTGCACCAGTTGCTAAAAAAGGGTTACAGTTAAAGACTCTGGAAGGGTGAACCTTGAGGTTAGAATACTTGACTATGAATAATACTGCTGAGCTGTACTGTTCGATGATATTTTAAACACTGTCTGGTTTTCTGATTTGCCATGATATATTATAATCTATTAATCAATATGCACCAAGCTTCAGCTTCACTTTGTGGTCTCTTTGTCTCCATCTTGTTTGTTTTTTACAATATCAGCAAACTAGTGTTTACTTACCGTACCTTTGTACATGATTGTTGTTATACTTCCTGATATGCACTGCAGGGACTGCTGGAGCTACTGTATTAATGAACACCTCATTATACTGTATGAAATTCAAATAATCTGCAAGACCTTTAAAGCACTCTGTAACATCCACTCTATGCGACGACTGACCCACATCTTAATAACTTGAATAAAATTAAACTCCATTCTTCAACCTCTGGGTTACCTTTGATGCACTGATCCCATATTTGCAAGCTTGAGTTGCTTTAAATTCATGTCAGTCATAACACGGTTTGAATCCTACATGGTTGCACAGTTGGAAGTGACTTTGTGTTTTATAACGACACGCCTTGCAGATTTTTCGCTACACGCTATTGTGCATTCACGATCACATTTGTACCTCAGTAATCCGCTTGGCTACATTTTGCCACGTTATTCAGTTGTGCCCTTGGACTGCAGCCTTTGGAGCAGCAGGGGAGCCACATTGTGGAAAGAGTGGCGTATTCACCATCAATACTGGAATGCAGACAACACTTTTACAGTACATTGACATACATATACAGCACAGTAGCACACAAACATATCGAGTTGATCTTATAACCCAAACTCAGAATATGTGTCTTTGCCCTGGTGACATGCTTTGAGCATAAATGACAGATTTACAGTCACAAGCCACAAAGGAGATTCACCGACTGAAAATCATGTCTCATGTGCCAAGGCTACTGGCATAATGAAGGCATGATAAAGAGGATACAACTGACAGGAGGAATCGTAAAATCTCATGTCAGAAATATTGCTTGGTTGACCTTTCATTCAGCGTGGGTGGGGGGATAATCCCTGTCTTGAATCATGCCATCGTTAAACCATGACTTTCCTTCATTTGAGGGTAACAAGAACTGTGAGGGTACAATTCTGCTACCTGTGCAACTAACAACATTTACTGCCACAGGGACTGGACATTGTGATGTGCAGCTTGCTTTAATTAAGAGCTAATTCTTGTTGGTCTCAAGGGCTTTTACATTCTCCCTTTTAAAAGCACAAGGAGAAAAAAATGACTGCATGATAAAAGGTCAGCATGTCTGGAGCTTCTGAGTTTTGTTCGTGCGTGGCTTGAGGCCTTTATTAAAATGAGCAGCGTGCACACTCTGAGGAGCTCACTGCCATCAGAGGTTTGCACCAGGCAGCTCTGGTAACAGATCTCTCACTGAGAAATCATCCATCTCCAAATGTAAAAGAATTAATGTTTGGATTCACTGACTGAGAAAATGTGACATTGGCCAGGATAAGGTGTCTAAACATGGCAGCTCATTCGTTCAGATGAAGGCTGCTCACCAAAAAAGCCCCTATCAGTTTCAATTTCTGTGCTCATAACCAAATTTTTTTCATTAAAGACCTGAATTTAGATGTTTGTGTTTACCAGGAAATTGTCTTTACAGTATACGCACCATTTATTTCAAATAAAGAATCACAATTTAAAAAAAAATCCCTCATCTAGGCTTTTCTTCTATGTCTATGAGAAAATGAGCCTACTTCTCACTTGATTTATTACCTCAGTAAACATTGTAAACGAGTTTATGGTCTCAATCTCTAGTTTCACGTCCTCTTTAATACAGCATGATGTTCATTCAAATTATGGTCTCATTTAGAGTCAAATAGACCATAAAGCAGGGTATGCTTTAGGGCGTGGGTGACTGACAGGTCGCGACCAGGTGTTGTCTGGTCTTGTCTGTGTTTTCATCTTACAACTTTAACCCTTTCACAGTGTGTTTTCAGTTCATGAAAGTTAACTGTAACAGTTAGGTCACCTAAATTGTCTCATTTAGCACTTCTGGTCGCAATAAACAAGATGGCGACGGCCAAAATGCAGAATTTAAGGCTTCAAAACAGCTTTCCACAAACCAGTGGATGACATCACAGTGACTGCATCCACTTCTTATATAGGACAATGTTATGATTAAACTCTTAAGACTGTTGTGACTATATTTTTAAAAGTAATAACTAAAATTCTTGTCTTTGACTCCTAACTTGCCAAATACCACCACTTGGTCAGCTCCCTTTGACGTCAGAAGCCAATGCTCGAGGTACCACTTGTAACGTCCCGCAGGACTTAGGTTATTTGTTCTGTGTTGCATGCTTTTATTTTGATGCACATCCTGTTTTATTTTGGCATGTTTAACCTCTCCTCTCGTTGCAGTTCACTTCACTCCCTGCCCTGCTTGCTTCCCGCCTTCACGTTTGAGCACCTCCTCCTGACCTAGTTACCTGCACCAGTCACCTGTGTCTGATCGTCGCCCCCGCCCCTAATCATGTCCACCTGTCCATAGTTAGTCACTTCCCTCACTAGTACTGAAGCAGTGTCTCCCTTTCCTCCTGTGCCAGATCGTCTTGTTATCCCCAGTGTTACAGCGTTCCAGCATTTTTCATAGTGTCCTTGATTTCTCGTGCCTGATCATTCTGCCTGTTTATCGACCGCTCTGGATTTGTCGGCTTGTGAGTTCTGCCTACTCGTTTACCGACCCATTTCTGTTAATAAAGACCCAGCATTGTTTGATAGAACCTGTTCTCTGAGTATTGTATCTGAGTCCAAGCCTGCCTGCCACCTGAGTTGTCACACCACTATAGCGTTACCTTTGGAGGGACCAGGGATGGCATGTCAATATACGCCTGTTACATGCATAGTGTCCTCTCAAAGAGACAAAATAAGTCAATGTTACTTTAGTTTCACATGAGACAGGAACAGCAGTCTCCTGGTTGAAAGCCTTATATTTGTTTGATCCAATCCATCACTCCTCTTGCCCACCCTGGACTGACTTTCAAGCTATTAATACTACGTCACTTGCTCCCATGCTGCGGGTGGGTTTACAATGGAGTTAGCTGAAAGCCTGTTGCTAAAGGGTGCCTCGGTGCATTGGTTTTCGATGCCAAGGGGTGTTGCACATTCGGCAGTATTTGGCGAGTTGTGAGTGAAACCTGGTATACACTATATTCAAACATCACCATGAAATGAAAGAAAAGAAGTTATGCCAAACTGAAATGTGAGTACGAAGTCAAACTCTCGCAGCAGAACTGTGCCTTGTTAAGATGCTGTCAGCACTGCATATGTCAGAGGCACTCCGCTTTCATCTCCATAAATGAAACTGAACAATGATAACAACGATCCCAGCAGATCAAAAACCGAGATGAGCTCAAGGAAGTTTCCTGCATATTTCCCTGCAGTGTCTCACCTTTGCTGTAGCTGTCTTGCACTGCAGCCAGAAGGGAAAGTCATCACTAATTAACATGTCAGAGCTGGCTGCTGCCATATGAGCTCCAAGACAGAGACACTGATTGACTCATGGCCTCAGGCCTCTGGCATGAACTATTCAACATGCACTCCAACATGTCTTCAGGCAAAGACAACAATGCCACAAGGGCTTATGTGCTATTTATACCACTTAAGTTATCTCTGCATGTCATCGGTGATGCTGCCCTTTTTTCTTGTGGTGAAAGATCGACCACAGTAGTTGAACAGGGTACATAGTACATAAGTAGCAAGGTGATCCCATTGGAAATATGGCTTGTGCATCCAATCGTTTCTCCGCAGATTGGCTTGTACTCCGCATCTCCAGATCATTTCCATTTAAATGGGCAGAGTTGTGAACTTTCCGAGACAGAAGACATAAATGAATCAGCTCCACACATGATTTCCTCGCTCTCACTGCAAACATGAAGGACACATGTGATGGGTCTCATCAATCTGCAACCCGCCATCACAGCACATCATCTGCAGACATTTAACACAGCCCTGATTAACCCGCCCCATGTAATAACTTGACCCCATCGCTGCCTGTGTATATGCAACACCACCACCATCACCACCGTTGTGTGAGCGAGCAACGTCCTCTCACCTCCCTGAGTGCCAAATTAACAGTGAGCACAAATTCAGGTGTCGATTTGATTATGATATAAAGAACTGTGAAGCCATCACAGAAATGGAAAATACTGTAATGCTTCGCTGAATATAAAATATAGAGAGACGTGCCATAAGAGGAGGAAAATATGTGCAGCTGTGTGAGGAAAGTGTTTAGATTTCTGCTTACACCACTAAAAATCTTTGTCCAATCACGGTCTGTACAGAGCCCTGCCCTTTGCTATATTTATAAATGTGCACATAAATGACTATAATTTGCATTATAAATTACAAATATGTACCCTCAAATTAATAATTCTCTGTGATTCATGCTCTCAAACCCTGCAAGTAGGCTATACCTGCTGCTGGTTTCAAGTACTGGCTATTCTAATTCAAGCACTGACCTACTATACTTATTGCTGTTTCCCATAAACTGAGTATAATAAAGAAAAATGTGAGAGCAAGATAACCACACTACACAAATTGCCCTCTGCAACCTACTTTATTTGCAATGGTGGAAAATATGTCCACAACCATTTCTGCCCATAAATACAAATATTCATATTTCATTACATTAAACATCATTAAAATATTTTATATACCAAACAACCAACAGCTCATCTGCTACATCAAAGTAATTTGCAATCAATATTGTGCACATAAATCCAGTTATATAGCAAATTTTGGCAACAAGCAGCACTCAACATCACAGTATGTGGGATAGCAATAAAACCACAGCAATTCATGTGATCATAAATTGAAGCTCAAGTGATGCTAGCAACAAGCACAGCATAAAAATACTACAACTGAGCACACAGGCCAGTTCTCCTACACCTCCCAGTTACAGTAAGAGATGTCAACAGCATCACTGGATCTTTTCATGGTGAATTCTTCAGCAACTTTCACAAATTGTTCGTCAATTTTGTGTCCTTTTCGCTCTTGTGTTTGTAAAACACCAGCATGTTATTTGCATTGAATTTACAGTATCTGTAAAACTGAAAACTATAATAAACACCATATAGTCAGCAGCAGCCTCAACATTGGTTGCTGACATTCAAGCTAAAGACATCACTGACAATGCATGAAGGCACAACCTTAAACTTAATCCTATATAATCCACCAATTGTTCAAAATGATCAATTACTGTTTTCATGTTTATTTCTAGATACAAACAAATCCGGTGACCATTTGTGTGTTCTGCGACCTAGCGGCGTGACTCTGATGGTTTGCTTAACAGTTTAACTGCACTTTCAGTCAAAGCATACGTGGTGGCTCGCAGTAACGTGCATAAATGGTCAGCATATATAATAAACACCGATGAGTATGTATTTAAAATGGATTAAAGTCAAGTTGGAGGCCGTGTCTAACACTTTGTGTATGCTCTGTTTGTGATGTTGACAGATTCATGTTTACTTTGTGGTCAGGGGGCTGCAACCTGCAGCTCTTTAGTCCCTCTCTAGTGGCTACCTGTGGATTTAAAACAAAAAAAATGGATATGAATGTTAACAGTTATTAGTTTTTTTTTAACATTTTCATTTATCATTTTTGTAGGTCTATGGTGATTCCTACATTCATGATTCAGTCAACCAAAATGTGCATCATCTACGATCTGGTGCCTTATCCTCTAATGTTGCCGAACCTCATTAGCTCAATAGGCTAGCTATGGATTTTAAATCCCCAAAAAAGAAAAGTCTAGACAATAGAGAATTTAATAGTGCAAGGACACATTTGACAACAAAAAAGTAATTGAAAGACATTTTGAGAACAAGCACAGTGGATTTGCTGAAAAGCCTGCAGCAGCTTCAGGACAAATGTCCTGAAATGTTTCTTCAATGTACTACGTCTCATTTACACTTGGGCCCTCACTGCATTAGACTTAAACTTTCTTACCTTCATCACAATGCTGACATGTTTTGCAGCTCCACACCGATTTTTTTTTTTTCATTTTGGCCTAAAATGGCTCTTTTGATCGTAAAGGTTGCTGACCCCTACCCTAGTTAGAGCAACAAGTTATATTTTACAATAGCGCCAAAATTTTGTAAATTAAATTTACTCTATGGGGCCACTGCAGTCCCAAGACAGAGTCTCAGCCCACTAGCGTTATTAGCTACACTTGTCACAAATAATTTTACATCAAAAGTAAAGGTAAAAGTACAAAATTGTACACTTCTTAGGACAGCTTGCATTCAAACGTACATATCGTAGGGAGACGCCACCGCAGTAATAGCAGCTTGGTTACTTGCGGTATTTCCCTGGATTCATCTAATATTCGCCCCAAATTATCACGTTTATGATTTTGTATATTTTTCTATGTCGCATGTGATTGGCTCACTGACAGATTAGAAAATGCTGGTTACTTCAAAGTGCCCACAGATGTGGATACTGCACATACAAATGCAGCCGTATGGCACATTTTATTGTTTTGTCATGATTTTACACAGCACACAGTGCAGGTGAGATTGTGATCTGCACTAATGGCAGCCTAGTTGTGTAAAATATTAAAATCAGAGCATAAATATGTTATACATACAGGCAGCTAAGACTATATATCCCAGCTGTACATTTTGATACATGTCATACTTTTAAATCCAAATCCAGGGCTGAACAAGAAAAGGAGACCGAAATGCTAAGAAACTGAAAAAAAGGCTTACAGATTGTTTTTCCATCTCCAGGGTTTATTGTTCTGCTAATCTGTACCTACCTTGATTGACTAAAAAAAGCGAAAAGGAGCATTAAAAAAAAAAAAAGGGCAGGTAAAGCTGAGACATACAATACTGATGATTTAACTCGGTAAAGCTCAGACATTTTCTTTTATTCTCATAGTGTTACAGTTTAGTGTCAGGACCTCATCAGATACTAATGGACTAATTGCATAATGCCCGTTAGCAAAGAAAAATTTTTCTACCAGTTTTTCACGTCCTATTCAATCTGATGAAACTGGAAGAGCAATAGCAGTGATTGTGAAGGTCATCCGGAGCCGCCGTACACATATTAATGAGCCACAGTCGTTGCTAATGGAGCTACACTAATAAATATTGACACTATTGAATCATTACGATGAATCCCTGGTCTCACAGTGGCTGTGTACTTGGTTCAAGTTCATTTTTCCTCATCTGTTGCATTTCATCTTCTCCACTTTCACACTCCATTACTGCATGTCTGTGCCTGGCACAAAGGCAATCGCAGATCAATGTGGATACTGTCTGCGCCTCCTTACTGTTGCTCCTCATCCTTCAAAGCCCTGTATTCAATCAACATATGTTAGCCATCAATAAATAGACCATAATTAAAAAGTTTAGAAGGCACTTACAGGGAAACAATGTGAAGAACAATACTCTCTGTTGCTATAGATTGAATTAAAAGGGAGCTTTTATGCCTCTGTGCTTTTTCCTTTAGTGCATAATATAATTTTCTATGTATATAAAAGGTCTGTAAAGGGAGGTGCCAAAGGGAGTTACTCTCCCCCACAGAAACGCTGCTCCTGAACTGCCTGAAATGCCTTGCTTGAAGTCTCGCCTTTTCTTCAGTAACATAGTGATGTCACAAAGTCGCACATTTGCATAATGGCTAGTTTGGCACACCCTCAAACAAAGCTAGTTAGAGCGGAGATTGAGTAGAGTCCAAATCAAAGCAAGACTCCCAGGAGTCAATTGCACTCTGCCATTGGGGTGCACGAAATAATTCCCTATAACTTATAAAATTGTGCAAGGAGCAACGAACCGTTCCTGTTGCTGCAGAGCTTGGCTTATTAACCAGCTAGCTACATAACTGGCAAACATGGAGAAATATCTGAGTGATGCTAAAATGATGCTAAAATGATGCTAAGCCCAAACTAGCTAAATTTAGAAAATCTGAAGACAGTAATCACCTGAAATATCCACACAAAAACAAGTGGTATTAACATGAATTTAAACATAAATTTAAATGAGGTTCTATTTATCATTATCAAATAAGTAGCCTATTCAGATTGAAAAGTTTTAGGATGGAAATAGTTCCAGTGGCATCTAAGGGTACCCCTGCTTTAGTGTGTTATATTGTTTTTTTTTGCATATAATAGGTCTGCAAAGTTACAAAGCCCAAGGTCCACGCCACTGGGAGATACTCTTCCCCACATAAACACTGCTGCCGAACTGCCTGAAACGCCTTGATTGAAGACCTGCCTTTAACTCTGTAAGGTGGTGAGGTCACCAAGTAACACATTGGCATACCTGCCTAGGGGCTTGTTTGGCACACCCTCAAACGAAACTAGTAAGAGCAGAGCTGAAGCTGAGTCTGAGGGGTTTGGAGCAGTCACAACAGTGGGCCAACTGACCAATCGGGTGAGGTGGCAGGAGCTGAAACAGAGCGTTTCAGACAGAGGGTGAAAAGGGTGCTTAGAACAGCCCATATCTGTAAAGTAAAGCATTTTATGAACATTAAAGCATGCAAACATACAAGTATGCACCTGAAAATCAGCAAAATAGGTCTTCTTTATCATTATATACACTACAGCCTATTTCAGCATCATTTTGGTACAACAACCATTTCAATGATGACTTCCCAATAAAATGTGTTGTGCTACAGGCGCAATGTTTACCCAATGTGACCTATTCCATCGATGTAAATCTATCCATGCTAATTACTTACAGCTTACTACATTGAGATGATAATCTTTCTAAAAAACTCAGCATTACAAATAATAAATGGTGTGTCGGCAATTAATTGACAAATGCTCTATTTCAACAGCAGTCTCCATGTGGCTGACCCATATACTGCCGTAACATTTATAGCTCATAACATCAGTGGAGGGACTTCTTTGATTAAGCCTGGGTAATGGACAAGACAGAAATGCGTTGTAAAGCACTATCGTACTGGCTCCTAATTGCTTGATGGCTTTAATTAAACTTCAGGCTCTTATTCTTGACTAATCACACAGCCTCACGGTCCCCAGACCTCTTTTAAACGACACTCGCGTGACTTTTTGCTCGCGTCAGCATTCCGTTAAAATGAAGCTGGTTCAAAAAGTGGCACTTAAAGGGACTCACGCGCTGTACACAGATGAAACCCTGGTGTAGTCAAGTGAGACGATCTGTCAGATTACAATTTATCACCAAGCAGTTACCACGAAGCATAAATCAATATGCTCTCAAACAGCCACCAATTGCATTTCATTTCTCACATTAAGTATCAATTTATTGCGCATTACCGTCACTCCATAATATCTCTGTAACATGTGCGGAAGCAGTAAAAGCCTTCTGTTCTGTATGACTCCAACAAGGTGCCAACCACTAAGTTTTACCACACATACTTAAAAGAGTATGTGTGCATGCTCTATTTTTTTTTTTTTTTTTTTGCTATGATGTTTCAGGTGCAAACTGCTCCCTGCAGTAGCGTACAAGGAGAAGCTTTTATTTCTTGGGGGCCAAAAGTTAATGCCTTACTTCTAACCTTTAAAATGATTCCAGCTTTGTCACAGTCCTGCACACAAATGCATCTGCTCTGCATGTAACCTTTGCAAAATTGCAGACTATGTGCTGAAAAAAGAAATCAAGTTCAGTGTGGATATTATAATAAGATAAGTACTGGCCAAAAAAATACACAAGGTGCATTAGATTATATTGCAAAAGTGTATGGATTAGTGTCTGTACAGTCGTTTGCTTTTCCAAATTAACCATTGCCTAATGGACCCTCTGGATTCAGTCATATACAGGAAATGGAAGAGTAAGAGACATGTATTTATCAGGGAACATCCATACATGGATCTATCATGACATAGTTGCATCACACATCCAAGTCGTGGCTACTCATGGTCAGAAACACCAGTGAAATATACTCATGGGGAAAAAAACACCAGGGCAAACTTTACCGATGGGTAGGGTAGGAAACTTGGGCCTGGGGCCCCAACTACAAGGGCCCCCAACAGCTATAGATTTATTATGATGTTACCTATATTTCACTCTTCACTTGAAGTAAAAATCTGGATGCTGACTTTTACTGTGCAGTATAAATAGTTTTACTATTAATAATCCTGAAAAAAGTTTGGAGTTGCCTCTACCACTTCCAACAACAACATTCCCAGTTAGAGAGGGTGAAAAGTAAAGCCAGACCTAGCTAGATTACTAATTCCACCCCTGAAAAATATGCCCAAGTCTGGGTTACTTGTAGTCAGAAACACTGGCGAAATACACTTGGTGGAGGATTTCCTAATAGGCATAATAATCACTTGCTTTGATATAACTACTGTGGCTATAAAGTCCTGTAGAGCATGGATTTAATAAACAAATTTATTTTGCCGGCGGTAACGTTATTAAAGTTATATGTTAGTATCAAGTCTTACAGCTGGGAAATACAGTCTTAGTCAGGGGGAAAAACACACCCCAGTCATGGCGTAATCATGGTCTCATCGGTGAAATACACTGGTTTGAGTCTGCTTCCAGGTGGCAATCTGCTCATGTTGAAGATGAGTCTGGTTTAAATGTTTTATCCAGCATCCAGGCTAGGCTATAACGTTAGCATAACTGCAGTTGATGAGTCGTAGTGGAACAAAGTTTGGTTGTAAAGTTATCCAGAGGTGGCAGGATATACATCCAGGATCTAGCAGCTAAAGTGAACTGTGCCGCAATCTGTCTGCTGCTGGATTCAATCTGCAGAACCGTGAAACCCTGTACCCCTGGTGTGCTTGTTTATTCAGAGTTTATTATTTTTGAATGTGTGACATGATTGAATTGCCCCCAGCAATACACACACCAAGTGTGAGGTCAATCAGATGAGTGGATCTGGAGATATGCAAATAACAGACAGCCAGACAGAGATTCCTTGCTTTATAGTTAGTTAAATAAATAAATTAACCAACAAGGTTTGTAGGACGATCGTCACCTTCTTACCTTCATATTTTCCAAAAATACTTTAGATTAGATTTAGATAGATTTGCCGCATTTAGCAGCACAGCAGAATATTCAGCCCCTCTCTTCAATCAGCTCAATATCCTCATCAATTTTTAACAGCAATAAACATCAAACTTGGACTTTCATTAATACCATGTATCAGCCTGCTTCACTTATCATGCATTAAAATGGATTTTTCCCAGCCAAACCATGTTTTCCATTCATGCTTGGTGTTTTATTTTGTTACTCGCTCATTTCAGATCACTTCCTAACTTTGTGTTTTGGATGTCTGTCCCACCCTGATTATTTTCACCTGTCCCTCATTAGACCTGTCCTCACCTGACCTCCTGCTCACCTGTTCTTACTCCCCCTATCAGTCATCCTCTACATAAACCAGCCCAGTTCCTTTGTTCTTTGTTTGTGGTTGTAGTTATGTGGTCTTCTGTTGCCTGTTTTTCTATCACTTGCTTGCCTGTCGGACCTTCTGCCGACTCTTTCTCCTGCTGAAATTTCAATAAGTCACCTAATTAATCCTGCCGCCTCCTCTACTCTCTGAATTTGGGTCCAATCACTGTTTCAGTATTCCCTGCACTGTGACACAAACTGTGATGTACATAACATAATGCGAGACGTGCCACCTGGTTACACCTCCCAATGTTTTGTACTGGGCACCATCAGTTCTTTATTAAAATGTTGGGAAATATATGTATTAGACATGAAAATATTTGAATGCCATTCATAAATATATTATTTGTTCATCTAGTTGGTATATTACTATACTTGGCATGTCTCATGTGAAGAGGCTCTGGGTGTCTGGGGGTTTAGTTAGGAGGAGGACCTTATTTGTGATGGGGATCACTAAAATCAGTTCAGCGAAAATATGTGCTCAAAAGATTTGTTGACCGGATCTTTCAGTGCTTGACCAGAGCTCCAGCTGCACCGCCTGTAGTCCCACTCAAAGCTAAAACATGGCTGAACGTTCAACTCGATAACTTGTGAGAACAGAGAATATACCTGAAAATAAATATAGCCTACATCTGTATTGCAAAAACAAATATTAAATCAAGGGCATAATTGACAAGATGTAATACAAATAGAAACCATTAACAATATTGTACATGAAAAAAATCTAGAAGAAAATATTTAGTTAAATGTGAAAACAAAAACAAAATATAAACAGACTAACTGTAGTACAAAACAAATATTAAATCAAGAGCAAAACTCGGGATACAAATAGGGACCATTAACATTACTGTACATTTAAAAAAACTGAACTAAGAAATTCATGAATGGGTTCAAAAAGTGATTTGGTTCAGTTTGTTCAGCTGAAAGATTTGTTCTTTTGAACAAATCATTCACAAACAATCCATCTCTAGACCTTGTATTCCTGTGTCTAACAGCCTGAACCAAGGCTTAGACACAACTTTGTTTTGCTTCCTCCAAGGGAGGACTTCCTGTATAAGGCTGGGTAATTTTAAGTTTTGGTACGACTGTATCCATGCATGCTGTACCAAGATCTTCCCGGTATCAGATGTTTTGTATTAAACTTATATAATGTTCAAGTAAGGACAACTGAGGCACATCGAGTTTGTTGTATTATTCATCCAAGTGACCTGAAGTACAAGTTTTCCCACATTTTAGATATAAGGGGTTCAGTTAGAACAGTTATATTCCAATTACATTTCAGTCTACCTCACCCAAGTATTTCAAATATAGGCTTAGGTCTTAACTGAAGAACCAGACAATTTGCACTAATCACATCTGACTATAACTGACCCTTTACTCTTGTACACAGACCGTATGTAAAAATGGACAACTCGTCCCCACTTCCTCCTGTTGTAAGGAACAGAAGCCAAAACATCCAGGATACAGGCACTGCCATCTTGTGCTTTTAACGTCATTTGGAGCCAGAGTAGTGATCGGGGGGTGGGGCCGTAGTACTGAGGTCAATCACAAGCCGAGCATGGTCGCAGCCTGCTGTCAATCATGATGTCACACCCCCTTTTTATAGCGTCAAATATCTAAAACCAAACTTATGAGAAAAATGAACACATGAACATACATCAGCTTGATAAGAACTTCCTAACATGACAGAAACCATCTTTGGGATAAATGTATTTGATGACCCATGTCCCATCTACTAACATGGAGGGGGTGGGATTTATGACCTATACTGCAGCCAGCCACCAGGGGGCGAGCCAGATGTTTTGGCTTCACATTATTTAATTTATTTCATGTTTCTACTCGATTTATGTTGCTTACTTTGTTTGCTTTTTGATATTATGTTTGCTTGTTTGTTTACTTTATTAGATTATATGACTTGTGTTTGCTTATAATGCTTATTGAGTTGAGATTCCTCCTATTCACACAATGTTTTTTTTAATCTCACCTTTGTTGTCGTGTTTCTGCTGCTTTGTATTATTATGAGTACAAATGAATCAGTTCTAATGATATGTATGTTCCATGGTTATGAAAAATATACTTCCAAAGGAGGAATGCAGGATGCAATCAGAAATTATGTTTACTAATCAGTGAATTGTAATTTGTTCAGACGGTAGTAAACACGGCTTTTCATTTATAATTTCATTAGCAATCCAAGCAAATCAACCTCGAAAAAGCTCCAGCATGCATTTATGTGAACTCAAGTGCTTTGGCTCCATTATGTGTCGGTACGCTTTGACACCAGTTACCGTTTCTAATTTAGAGGGATCAAGCTGAGATGAATAGCAATGTTTATTGTAAATTTAAAATACAGAAAACATACACTTCTTCACAGGCACAGGTTTTAACAGTCAGCACCTTGAGAGAGATCTGAAAGACTTAGATTCTCCCAGCTGGGAATATCCAGTCAGATCAGATAGGAAAATGATGGTTTGTTCAGCTCAGTATCAAAGACAAAATGACAAATGCAGCTATCAAAATCAACCAACTGATTGGTTTATTGAACACAGGATGCCTACTGAATTTTTAGAAAGGATGATGATTTCGAAATAGACATCTTTGTGAGTTTTTGCAAGCTTCAAACTCAAATGGTCCCAGTCTCCACAGAAATACTGTGGGATATCAAAAGGAAAGATCAGTGGTCTATGAGTTTGCAACAGAGATATTTGAGATAGTGAGCCGTGCTTTATCTCTCCAGTAAGAGGTAGACTCCAACACTGAAAATGAATTGGAAGATTTATTTTTGTGCTGCTTCGTCTCCATGTTTACAGGCCGTGCAAAACTGTGCGCTATAGCAGAACTGTGGCAGATATCTTACTTTACATGAACCACATGCACTGTAGCAGTCTGGTGCAGTATTATACTGCTACTGTAGCCTGACAACAACGATGATACAACTGGATGAATGTGTTCTGTATGCAGATGTGGTGTCTGTGTAGACTGTTTGCATTTGTGGCATTGTTTAATTTTAATTTCAGATGAGAGCACACATAATGACTTAGTAAACTTGAAAAATAATGCTTTGCTTTTTAATAACAGATTGGAGACGGGTCTTATTGCAGCAACGGAGGAGCATTTCTGTAGAGCATGGAACGGGAATGACCACTGTTTTGTTTGGCTCGTGGGGTACAAGACGTTTTGAACCACAGAACCCTCCTTGCTTATGTGCACATCAAGCCTATCGATTTGATTAATTATTCTACACAGATCCTTCAGCGCATCAACAGGCATTCTGCTCCCTTTATAACTCCCTCAGGGACTGTCCTCTCTGCCTTTCCCCCACACGATGTCTCCATCCTGACCAAAATTTTGTCTTCGCTCCACAATTTTAAACAGCCAGAGACAAAACATGTTGAAAATTGATGCAAGAAAGTAGTTTCACCAAGTTAGCCATCCAGATGAAAACGCCTGTGGTGTGTGCATATTAGCATGTGCATGAACATGCGGTACACTTAAGGGTCCCGGTTTGGGGGTTTGAAAATGAATGGAACAATATAAATGGGACAATAAAGTTACTGAGCAGAAAAAGTCTGTAGCGCCACCATCAGACTCTACTGCTGACAAGTTCGCTCTGCGTTGGAGCTTTCAGGTTTCTTTGTTGGCATTTGCATAGTAGGCAGCAGTTGGCTTTCAAGCTTGTGACGTTCTCTCACACTGTTGGGAAGTGCACTGATGTCTCACCCATCAGTAGATGAATCTGAAAACTCTCCCTATAGTGACAAACTTTGCACAAATGCAAGGCAGTACAGCTAAGGTCAGACATTGATAGATAAAAAAAAACACAATTTTGAGTGGAGGGGATCTTTAAGAATAGCCACTCTGTCTCATCAGTCCTAGTTTTTGAGGTTGAAAGGGACATTTTGTTGAAAGCATATTGAGAATAATCATGTGAATGTCCTCTGTTGAAATATCCTCTATTATTTCAGTCTCTTCTTACTTTCAAACTTTTCTCCTTTTCTGTGTAGACAAAAACAGCCCAGTCGCACCAAATGGCGTATGAATGACATGGTAATTTGAATCATTTTGCGTCTAATAACAATGCTTTTGTTGCTTTTGGCATGTCGTTTCTACGCCATGTAGTCTGAACTGACTGCAATGCAAAGGCAGGTATACTCAGAACTAGTGACTTAGAATAGAAAGTGAGAGAGACTGCTTAAGGTGGGTGGGAGGAGAGGTGGATGGGTCCAACAAACACAGCACTTTCAACCAGGAGACCGCTGTCCAACACATTCTCATCCGAACCATCAAGCCCCTTGGCATCTCTTTATTTTCAGCATTAAAATCACAACAGTTTGGTTTAGGAAAGAACTACATGGTTGGGCTTAAAACTGAACATTTGTACAGTGAAAATGAAACACCACTTCCACTTCCACCCACCTTTTTGCTCTTAAAACTGTGTCACCACTCTCCCAGCTCACTTTATTGGAGCATGTGTTTCGGTGCTAAACGGTGCCTTGTGTAGATTAGTGTCGGTATGTTACTCCCTGGGAATGAGAACAGGATGGGTGTTGAGTTATTTTCTGTTTGTGATGTGTTTTCCATACATAAGTTACGTTGTTTGCGTATGTATTTTACATGGTTTCCATAATTATTTAAAACCCAACCATTAGGTTTTTCCTAAACCTAAGTGGTTTTGTTGTCTAAGCCTAACTACAGCTAACCTAACTACTACAGGTTTGTGCCTAAACTTAACCGTGATTGTTTCATGGTAACTGCAACAACTGTAACAATGATGCTGTTAAATGACATGCAAAAAGTCATTTCATAATGTTGAGCCTGCGGTGTATAAATGACATGCAAAATGCCTGAAATGCTTTATCATGACACACGCAAATGTCTATTTATACACCTTTCCATGAGATCGGGTTGACAAAAATAATTCAGGTGACATCAGGTTTACATATTTTCTGTATATAAACGTAATTTCTGGAAGATGCATTGAGGTTGAGTGCTGCTTTCACTGTACTTTTGTTTTCCAGGATATCGCTCCTTGATAGACACTAAATTAGCATGTGCTGTACTGATAAATGCACATTCTCCTGTGAACATCAGGTAATGTGCATTTAGAAAGCAAAGTCATTCTCTGCTCTACCATTTTTTGTTTTATTTCACAAAAAAAGATCATCTATATCAGAACTTTGCAGATTGCTCATATAGGAACTGCAGTCAAGGCATATGACTAATGAACAGCTGCTGTGTTTCTCTCCTCATACGGCCAACAGTGGGAAGGTTGAAAAGTCAGGTTTCAAATGATGTAAAGTAAAACCTTTCACAGTAGAAGACTATGTGATTCCTTCAAGCTGCTGGGCCCCCAGAGGCACACAGCAACCCATCAGTATGTAAGGTAAAAATGAGCTGGGTGATTATTCTTAGCTAGCCAGTCATTACAAAGAAGCCTAAAGAAGAATAAAACACATTCCTTATTCGTTCCATTGCACAGCTCCTAACATCTTGGAGCGACATATCACACGTAGGATATATACCCTACAGCTCGCATTCAACACTCCGGTAGACCGGGCACACATTTGGTGTGTGAAGTCGTCTATCATTCTGAATCTGACAGACGGTTCAGGTTATTGATTTTATGAGGGAGGCTTGGTGGGAGATATCTACGGGTGCCATCGGAGACCAAAGAAGCTCCCACTGCTTAACATTTATAGGTTCAGTAACTCTCTGAGACTTCCTGTGGGTTTTTTACCCTGTTCACACTGTAGTGTAGGCTACTGTATGAAAAATCAATGAAAGACTTCTGGGAGGATAGTAAAAGCTCTGTTGTGACTCAGTTTTGAACTCATGAACTTAGGCAGTTTGACAAAGAATTAAATTCTCAGACATGGTGCTCATTGCATAATTAGGCCAATTTGAATAGAAAAAATTCAATATTGCTGGAGCAATAGACAAAGGTTATCATAATCCATCCAAGTTCCCAACATATTATTCATAAACTGTCCAGATAAAAATCTTTAGTTTCCATTATTTAGTAAATATATTCTCAAAAACATTGACACTATTATCATTGGTATTGACAGTTGCACAATAAACATGGCATTATTTGTAAATACTGTTTGTGAGAATCTTACCTCAGGCTGCTTTAGTCCACATAAACTAATAGCATAAACAAGTGTAGGACCATGACTCTACTGTCATGCTCCATAACGCTGATGTGTGGTCTATTTGATATAACTTTCAGGGACTTTATGCATGCATGCTGGACACAGTATATCAACTCTTCTTTATATTGTCCACTCTCAGATCTTTAAATCAAGTTCTCTATGTAATGTTTTATGATCGTACAATATTATACTACACATCTAAAGCCCCGCCTCCTAAATAATTCAGTTCAAGATTAAAATCTGCACGTTCTGTTGGTAAACCAATATACAGTGATTTTAGTCAGCTTTTTATTCACAAGTTTATCAGAGGTGGCTTTAATTCTTGACACAACAGGGTTCACTTGGCTGCAGACCAAAATGCAGTCAGAAATATCAATAATTTATGCATTGCAGAGCACTATTAAAATGATGAAAACTGAACCTGACAACCAAAGGGCTACCTCCAAATGTTTAATGAGGCTGCACTGTCAGTGATGGCTGTTGTTGACATAGATATGCATAAATACACACATGCACAATATCACAAGGCTGTTACAGGTAGTTGTTTGACAAGGCGGACATTTCTCATCTGTTGTCTTATAAACAATGAGCTGTCTCACATGCTTGCTATGAGTCAAGACAGAGGGATTATAGGGAGGACTTTAGGTTAAGCTTTGATTTCCATACACCAGTGGTGGATATGCTCTGTGGTTCTGTCTCTCTATTTCTTTTCTACTGTATATACCAGGACAGGAATTTCATCATTTTAGGAGCAAGGCCACTTGGCCTTTGGTGTTGTCAGTTTTTTAAGGGCACAAAGGCCAAACAACAATTCAATTCAATTTTGTATAGCCCAAAATCACAAATCACAATTTTGCCGCAAGGGGCTTTACGATCTGTACAGGAAACGACACCCTCTGTCCTTTACCCAAACGACCCTCTCATCGGATAAGGAAAACCTCCCTAACCAAAACAAACCTGTTTAACAGTGAACAAAGAAAAAATGGAGGAAACCACAGGAAGAACAACAGAGAAGGGATCCCCCTTTCAGGATAGACAGACGTGCAATAGATGTTGTAACAATATATTAATGACAATCCATATGACAAAGATTTATACAAATAATATGCAGAAAAATTGAATGAGCAAGTGGATCAGGATAATGTCAGAGTGCCACAACCTGCTCCCTATGTAGATACAGTATAAGCAACTCAATCCAAGGTAACTAAACCATGATTCTTATTTTCAGGTGATTATACACTAAATAAATCACACTTACTAATTTTATATTCCATAAAATCAAATTACCAATAGATCCTGCTAATTGTTACACACTGGTCCTTTAAGGGTTCAGGATGATTTTATTTTTGATATATAATATTAAAAAAAATATTGATTTGGTTACAACACACGTCAAACATCACAATGGTCTTCAGACAAAAATAAATATTTTTATTTTCATAAATAACTGTATTTATGATAATATTTCCCCGATTTTGTTGGCTGAAAAGTGTTTAGTCAGTTACAGGGGTGAAAAGTGTATTTATTCATTTTTTACTTCATTTGTTCATATTTTACCTCAATGCAGAAAATGAGGAGGGTTTCCACTGGCATTTGTTTTGTTTTGTTTTTATTTTTTATTTATTTTTCGGAGGGTGACCAGCACCCCCTCCCCCCAGAAGGTGGTGCCCTGGGCGACTGCCTATATGGCTTATACCTTAAGCTGGACCTGCCTAAGTAGGATAAGTATACATCGTTAAATGTCTTTTTTTGGTCAGATTTAAGAGGGTTTCTTGTTGATTTTCTGTGCTGTAGCAATTAACTCTGGCGGCCGCAGTGCAGGGGTTACATTTGTGTCAAACTATTGTCATAAAAAGCCTGATTTTCCAACAGTTCATACCAGGCTCGAAATTAAACCCAACACTGGTCACATGCACAGCGGTTAACTTGATGTTGCCTGAATTTACAATCACCACAAAAGACAAAGTTCAAAAAATGTATTGACAGGACAGAGGCAGAGGAGAAACCGACGAAATCAGCTTAGGTCGCTCTGACTGCAGGGCATATCGTTCTTTGAAAAGCAGAAGGCCAAACTGAACGGGCACGGTGGCCATGGCCTCTGTGCAATTCCTGACCTGCTACATAGCCTACTAAACTGAGAATTGGCCAGCGATGAATCATTATTAGTAGTAGTAGTTGTGTTATTGCTGTTTTGCCAACTTGACCCCTACTGATACTTGAGATGGTGATAAAGTTTCTCAGACTTTCAAAATAAAACCAGTTATCTGTCACTACACTTGAGGTTATTAAAGTATAAAAGGTGCCCAGTGCAGATTTAACACTGGAATTATAAAACTGTGCATTTCATCCATAGCGCAGTGGCATTTTCATCACATCTATTTTTATACTTTCTTTTTCTCTTTGCTGCCACCCTCATAGAAAACACTGGCTAACATGATGGCGGTCAGCTTGTGGGCTTGATGTCACTGGCTGCTGTTATAAACAATCAAATGTTTGGCTGCACACCATGGCTTCTCAGCTACAGTGCCAGAATGTGTTTTGAAAGGAGTGACAGAGTGATAGTCAGTGGTCGCAGCATATAAACAGGACTTTTGACAGTCCACTGAATTTATAAGCCAGAGCTTTTAGCAGCATGGTGCTGGGAGATGTCACGCTGCTCACAGCATTTTGCATTAAGAGGTTTAAAAAGTATTATAAAATTAAATCACAATGCTGACAGCTATTATAGGGGTATGGAAAAAATAATAAAAACACTTAATGTAAAAAGAATTTCAGCATCTAATTATTGGTAATTATTAATCCGACTCTTATCATAGTCTCAACGTATTACCACTGTTCTTACTAAAAAGCTCTGCCAGTTGTCTCATGTTGCATATACAGTATGCATATGTGTGGCAGCTGCAGAGTGGTTGCTTGTAGGCTGGAGGACACCACTCACACCAAGAATCAGGACCTGCACCTTTATTATCTATAAAAAGCAGCATGGGCCACAATCAATACACACACACAGTGCCAGGCTTCTTCTCTGTCCCCAGAACAAAAGCTCTTCGTGCTTTGCCTGAAGTTTGCAGATACATGTATTTTCTGCATCAATAATTAAAGCCCTCCTGTTACAACAGGCAACCTGGAAACATGAAACACGTCCACCATCATTAATTCAATACAAAGTTAACACAGGGTTAAGGTTTCAATACAAATATCTTGACTGATATTGATGGCAAAAAAAAAAAAAAAATTAAACACCGGTTTTGAGAATATTCACAAAGACTTTCTCTCCATGCCAGATAGATAGAGCCAGAGCAACACAACCTCCTCTCTATGCCAGATAGATAGAACAAGAGCAACACATCCTCCTCTCCACACCAAATAGATAGAGCCAGACCAACACAACCTCCTCTCTGTGCCAAATAGATAGAGCTAGAGCAACACAACCTCCTCTCCATGCCAGATAGATAGAGCCAGAGCAACACAACCTCCTCTCCATGCCAGATAGATAGAGCCAGAGCAACACAACCTCCTCTCCATGCCAGATAGATAGAGCCAGAGCAACACAACCTCCTCTCCATGCCAGATAGATAGAGCCAGAGCAACACAACCTCCTCTCCATGCCAGATAGATAGAGCCAGAGCAACACAACCTCCTCTCCATGCCAGATAGATAGAGCTAGAGCAACACAACCTCCTCTCTATGCCAGATAAATAGAGCTAGAGCAACACAACCTCCTCTCTATGCCAGATAAATAGAGCCAGAGCAACACAACCTCCTCTCCCCCATGGAACCTAGAGAGAGGACCAGATTTGTGTTTTTAGGTTGCACAGTTGCTTGGTAGTGTAAACATACTGTATGTTTCCCGTGCCAATAAGCTCCATTTGGACTGAATTAAAGACAACTACACATCATTAGTTTCAGATTCAAGCTCTGGTATCCAGGGTGAAACCCCTGTGTTTAGTGTTCCATCCAACTTCTACTCCATAAGGAGTTTCACCCTGTCTATACTACAGCACCTGACATCTGCTTCTACTCCTGTCATAATTACTGCAGTCGCTAGAGGTCGATGTCATGCTCTTTTATACCTTTTTTCAGTGATCTGCCATGTGAATAAATGATAACCCCTACTAGTGGGTGTAAAAGGCCCCTTTTGATCCACATCTATGAGACGTATAGTGTGATAATTTCAATTTAATAGCCTAACAACAGTCTAATTCGAAGTGTTTGTAACTGGGATTTATTTACTTCAAAGTTAAAGATGCATTGTTTTTCATATGAACTGGAGGTCAAATGATAAGTGTAATTGGCGTTTTTCACAGCAGATAATTGGTGAGATTGCTGTTGTTGTTTATATTCTCCAAATATTCTTATTCTTCCTCATTTTTTTGGTACCCAACTACTTCAGCACAGTTCACTGTTGAGATTATTGAGGGCATAATAACTTTTAGTGCTTGCATTTCTCAAACTTTCAAAAATATTTAAAGTTTTGCACAACTTTCAAATGAATGGATGGAAAGTTCAGAATCAGAGTGGGTGAAATCACACACAGCAACGAGCTGTTAAACTCTTCCAAAGAGTTTCTCTTCTTCTTACTCCCACAACTGCTATGCTCACATCCTTTTTCTTATCAAGACACAGACTGTCCAACACATTCATACTCTCAACTCCTCAAATACCGCTGCTTGGTCAGTGCCCTTCGGCATCAAAGACTGTCAAACGGGGTATCCCTCTTGCGTTACATTTGGATGGACGATACAGACAAATCATGTGACTAATGTGATGAAATAAATCAGTGTTACTTTTAGTTTTACACTGGATACCAACAGCAGTCTCTCCGGTCCATCTTGAGTAGACTCTCACGCTGTTAATACTAGGTCACTTGCTCCGACCGTCGAATAACGCCACGGGTGGATTTACGTTGGAGTTAGCTGAAAGCTTGGTTCGTCACATATTATCACTAAAGGGTGCCTCTGTGTGTTGGTTTACGATGCTGAGGGGCACTTACCAATCTGCGGTATTTGACAAGTTTGGAGCAAGACCTGGTTGAACAGTCGAAGCAAACTGACCCACACATTTTGGGCTATGGGTCTGAAAGTGACCTGAGTGCTGTCCAACTATACCATTGAGTGCAATATTAAGTGAAACCAGACGATTTTGGAACAAAACAGAAAAAAGGGCTTACTGAGCTCCCTCTACTTCACACATTTTTGACACCACAAACTTTATTTACAGGTCAGCAGAGTTCACTCTCTCAAGGTATGAAGTACAGGCAATACAAGTTACGCTCTTTGAGTGATAAGTTAGATTTTATCTCTATTAAATAAACTCTGAAGTCACTCACTGGTCACCATCACCATGGCAACCATTAACTGCAGGTAGAAAGTATTTTTTATTATTTAGAGCAATTACTGTACAGCATGTCACCGGCCAAGACCTGCCTTTATTGTTATAATGACTCTTTTTAAAATGTAATACTTCTGAACCCCTTAAACAGACAGCAGCTAAAGGTTAAGTACCCAAGATTAGCATATCAACTGAAGACTTTCTTCCCACATAAGCGAATTTACACCAAAAACTTCACAGCAAGGGCAGCTTGTGTATTCACTCTTCTCTTGGTTCCATGTGTTAATTGCTTCGCCAGTAAAATGTATGACTGTATTTCCTCTCTCTTGTCTGATGGAGATCAGAAACCCACAGCAGAGTGCAGGGTGTATACATTTTAAAACTTTTGGCCAAGCCTGATACATTCATTGATGCTGGTCCAAGCACACATGGAGGAAAGAGAATGTTTTATTCAAAGAGTCTCACCTTTATAGTCATGGAGGCTGGCTGATGTGAGTATGCTCTACATGTATCTTTTATATATCCATCTCATTCTTCATCTTTTGCCATGATATTTTCCCTTCTATTCATATCGTCCAGCTTCCAGGCTCTCAAGAAAAAGACTGCCTTTCTGCAGAGCCGATAACGACATCATTACCTCATTCCTGAGCAGCAATGAGAGATTTGGAGCACAGAAAAATGTGTATTTTGCAAGCACAGAAATTACATTTTGAATATTGAAATTATACTGAAGCAAAAAAAAAAATGTTGTTAGAGCAAAAGAAATATGTTCTGTGCTAAATAAATGAATTAGCATGTTTGCAATATATTGTGCATTTGAACATATTTACATACACAAAATATTAATTTATTCAAATATATTTTTATTTAATATATTTTTTTTAGCCTTTTCAAAAAAAACAATATTTTTTAACTGTTTACATGCTCATAAAAATAAATATTCCACAAATTTATACTCAGATTAACATAAAATACCTCCATGACATACTGTACATGCCTTATGGCTACATTCTTTAAATAACCTAAATTTCCATCCTTTTCCAACTGCTCCTCAGGTGTACCTTTGTTGTGAGAGGGCTTATTATTGCATGTTAATATGGCTGTCCGTTGTCATTACCAGGACGTCAAATACCGATGCTGCATCACGGCCGGTGACATTTGATACTGCCGAGCAAGGCGCGCTTTAGCGCTGATATGTGACACACTGGGCTTTCAATCAACTCCAATGTAAATGCATTATGTCAATATTAAACGCTCAGAGAAAGTGCTGTGGTGATGTAGTTTAAAGAGTGAAAGAGACACACAGGGTGGGCGGGTGGTGAGGTGGATGGGTCCAGCAAACACAAGGCTTTCATCCAGCAGACTGGCTGTTTGTGTGCTGTGCGTTAAGTTTCATTTTCTGTTCGTTTGTGCCCTGCGTTCACAGAGCCCAGTCACATTTTTATTGTACAAACGAAATAATTTAAAGCCCAACCATGTTGTGTTTTTCCTAATCCTAAGTGGTTTTGTTGCCTAAACCTAAGCAAGTGTTTATATTTAATTCATAACATTACGTGCATGTTTACTGTGACTGAAATGACGCCGAGAGGTCTGACAAAGTGTCAGTATGTGACAAGTTGGTATGAGAACACGTTGCATATGGATAATAACAAACAATTTCATTTATTGAGGAAAGACTGGATTTTTGTTTGCTCAAATGAAATCATATTTTGTTAACATACAGCATAATTTCTCTTCAAAATGTACTTAATGTGCTTGCAAAACATACCTTTCTGCACTCTGAATCTCCCGTTGCTTCCGCAGGAATGAGGCACAAATATAACACCGTAATTACCCTCCTCCATGCTTTCACAACAGTCTCACATTCTGCATGCTCTTACTTTTGACATAAAGCAGAGTTCACCTTTCAATTCATTACACCTTCAAACTTACTAATGTCACTGAGGCACAGAGGTAACACGTGTGAAAAGCAGCCAATATAGAACTAAAAAAGCAACCTTGGATTCGCAGTGTTCAGAGTTTGAAGCAAAGACCTTAATTTCTGAAAGCATTTGAATGGAATATAGTTTTCACAGAGCGTGACTCAACTGAACACAACGTTCACAACAGTGGAGTTCCAGTATAATTCTTTTGGTAGAGAATAAACAACAAATGTTTGCTTTAGGGCAAACATTTCATGATAAAATGTCCTCTGTTATGTTTACTCTGAAAATGAATGACTTTGCTGTTGAGTGTGCTTGTGCATCAACGCTTTCCAGTATGTGTGTGTATATGTGTTACAGTTCCACTGATGCTTCTTGTGTGGTTTATGGAGTTACAATGCGGCTGTTTTAATACTCACCGTCTGCATGACTTAGTCCCACTGTCTCCTATCAGCCAGCGGAGATGAATCAGGGCTTGCCGGTTGCTTGCTGAAGCACTAACTGTGCCGGTTATTCTGATTCTCAATACATTTACCCAGCAGACAAACTGCAACAGTTATTCTAATTTAAATCCCTCATCCTATGGGTAAAGAAACATAAGATTTTCTGACATCTTTGTTTGGCTGAGTCAGGCCCTCTGTGCTGCGGCTGATATGGAAAAAAGACATGCCTACAGTATTTAGGTACACCAGTGAATAAAGGACGATTTTGAGAAAACATCATGCTTTTATGCTCCATGTCCTTTTAAAAAAGTGACAATAAAAAGCAAATAATGCTGTCAGACTTGAACAGCTACAGTATACTGTCTCTTTTTTTATTATTGTTGTCATATTTGAAATCCTTGGTTCCCATTTCAGGCTATTCGTACTATCAGTGCACGTTGTGTGCTTTTAGACGCATGCCTAATTGCACAATAGTGCAATAATACATCAGGGTTTGCAGGTGTTATTAACCACCGCAGTCACTGTTGCCTCAGCAGCTTCAAGCTTAAAGGAATACTTCACTGCATGCTTCCAAATCTATGGGACGAGCGGGAACTCAAGGGCGAGGCCAGCGGGAGAAACACTACTGTGCATATTCTGTGGACCACATACTCCGGAAGTAACCTGGAAACTAGTAAACTATTTTGGCATATACATAAAAGCAGTTCTTATTGGAGGCGCCATCTAGTTCGTACAATATATCCAGTTTCGGTCCATGCCTAACTTATTCGTAAATATTTACCTCTCACTGGTTTTTAAACAGTAAAACATCATATAAAAATGACTTTTGATTGACAGTGAATAGCGCAGATTGAAGCATGTTTCCTCCTACTGATTATCACATTGTCATTGCGTGACTACTTCAATCAAGCATTAACTCATTCTGCAAAAGCAACAGCAAAGAAATAAACTGGTGTGTTTCCACGACAATAACATGACTACACGAGTATAAAGTGTTACTTAGATAGCAAGTTTAGAGTCAGCTCAGCCTCAACTTCAGAGGCAACAACATATGGTAGACAGCAGGCAACACTTTATACACTTTATACATTTGTATAGCCCAAAATCACAAATTAGAAATTTTCATCCAGGGGCTTTACAATTGTCCTTTACAGTGCGACCCTCTCATCAGATAATGTAAAAAAAAAAAACTCTGGAAGAGCAATCCCTCTTCCAGGATGAACAGACGCGCAATAGATGCTGTGTGTTCAGAGTAACAACATATGAAAATACAACATAGACAATCCATATGACAAAAATAATAATAATACACATAATGTGAACATATTTGAGAAGGTGGATCCGGGACAATGTCAAGCAGCATCGCCAAATACATAGACCCAGAGCAACACAACCTCCTCTCCACCATGGAACCTTGACCAGATTTTAGTTTTTATTTCACAATTGATTGGTAAGGTAAACAGAAGTTTCCCATGCCAGTAAGCCCCTTTGGACTGTATTAAATTGATAGAGAAGTTAAATCTCCTAGAGTACAAAACATCTTAATCTATGATTGCTGATGTATGCATGCTAATGTATGATGCCACAACAGCAAGATAAAACACTGTTACCATGCACATCATATGGTCTATGTCCAGTCTCCTCGACCAACTATGCTAACTGATGATTAGTTATCTAAACTGAGGCCTTGTGCTCAAAATTTGTCATTAAAAATTGACAATTTGCAGGACAAAAAAGAACCTGCAATCACTTTCTACGGTAAAATGTTAGGGGCTACAGAGATGTGGTATGCCTTAAGGTAATTATTCAACAGATATTTGCTGTTACTATAGACCTTTCTGTTGCTAGGGCAACAAAAATGGTCCAAGATAATTATGTGTAACTGCTGCATTAACAAGAGGAAATACAAAGGGGCCCATTTAAATGTTTATATTGTCAAATACCTGTACATCCACACTGGATAAACACAAGATAGACAAGCAGAATAGTAAATTCACCACTAATCAAATACATTTATAAAGTGGTAACTGCTCTCTGTGTTAATGCAGCTCAGGTAAGTGCACCACAAAGGACCTCTGGAGCTGCATCAAACAACAATTGAGCATCTTCCATTCGACTTCTGTAGTGACGTACACAAAAAGATGATTTGTTGGTGATGTAGAGCTGGTAACTGATGATTGCATGTTTAAATAAGTGGCCTATTTGACTGATAAACAGCCACTCAGAAGACCTCTTTGGTATCTATACTTCCAGGATGGAGGAGGAGGAGTCACGCCCAGGGCCTTGGCTCCTCAGATGATTCATCTTTGACATTTTCAAAATTTCAGAGGTCCACACTGCAAGAATTCAAATGATAGCCAATGAGAGCCCTTGCCACATCCAGTGGTGAATTAGCAATGTTTCACTACAACAGTGCCTCGAATTGCTATTTCAAATGAATATTGTAAAAATGAAAAACAAATAGGGAACCATTTGGCAAATCAAAATAACAAAAAAAAAAAAAAAAGAAATACCTAGCAACAAGAGAGGTGCCCTGTTTTTTACTGAGTCGTGTTCATCTTGGGGAAAACATTCAGTCAGTCAACAACTTCTAAAGGCCTTCTACTCAGCAGTGAGATGCCTGAAGGCCACTGACGGTTGAGACCCTGAACTGTACCGCCTCCTCAGTGACCCAGATAGATTCTTAAACTGTCAGAGTCTGAACGACCATGTTACAGACAGATCAGTGCAAATTAAAGTGCTGGCTGTGTGTCTATGGGCAGATTGGGACAATGGGCACACACACTACACAGTTAATCAGCTTCTTCTTGTGGCCATTTTGAGTCCCTTTGTAGTTTTTTTGTGTCTCTTTGCTCATTTTGTCTCTTTTTAGTCATTTTGAGTCTTTATATAGTTCTTTTGTGTCTCTGTGGTTATTTTGAGTAAATTCATAGTCATTTAGAGTCTTTTTGCAGTCATGTTGAGTCTCTTTGTAGTTGTTTTGTGTCTCTGTAGTCATTTTGAGTGTTTTTGTAGTCATTTTGAGTGTGGTTGTAGTTGTTTTGTACCTGTGGTCATTTTTTTTTAGTCTCTTCGTAGTCATTTAGCGTATCTGTTTGGCTATTTGGAGTTTCTTTGTCATTGTTTTGTGTCTCTGTGGTCATTTGGAGTCTCTTTTTGTGGTCATTTAGAGTATCTTCCTGGTTGGATCATGTCACTCAAGAGAGTGACATTTTGTTTGTGAAGACGAGGGGAGCCCCTGACCCTTTGAGCCACTGGACCTGTGCCCGGTATGCCCGTTTTGTAATCGATCCCTGGCTGTGACTACGAGTGCATTGCACTACCTGTGCAAATCTACTTTGACTTGGATAACCCTGGGATCAGCACATATCAAAGCTTGGATGCACTATTATGTCAAGACCCATTTTAAGACCTGTTTCTTCTCCTCTGGTTGCTCTGTAAAATTAGAAGCTGCAATAGAAGAAAGCTTACACCGTTTAATGTAACAGTATATTTTACTGCATGATTAATTACTTCTTGGTCATAAAAACATGTCTGCTCAGACAGACTAGATATCAGCATGAAGCTGGTTTAATTGGGATGCTTTTGACCTGCGTGCCCAGTGGTGTGTAATCATGCATGGAGATGAGAGAACCTGTGTATTTCATGTGTATAGTACTACAGGGAACAGCCTGTGCAAACATGCTACGACCACATTATTTTTTAAATTGAGTAATGAAGCATTGTGCCTCACACAATTCAGTTTGAAGCCACCAAAGAGCAGTGCAAGCTATATGACCATAACCATGTTGTGAAGTCATTTTAATTCACTATATAAAACCAAATATTGACTCACTGGATCCAGCACAAAAAGTGCACACTGCATTTTATGCGCAGCACAAAACCAAATGTGCTAAAATACACCGAATGTACAATTGTGGGCATGATCCTGCTATTGAGCTACAGCCCCACAATCCTGCATGTCTCTTAAAAATCTCTGCCTGGTTTATTCCTCTTCATCTCCTGCTTTGGAAGGCAAAATCAATACAGCATGATGGCTTTCACCTGACTTTCATCTCATCAGTGACAAAGACAAAATGCCCTTATTGTGTATATTCTGGGCAATATGTATCAATAACTCAATCCTGGAGCATCATGTGCCTCCAAGCAAATTGTGATTTCTACATGTGTTTTCTTTACCATGCCTTTAATTCCTATAGGGCAGTGATAGGGGTCTGTACCACGCTGTCAGGGTTCCACAAAATAATTGTGCTGTGTTATTAAAAAATATATATCTGCAGATGGGGACCATTTGCACCAATAAAACAAATATATTGTATCCATGACTACCACCCACATTGGCTTCGGGCCAGTGGAAACTCTGATATGATTGTGACACCTCACGTCAGTCTGTCATGAATCAGTCACTTAGCCAACTCTCTAGCTGGCGAGCATAGAGAAATATTTGAGTTGGTCCATATCGTCAAGTGACACTAAACTAGCTAAAGTGAGAAAATATGACAACAGTTATATCGAGTGACAGCGACGGGAGACTAAAATGCATCAAGTGTCTGCAGGTAATGAAGAACGAAGCCATGAAGCCGACCAAGCTAAAGCACCATCTCATTACAAAGCACCCAAAGCAAAGTGGTGTTAACATGATTTAAACTGAAATGTGTTTTTGTTTATCACTATCAAATAGGACTACAAATAGTAATCCTGTAGTAATACAAATACTCCCAATGGCATCTAAGAGTAAAAATGATAGTAAGCTTTATGCTTAATTTGTGTTATGATTATGAGAGGGTTCTTGGAAAAATTTCTCCCCTTTAAGGGGTCCCTAGTGCCAGAAAGTTTAAGAGCCCTGTTATTCCACAGGAAAAGACAATAGTAGTAATGAACATTATCAGAAACAACTCTACTTGTGTGTTTGTTTAGGTAGAGTGTAAAGATGGTCAAAGAAAACAGTCTCTCCTCTATACAGGAGCAAAAAGTTCCTGCGATTTCACTGTAATAGCCATCTCTTTCTCTCACAATGCCGCTCAAGCTTCCTGTTGTTTGTGACCTCAGCTTAAATAAGCAAAGGCAGATTAGATGTACAATTATGTTTCCATCATCTCAGACAAATCTTAATGATTTTCCCTGAAAGATGGTGTTGCTACTGTTACATAGCATCATTATGTTTTATTTAAGGCTACATGTTCTTTACACTCTGTGAGCAGTAAAATGTCTCTCTCCAGGACAGAGTCGGAAAAAAAGACACCAGTCTTTACTTCACTGGTTAATTTCAGAAGTGATTTGAAGATCTTAGTTTTTGCTTTCAAAGCTCCGATGAACCCAGTTACATTTCAGATGTTGTGACTGCACACGCCTCTGAATATAATCCAGAGAGTGATTATGTTTGTCACAGCAACGTAATTAGGGAAAACAATTTAGTAGGTTACTGTTACTTTTTGGAGACGGGGCTGCCAAATGTGCTGGTTTACTGCCAAAGTCAGTTACTGATGTTTGTCTGACATGACAGTGTGTGTGCTGCACAGGCAATAAATCTGACCAGGTCAGTCTATTTTTTTGTTCAGTGTGGGAAAACTTTCCATACTGTATGTTAGGAAATATAGTTAATATTAATCTTAAAAAGAACATTATTTTCTCTTGTGGGCATTTCCTTAAGGAGGTCAGGGGTCAGCTGTCTAGGTCAGCATGAGGTAACAGCACCAGAGGGGCTGGTGTAAAATCTGTGTTTTACCTGTTTACTTTTAAAGGAAAAGCTGATTTTGTGAATTGCGACCAGAGCATGATGAGAACTAATATGCAACCTCCAGGTCTCTGAGACCTGCATTCTTTCTAATATCTAGTAGGGGGCGACTCCTCTGGTTGCAAAAAGAAGTCAATGAGAAAATGAGTCTACTTCACACTTGATTTATCACCTCAGAAACATTGTAAACATGAGTTTATGGTCTCGATTGCTAGTTTCAAGCCTTCATCAATACAGAATGATGTTCTTTTAGTAAATTATGGTCCCATTTTGGGTCAAATAGACCATAAAGCAGGGTATGCTTTAGGGCGTGGGAGTTAAGTCCATGTTTTCGTCTTACAGCTTAAACCCTTTCACAGTGTGTTGTCAGTTCATGAAAGTTAAGTAT
This sequence comes from Pterois miles, assembly GCA_947000775.1. Classification (NCBI taxonomy): domain Eukaryota; kingdom Metazoa; phylum Chordata; class Actinopteri; order Perciformes; family Scorpaenidae; genus Pterois; species Pterois miles. The sequence continues at coordinate 21,510,673 of CAMQGK010000637.1, forward strand.
AATATTTTTGGTCACCTAAAAATGCCTTAGTCAGTGTTCGGTTGTACTTGGCTCCACCCTTTCATGTCACTTCTGGGAGCAAATCCAAGATGGCAATTGGTGACGTCCACAGTCTATTGTTTTACCCAAAGACATTTCAGCAGCATGGGCTTCTAAAAACTGAAAATCATTTTTTCTACTTTCCATTTGCAAAATGTAATATGTCGCTTTTCACTGAAGAAAAAGTTCTACATTTTGTTAAATACATTGATTTGCTTTCTTGCCGAGAGTTAGATGAGAAGATTGATATCACTCATATCTGTTCAGTAAACATCGAGCAGCCGCCAGCAGATGGTATGCTTAGAAAAAGTTTGGCACTTAACTCCCCGTTACAAATCACAAAGTGTAATTTTTATTTGTTGGTTTTTGTATGAATTAAACAAAGGAGATATAACATGTTAATTAGTGATTCTTTAGAGGTGCTGTGTTACCTATGGACAGAGTCAAGCTAGCCTCTGTCTCCAGTCTTTGTGCTATGCTAAACTAGGCTCCAGCTACATGTTGTACAGATGAGAGAATGGTATCAGTCTTCTTCTTCATGGTAAAATAATAATAAAATGTGTCAAAATTTGGGGACATATCACCACTTATCCAGCAGGCTTTGTCCCATGAATGTCTTCCCAGATTTTAGGATTAAAAATTTCAGCATCCTGCAAACTATTACTTTCTTTGGCAGCAAGAGGTAATTCAGAAGATGTTCAAACTACAGCAACAATCATGGAGTTGTTGTTAATGTTTGAGTGGATGCCTGCTGTTTATTGCATCAGGTACTGCAAAGCATGAAAGATACCCAGCTAGTGAAGTGTGATATTCACAATAGGATTAATTCAGTTAAAACTTGCAAATGAAAACAAACATTAAAAGGAAAGATGTAAAATATTCATTTCCAGCTTGGCTCAGTTTTTGAACAGAATGGAAACTATTATGGACTTCACTGTGGTCTGGATATTGTAGGATGGCTACAGTTTCTAGCACCTGCTAGAATTAAGTTAGATTATCTTGCTTGTCTATGAAGCGACCTTGGTCCATAATATGCTTGTGGAAAATGCTTAGAGGCTCCGAGCTCTGCAGAATTCTCAGGTCATGGCACTGGTATTCTTGCTGTACCAGAGACAGTTCAAAATCTGGTGAAGCTGCCTTTAGCTTTTATGTTTTGCATTATAAGTATAGGCCTCCCAAGGCTATGAGATGTCACTCACCTTTCAATAAGTATGATAGAGTCTCTTATTGAATAGTATATACAGTGTGTGTATCGTTTCCCTTCTTCTTGTGGTTATAAATGCATCTTTTCTCCCTTCTTTCCTTCATTTTTCATTTCATGGAAAGCCCTTTGAGTATTCATCACTGTATACTGTACATGTGATACATAAAAAAGCTTTGCCTTTGCTATTGTCAGCCCTGCCAAATGCAATGTGAAAAGTGTAATATTTCTCAGTAGCACAATATGAAGAGCATGCCTAATCTAAATCCAACTTGAAACTGCCGTCTGTTTATACTTCACCATGCAGTATAATGTATATGTGCACGGTATTCCAAATATATTGATTAAAACGCATGATGGATGCCATCTTTAAACTTGTACAGTAGAGCTACACTAAACAATCACTCCACATCACATGCCAAGGCCAAATGCTGCATTTTTGGGTGCAGAAGACTGATGGTTTAACAGAGGTGTGGTGAGGAATCCATTACTGTCAGGCTGCGACAGCCATCCCTCAGCAGACAAGCAGGACTGTGACTTTACCTCTACGTTTTTTTTTTTTTAAAGCTTTATAATAATATCTTTGCCCTGGAATTTCACAGCAATTAGTAGAGTTACATAACTCATGCAACACTTATACAAGGGACCACAGAGGTTTAAATGCTGAATAATCCCTACTGATCAAGCCTCTCAGATGAACTCAAAGATTTTAAAAACACATCTTTGGAGCCTTGATACTGTGTGAGTAGGCAGACCCTGCATTTTGTTTAGATTTAGATTTTTCTTAAGAGACACCATCTATCTAACTAGACTAGAATACAAGTTAAAAAATAGGCCTAGCTGTCTCATAGATTGTATATAAGAAGTGAACGTAGTCACCGTGACGTCACCCAGTGGTTTGTGGACTACAGGTTTGAAGCCTTGAGTTCGGTATTTTGGCCACCGCCATCTTGGTTTTGCAATCTTGGTCTTTGGCTTTCAACATCTTGATTATTTGCAACCAAAATAGGAGGGGGAGGGTGGAGCAAAGTACAACTTTACTCTTACAAGACATTTTTAGGTGACCAAAACGTTACAATTGTCTTTCATCAACAGAAAACACAGTGTGAAAGGGTTAAAGTTGTAAGACGAAAACACCAACTTTGAGGCCAGACAACGCCATGGTAGTGACCTGTCAATCACAAGGTAGCCACACCCTAAAACATCCCCTCCTTTATGGTCTATGCGACTCTACATGGAACTATAATTTACTAAATGAACATCATGCTGTATTGAGGAAGACTTGAAACTAGCGATTGAGACCATAAACTCATGTTAACAATGTTTACTGAGGTAATAAATCAAGTGTGAAGTAGGCTCATTTTCTCATAGACGTCTATACAATCAGACTAATTTTTGCGACCAGAGGAGCCGCCCCCTGCTGGATATTAGAGAGAATGCAGGTTTACAGCACTTCCGCATTGGTTTCATTTTTCAGACCCAGGAGTTGCCCACTGAGCTGTTTCCATTATCCTATAAAGTGACAGTTATGTTGATGTTGACAAGCTGAATGAATTCCCATCACCTCCTCTTTGTGGTTGTCTAAAAAGCAAAAAAATAACTTGGCTTACATATTTGGATAATAGCTGTAATGTATAATTTATGTGAAAAAAAATGATGAATGTCCTGTAACTACAAAAGAGCTAATCACAAATTTCACATTGAAACCCATCTGTTTCTTGTCCATGTCTCATTAATCTGCTTGATGATCTGACTGAAATGGCCATATTGACCTAATGAGTAATTGCTTTAATTGTGCATCTACTGCTCATTAGATCACATGAACAAAATTTGAAATAATTATTTCAGTGTATCGTCAACATCATTTCCTTACAAGGCCTCTGCAATTCTCTTAACATAACCCATGTCTAAAAAAATGAGGATGAAAGACGGGAACTGAATCAAACAAAAGCTGTTGGGTAGTTTATCCCCACATATATTCAACTCTACTATATTTTTTTCTGACTATTATTGATTCTTTCCTGCCTCATTGGGTGGTAATGAGAAAAAGAAGTCTTTTATACTTTGGAAAATGGAAGTCTTGAAAACGAGTAATTACCTAGTGATGTCAAATTTAATGTCATTGCTTCAGTGTGAGCATTATCTTTCCTTCCCATTCATTGTGTCTGAGTCACATTGTTTGTCTCACCACCGTTCTTTAGTGTAAAGTAACTTTGAGTTCTTGAAAAACACTATACAAATTATATTTAGTATTATTAATCTCTATAATTTTGTATTGAGAGAAAATATATTAAAATAGGTATTGCCACAAAAAAATTGTACATTTATTATATAGGATTTTATGTGTACGTAAGTGCAAAAGACCCTTGAAAATAAAGTCAGCAAAAAGCGTCTCCTGAGCTTTGTATCTTTGAATCTTTGATCTTTATATGTGTCTTTGGAGAGGTTTTGCTAATTACATTTTTGAAAATGCCAACAACCCTCATGTTTGTGTGGGTTTTATTGAATATGTGCTATATTTTTCCAAAAAAAAAAAAAAAGAAAAAGAGGAAGCTATTTAATATTAAGTGAATTCCTCCTCCCTGCTCTGCCATTCCTTACAAAAACAAACAGTTTTGTAGAGGCTTTTTCATGTCTTTCCACAGCCAGTCTGAGTCCCTAGAGCCGCTGGTGCATAAACGGGCAAAAGAAAGCTGAGAGCTGCATGCAGACCGAACACTCACACTTTTTCTCTCCCTCTCTTTCTCCATAGCAGAGATCCACAGTCATTATGCCACACTCCAGGGAGACTCGTTAAAAACATTCTGGAGATGCAAACTTTCATTCCATTTGCAAGTTATCAGAGCAGTTTGTCACAGCCAAAGTGTTGTGATGTAGCTTTGATGTTCCCATGAGGGCTATGTCAAAGTGCCCACCCCTTCCCTTTCACTTCTTGCACAGCTTTGACTGAATGCACTTACCGTAGCTACCAGCAGTGGCCTGTTAAGCCGTGATGACAATGATTAGATATATGAATAATCAGTGGAAACTCTTGAATGAGCAGCTGGAGCAGGTGAGATACTAATGAGTGCTCTTCAAGACTCCTCTTAAGAGCTTTTTTTTTTCCTGTGGACATGGAGCCAGAGACAAGCACGTACCAGGTAAACAGCAGCCCTTGAGTAAATCATTCTTTATCAATAGGCCTATCCCTTTGCTCCCAGTCGTTTGTACACAGCTATGAGACCTGGGCCACTGGAGAGGGAAAAGGACAAGCCAGGAAAGTAATGATGTTTGTGATGAGCCCCGGTGTTGACTCAAGTCTAGCTGTTAAATCCCCCAGACTCTCACAGCCAGGCCATTACACACACTCAGTGTGGTTCCCATAAGCCGGCAGAGGGGCTTTTAGGGGGTGAAGATGCTCTTATTTGAGGCTGTAACGCCAGATCAATGAACCCTGTCTGCACAACTTGCACGTTTCATCCTTTCTGTCCAATGATGTAGCGCTCACCTTTATGATTCAGCTGTCGTGCTTCTTTTTGTTTTTTTTTTTTAATTAAAGGATAGCGATGCCACTCTCTTGCTGCATCTCTGCCTTCAGCCCCACAGTTGGATGACCTTTTGGAGGAGCACGATAGCCACAGTTGGGTCATTTGAAATTATCTTTCACTCACTGTTCAGGTTCCTGTTGATTAAAGGAACAGCGTGTAGGATCTGGTGGTATCTGGTGGTGAGGCTGTAGACTTGTAACTTCTCCCATGTGCTAAGTGTGTAGGATGCTACAGTAGTCGAAGCAAATACGCAAATGTCCTCTCAAATGTCCTCTATGTCCTCCACAATTACCCAACTTGGGATCAATAAAGTATCTATCGATCCATCTATCTATCTATAGCCAGTTGTACTGGTAGAGTACTTAGAGTGTGTGCGTACTGGGTAGTGAGTGCTGAAGCACGAGAAAGAGAGTGGTGGTGACAGCAGCGAGTAACGTTATCAACTCTGGTTCAGGCAGGAAAAGTTTGGTTTGTCCATTGTGGGCTACTGTAGAAACATGGCCATGCAACAGGGTGGACTGTGTGAGGAGGACCCCCGCTCCCTATGTCGTTATAAATGGCTCATTCTAAGGTAATGAAAAGGTACAGAGAAACACTAAAGATACACTAAAGAAAACATACTTATTAATATCATATTGCATATCTGGTCCTTTAAAAGAAACATACATCTGACATCTGAGGCAGGTTTTTGAGACAGAAAAAGTGAAAATGCAAATAGAAAAGCAGTGATAGGTCAAGACTATTTCAGCTGAAGTAGTCAGGTGGCTGAAATTAGCAGTAGTTTTTACGGTGTATTACAACACACCCACTCTTGCAGCAGCTGCAGCTATATGTCTCTGGCCCTGTTCCATCTTTACCCACCACAATAAATGTGTTGTTAACAAGTTGCTTTCCTGCCTGGCTCCATCCAGTTTGGCATAATGGATGTGTTTCTAAGTCACTCTCTGTGGAAAGGTTTGATTAGAATTCATCCTGCCAACATTGTCTGCCAAATCAACAAATGTGAAAACTACATGGATCAACTAAAAAACACCCACTTGTGCTCTATCCACTATAGCCTACTGCCTGTACATTAGATACTGTTATTTGGGCATTTTTAGGGCTGGGTAATATGGAAAACAAAAATCAAATTTCATAATATTTTTGACCAATTGAAAAATGCGATATAAATAACATGTATTATTATTATTATTATTATTAAATACTGCAATATTGATATTCCAGTGATCTTGGAGGATTGACTATTGGTGCTTTCAGTAAAAAATTTACGCAATCAGATTTTTCATAAATAATCATCAGCAATGTGCACATAATGACTGAGTCTGTAAAGGCAGATAATAGCACTATACCATTGTCTATTACTGTTATACAAACTGTTACACTGTGTGTGTGTGTGTGTGTGGTTGGGTGGTGTATAATTTCACTGACACGATTTGCAATAGACAACAGCTCCACTCTATCTACAGAATCACCATTAAGTCAAATGGCGATCATTTGGCACTGCCAACTGAAGCCATCTAACTTTCTTTGACAAGCAAAAGACAATCGGCTGGCAAAACTTCATGGCGCAATCTGCATCTATTTTCAGACGTTATCACTTCATATTCCAAGCATATAAAAAGACCGTTTAAACATATTCACACAAATGATAGGCTATTTTGTCTTTCCATTTTCTTTTTTGAATTACTGATGTAGACTCTCATGTGGATGTACGATAAATGCTCTTGATTTGAAATTTTATATATATATATACTGCATAGTTGTAGTACTTTTCATTAATTCGGACTGCATTCCTGTTTACATTTCTTCTCATCATGCATATACATACTGCATCCTGTTTACATTCAGTCTCCCCATCTGAAACACTGTCTCCACAAAACTGCAAATTTATGTTTAACATTACTATTTTATATCTACTTATGTTTATACTGATTTGAGCTGCACTACTTTATGCCTCAGATTATTATTTTATTTTATGAGCATTGATGAAAGAACCTGAGACCAAAGATTTTCATTACCAATAACTGTTTGCTAGAACTGACAAATGACAAATAAAAAAACCTTGATAAAGAACCTAGAACAGCTAGAACAGTCTGGTAAGTTCACCTTACTATAATGCAGCCTTTAAAACCAGGAATAGGCAACTCTTGTGCCAATTTTCTGAAATCCAAACTCTAAGATGGTATCTAGTCTGATATATACAGTATATACATACCAATATATCAATATATTGCCCAGCCTAGCATTTATTATCATTATTACCTTAATTTCATAAAGGTTTTTCAACAAATTGAAACCATAACAAATTATGTCCAAAACCAATAAGGGCCAGAGATTAAGGCATTACGGAGACAAAGACTGTGCTTTCAGTTGAGCAGTAGCTGTGGTCTAAAAGGCTCAAACCAGTTGTCATCTTTAATTAAGCTGCCTCTGAAACAGGAGTATGATGAATAACCTTGAGGCCACAACATTAAAAAGCCAACTGTGTGCTACCTGCCTCCAGTAGACAAGCTGGTGAGGGTGGCAATGTTACCTCCAGGGACAAAGTCCAACACCAGCTGACAAACAACAGTGGCTGTCACCCTGTAACCCCAAAAAACCTCCTCAGCTCTCTTGGTTTTAAGAGCTTAGCGGCTACTTCCTGTCACAGACGTGCTCAGTTGTCCATAAAATGAGTCGGGAGGCTGCACTGCTTTAGGATGTTGGGCAGAAGTTGATCCGAGGACTAATTGGCAGCATTTAGTGAGTCAACATGTTGATCCTCATTTCCATATTTCACCTGGGTGCTAAGCCCAGCATTAGAGTGGTCTTTCATAAATACAAAAGCAGCAGAGCAAAAAAAAAAAAAAAAAACACTGGCCTGCGACAAAATGCTGCTTGAATTGCAAAGCAAACAGATATCGCTTACAATCTGGCCAAAACAAAAAACAGTGCATCATTTGTGCTCAGCACATCATGGCATGGTCGGAGGCGGGTAGTGTTTTTTTTTTTTTTTTTTTGGTCGAAAAACAGAGTAATTATCTCTAGTCTTTCTCTTCTCATTCACACTAACCACTGCCCCGTCTCCCTCTGTTTTCTGACAGCATTATTCAGATGAGTTGTGCATTGCAGCCTGAGTCGTGTTTACTGACCAAAGCCGCAGTGTGAAATCCAGAATAATTGCTCTCCACAAACTCCCCTGGCATTCCCTGGCACATTGTGCTGGGCTGTTCAGTTCAAGCAGGAACTCTAACCGAGACACAATTTTTCCAAAAATAAAACAACTTCTGTTCTTCTATTTTTCTCTGACACATTTCAAGTCATTGGAAAAGATTAGAACAAAAATAATAATAAAAAAATTGTTATGAATGCTGCAGGATAATGAGATGAAAAGGTATAAAAAGTCCCAGAGGGGATGCAGACACCTATGGCCTCCCTGTCACTAAACAGACAAGTCTGTCTCGCTCAGTATGTTTAGTGCCACCAATTCTCACTCCTTGAGATGCAACTGTGAAAAAGACAAGCCTTGGGATAGCTACTGTATATCCAGCAGTATATGTAATTGCTTAAAAATGGGAGCAGAACAAACAGATGCGTCAGGGGCACAGTGTGCACATGCAGCTCATTATACCAGCGCCTTCCTCAGTACACAGCGATGCTCGGCGGCTGTACAAAATGACATGCAGGGAGGAGCTCTCTGTGTGTGAGGTGTGAAGTGAGGCAGCGCTGGTAACAAGCAGATAACAGTCCCACCAAAATGCTATTGCCAGTGGAAAGGGGATGGGGAGCATCATTGCCATTCAGCGCTGCACACACTCAAATGTATGCACGCTCTCACACCCAAATCTCAAAAGCAGCCGCGTTTTTTTTCCCTCTTCCCCACATGTCACTCTCCCAAATTGTTTCATGTTCTTTAGAGTGACTAAATAAAACCAAAAGGCAAACAGATCCTCCTGGGACAGAGAGGCAGAGAAAACGCTGGTGACTTTGTAGTTCTGCCTGTGTCTAATACTTTCTAGTCTGGTTTCTTCAAAATGGCTTTTTCTATTTGAGCTTGACTCTTAAACTGTGTAAGGCTTTAATGGAAGGAGGAGGCATCTCTTAAGGACTTACTGCCATCTGTTGGTACTCAGTGAAACTGATAATCAGTCAGTAATGTGCTCCGCTGTACTGTACAGTATTCCGCTGCAATATGCATGCTTACTTGGATAAGAATATATTACCCGGTCCATGTAGCAAGGCCATTGTGAAAAGACACTTGAGGAAATGTGGCCATGGTCTACACAATTCCTATTCAGTCATTCAGCTTCGCTTTTACTTACAGTACTGCTTACCACAGTCACTCCAGTGCATTCAAGGTATAACTGTCTGATATGATGGCAGGTGCTAAAGTGAATAATTTTCCTTTGGAAGATACAAAAAATGCTCAAGCCATGCATGAATAGGTCCTTTCCAGAGGCTGATAATGGTCTCAATTCAACAATACCGGTGTAAAAAGTACCAAATATAGAATTTTTGCTTGGTTGAGGAAATCAAATCAAAGTTTCCTGACACTTTAAAGGTGTTGTTGATCCCATTTTTTATGTAGATGAATATTTAAAAAAAAAATAATAATACATCCACAGAACCTTTAGAAAGTGAAATGAATCATTTTATAAAATCTGACGGGTCCAAAATGAATGTTTTGTTTATGTCTGTGGAAGATACGATGTTTGGTTCCCACTTCTAACAAGGCTCTGGGTCGTCACTTAATGTGGAAAAAAACAGATAAAGGGCTGAGACGATAGGTGCTTGGCAATGACTTGTTGTGAAGTAAAGGCAATGGCTACATGTTATCAGAAGTTCCTTTAATATCACCTGCCACGCACTGAGGTTTTATACGCGCTCATAAGTCTGAATTTGTTTTGTGGCATGGCATTAAAATGAGCAGTCTGTTTCTCAGACTTTGTAAAATGACTTGTCGCGATGAAGGTGCGTTTTAATAACAACTCAAATCACCGTCTCACTCTCACTTTTGCATGCTTGACTGAGCCATAATTACCACTTAACGTGGGATAGAAGTGAGGTGGATGAGATGGTTGTTTGCACCTCAGGTCACAAATGCCGGGCTGCCTTTCGTGACTACTTGATTAGGTGAAGCTGGAGATCAAACAATCGGAAATTTGGAGGGAAACACTCACTGACCTGTGACACAACAGATGGATTTCCCTGAAATTTCCCTTTCTACACCATTGGCTGTGTATATATATATATATATATATATTTTTATATATATATATATATATATTGTGCTAATTTCTTCTAATTGCTCATAATATTTCTATTATGTGTGTTCACACTGTAATAGTTATTTGATATAGCTTGATGTAATATTAAATCCAGCAATAATGAAAACCATTAATTTCCCTTTATTTTAAAAAGTCAAACTGTATGGTAAAGGAAAGAAATACAATAATTGCATGGTTCTGTTACATGAGATGTAGAGAACAATAAAAGTTCATTGTATGGGGCATTTTAGCCATGACCACTGCTGTTGGACATGGCACATCTCCATCACTTATAATAATGGAGACAGAATCTAAAACTGGCAAAAAAAATATTCAAAGTTGTCATATAATTGGCAAAAATGCAAAATGAGATTACAAAAACAGTTTGCCTTTCAGAGGACCAAGATATCATGGCTACACAGATGGACCTCTGGCAATTAAGAATGACTTCCATGACTAAATATAATAGCTGTGAAATATGCCTCCAAACTGGATAATTTTAAAGGGAACCATCCGTCCAAAAAAAGTCCCCCCTTTGTTACATGGAAGGGGTTTCAATCTATTTAGCTAAATGTGGCACTGTGACCGGCTCCTGGAGGAGAATAAAGAAGAGTACAAGTACTGATTCAGACAGAAAACATGACGGAAAGAAAAACGACATTAAAGCCCTTACATTACAGTTGAACTAGATATTAGGAGGTAGGGAAGAGAGAAGGAAAAAACAAAATACAGGCAGACTTCTGTAACAAGTTGTTCTACTGCATCTATGTTAATGTAAAAGTACAAATCAAGATGGTAGTTATAGCTAGAGGTCCTCAGTCTGCCTCCTCTTCCTCAGACTCCGACTCTGGAAAACAGAAAACATCAATTAACACTGTGCTCAGACATCACTGAGCATTACCACCAATGTCATTTAAACGTAGAATGCAGAATACACAGGGTTACATCGGTTACATCCATTTGTTATTCAGGTTAAATGAGATAAAGCACAAACCCATGGCAGGGTTTTGGAACTTATGGTGGTGGGAGATAAGGCTGGGCAATGATATCGGTCGTTTCATATCTCCAGAATGATATATATCACAATATCGGTCATTTAATATCTCAATAACGATATATATCACAATATAGGTCATTTAATATCTCAATAACGATATATATCACAATATCTGTCATTTCATATCTCCATAACAATATATATCACAATATCTGTCATTTCATATCTCAATAAAAATATATATCACAATATCTGTCATTTCATATCTCCAGAACGATATATATCACAATATCGGTCATTTAATATCTCAATAACGATATATATCACAATATCTGTCATTTCATATCTCGATTAGGATATATATCACAATATCGGTCATTTCATATCTCCATAACGATATATATCACAATATCGGCCATTTCATATCTCCAGAATGATATATATAACAATATCGGTCATTTCAGATCTCCAGAATGATATATATCACAATATCTGTCATTTCATATCTCCATAACAATATATATCACAATATCTGTCATTTCATATCTCCAGAACGATATATATAACAATATCGGTCATTTCATATCTTGATAATATATGTCATGATATAGGTAATTTCATATCTCGATAACGATATTCATTGCAATATATATTGCGATCTAGGTCATTTCAGATCACGATATAGGTAATTTCACATCTCACTAATGATATACATGATGATATAGGTAATTTCATATCTCGATAACGATATATATCACAATATAGGTCATTTCAGATCTTAAAAACAATATAGAGTATATCACCATGTAGATCATTTCATATCTCAATAACGATCAACAGTATATCACAATGCAACATGTTTTCTGCCAATTCAATATATAGTCTATATGAAACAGCCACATGGTAAAGCCTGTTTTTGTATACTGGATCAAATCCTTGACAAATGAAAAGTACTGAGTATTTTCTCATTTGAAGAACCTGAGTGCAAAATGAACATAACAATTTTAAGTAAACTCTAAGAGAAAAAAAGAGATAAATATAGGCCTAGCCTATAGGCCTTGCGATAGAAACAATACAGAAAAATATGTACAACAGACATTTTTATTTAACATACATTATTATATCATATTCCCCAGCCCTAGTGCGAGGTAAAACCAAAAACAGCTTCTGACAAGGGCAGAAAAAAGGAGCCTGTGATGTGCCTACCTTCCTCTGCGTTCTTGAGCCATTCAACAAACTTTTTCATCTGTTCAAGGAAAACGCTCTTTCCTTTGGCGACGTGGGCTTCATTGTACCACTTCAGAATTGCCTCCTCACTCAAGACGTCCGCTACAAAGCGAAAAACAAAAACATTCAAAATACAAAAGAAATGATATTCAACATGACGCCTACAGCACAATATTTCCACAGGTGTTTGAAAAACAAATGTTGCCCGGCAGGTTGAACGATAGCAATTTAAGACAAACTTTTGGTGATAATCTCTGGCCATCTGGCATCATTCACACACAGCTTCCCATTACAAAAATAACTTCTTTTTTTCCCATAAATTTGAGGATAGAAAAAAAAAAACGGCTTTATGGACATAACATAGTTTACCTTTGTAGAGCAGCACAACAATTTTCTGGAAGGCTTTCATGAAGTGGATGTTGTCGTAACAGTACTCCTGGATCTTCAGCAGGAGAGTGAGCTCAGAGAGGCCCTGGGAGGTGAACGCCTTCAACAGTGGGCTGTATTGCTGAGGATGCAAAACAGGGAAAATTAGAGTTGTACAGAGTTCTTCTTTATGCTGATATTATTTTACTGTCAGAAGATGAGGAAGATTTACAAGCAATGCTGACGTGTTGATGACTGGTGTAAAAAGTGGAGACTCCGCATCAATCAAAAAAACACAAGTTATGCAAAAACTGGGCAGAAAAAGGAGTAGCTTTCAGTTTTATGTTCAGTTGTAAACACCTTGAGTTTAAAGATAAACATCTTGGCTTTATCTTAGATGACCTTCATGATCTTGTCTTTTTATGGTGCATCATCGTTCGACTCAGCTAGTTGGGCAGTGGGGGTTTACAGATAAGACCAAAATGATGAATATAAGGTTACAAAAGGTTTCAGAAAAACAAACGAGTCCATAATGGGGCAATTTGACTGTTTTTGGGACATAACTATGCGCCTGTTTTGGCAGCTGATGGTGATATGGGGTGGGACACGTTGCTGGGTTTACCAACCAACATGGTGGCCTTGTCTCCTGGAGGTGACTGGGTCTCGGAAATACTATTAACTAAAAGAATGTGGACTTGAAGAACATTATTTTCAAAAAGCGACAGTGGAGGAGTTTAAATACCAAGTCTGGACTAAATGGAGACTATCACTGGCAGAACTTACTGTTACTTACTGTTTATTTAATAAAGATTACAAATGTAAAAAATATTTTGAATATCATTTCCCTTAAAAATCAGAGGTCACTATGTGCACAGTTAAGATGTGGTATATTATCACTATATATTGGAACAGGAAGATATAGAGGTGTAATTGAAATCTGTCTACATTGTGAGCTAGAAATTCATTTTATTTAATTTTGTCCTTTATAACATGATTTACGACAAACAAATTAAAAAGGTTCATGTTCCTGGTTTAGATTTGATTGGAGACTGGAGCCTTCATTGAATATGTTTTTGATCACGTTTTTGCATTTGCTGAATATCCTCCTCAAGCATGGGATAAGAGGAGAAAAGTAACATACAATAGATAAATTCCTCAGACTCTTACGCCCTTTTTTGTCATGATTGGATTTGTGCATGTGTCTCGTGCTTAGGGGGCTGTGTTTGGATATCTGTGACTGCTTATCTGTTGTATTTTCATTGTGGGATGTACCCTGGAGCATTATTTGTGGGAGGTTCACATTGCGATTATGTCTGGATGATGTTTAATTTTATGTTTGGATGACGCTGGTGTACTCTGCTGTTAGATGCTGGCAGTCTAACATGCCGGAATGTTTGTTTTGTTATTGGTTAATGTGTTTGAATAATCCCATGAGGGATGGGTTATGTAAATGACTGGACACGAAAACAAATTATTCATTCATTCGATAGGATTCTGAATTCTTATACTACTGCTGGGGAAGTGGCTTTGGGTTAGTAAATCAATTATCTTTTCTGCTAAGTTCAAATCCTACGGCAGCCTGGATTTTCTTTTTTTAAACATCACAATGTAAGCGTGAAATCTGTATGTTTCTTAGATGTATGAGTCAAGGAAGAGCAGAGCGGTAGAACAGAGTTGTCACCTTCAAAAGTTTGATGGCTTGTTCTGTGACCAGCTCCTCCTTCTTGTTCCACTCCACGGAGCTCATTACACTGAACCAAATTAGTCCAATCATCGTCTGCTCCGAGATGTTGTTCTTCTTGATTTCCTCTCGGACGTAGGCGATGATCTGTAAGACCCGAGCCCAGAGATGGAACACCACATTATTGGCAAAGCAGGCAAACCGTGGCCAGCATACTCTGAGGCTTATTGCTTATCAAACCCTGCAGAAGTCTGAGGTATGTGAATCCTGGCAGGATAGAGAAGCTTGCAGGAGCAGATAATATGTTGAGGTTGAGTGGATTTCAGCAACTAGTCATTGATTCACTGCATGCTTTGCTCCAACTCAAAACAAAAGGGGGGCAGAGGTTAAGAAGGAAGCAATCATAAGTGCCACCCTAAGTGGTGTGATACATAAAATGGGACTCAGTTAATGTAAAAGCAGCTGAAAAACAAACAATGCTTACATCTTTCAGGGGGTCCCCGCGTGACATCTGCTCCTCAAGCTCTTTCTGCAGTTCCTTGCGAGCACCTATGGACTGCTGGTTTCTGGCAAAGTCTGAAAGCTCCTTCAGTCCGGCGTCTGAGAAGTACTTTGAGAAGTGCTCACAACTGCGCTTGTTGGCAGGGAACAGCTCCTGAAAAAGCACACAGTCAAATATTGAGGCAGACCTTGTTCAGCCAGGCAAGCCCTCTTCAGCAAATCAGACACATTTGTTCATGAATTGCCTGAACGCCGGATGCCACAATAGCTTGGCACTCTGTTAAAGTCATGCAGATTATTCATGTTATTTTCATCAAACAACCTTAATTAGAGTGCACACAGACGGCTGACCCTTACTGCACTTGAGCCTTTTAACGATTTTGTATTAGAGATGCCATTCTCACCATGAGCCGGCTGTCCATGCCAACCTTTCGGAGACTGGCAGAAACAGAGTTGATGTCCTTTTCAGAAAGCCAGGATTTGAAGAGTTTTACAGCGAAGCATGCTGAGACACCTGAACAAATGCATAAAGATGCGAGTCAGCTGTTGCTAACAGACCTGCCAGGATAAAGTTAGGCCTGAGTAATACGTCAGTAAACAGCTCCACAGGATGTGACTAGACAGGTTTTAACGTGAACAGTACCTCAAACAACAAGTTTGCAGTCAACTAAATAAGTTGGCACCACAGGTTAAATATGTATATATTAGGGCTGTCAAAGTTAACATGATAATCACACAAATTCTTTTTAATGCTCCTAATTTCTTTAATGCAACTTGCAATTTTTAGGTAGTAAAGGGCTCAGTTTTAAAGCTATATACTGGCATCACATGACATTAAAAAACCTAAGGTATCCATTGGTACAGGCCTTGTCATACTAGCTTGTTGAGAAGGAGGTTAAAAAAAACTTGAGCTAAATTTTAATTTCTGAACAATATTTATCATTGTTTTCTGTTGTTAACTGATTTCAAATAATAAATATATATTTACATTTGCATAAAGAAATCATATTTACCCACTCCCATGTTGATAAGAGATTAAATCTCCCTATTAACTATTTTAATTGATTGACAGCCCTAGTATATATATCTAAAAACATATAATATGATTTACAGTAAGTGACACCATTTGCAAATGTGAAATAGTCAACAGCTCTAATCTACCTCTCTGTCTTTATGGTCCTGAACCACTGGGACCAACTGGAGCCATTCAGAAAATAGTTTTTTCATTGATGAGCAAAAGACAAATCGCTGACCAGTATATCAGGTCAAAGCAATGCAAAATTTCCCAGTGGCATCTGCATCTTTTTCCAGACATTATAAATTCATACTCCAAGCAACAAGTTAATCTAATGTCCCATTGAGTATGTTTTTTCTTGGTCCGCAAAAATGTTTGTTTGGTTATGCATTTATGTACGAAAAAATGAAAAAATAATGAACAAAAAAAACTCAAATATTAATGTCAGTACTGGTTGGGCTGTAGTTTCATCAGCTGCCCTTCGTTGGCGCTAGTTCTCTGAGTGCAGCCTGGCCTGTCAGTCAGTAAGACAGTTTGCATGTGTGTATGGAATCAAGCTGTGGGCATTTGTGACTGCCAACTAACTAACCCAACTGTTCTTACACTACTGTGTTTCAGAAAAATACAAAAATACAGGCACTTATTTCGATTTCGAGGTAAGTATTTAACAAGAGTAAAACCAAAGGAAAAAAAAATCACAAAGCATCTAGCCAATATTAAATGTACAATGTGGCTTAGTAAGAGTGCCAGCGACGTCATTAGTCACCTCTCACATTTAGTGCTCATAAATGAACAATATGATTTTAATAGTGATTATGCAGCGCAGAAGCAATTCAGTTTCCTTGACTGAATGACTCAGAAATCCTGAGATTTAAACAGCATTTTATATTCTTGAGGCATCTTTCTCAGATGCTACGGATATCAGACATGACTGTTGGCATCTACTGCTTTCCCGTTATACTCAACTGTGTGTGTCTGAGTTTGTGATGTTTTATTCTGTAATGTTATGCTATGTTATTCTGTGTGTGTGTTTTGTCTTGTCCTGTTAATTCTTGCATGGTCACATTGTAAGTGTGTCTGTAGACCCCAGGACGAATAGCTGCTGCAATGCTGTAGCAAATAGGGATCTTAATAAACTAAACTAAACTAAACTAAACAACTCTGAAATAAATTGGTTGTTTCATTGCTCCATTATGTGTGCACTAGATCTGGGGTGGGCTGTCCAGTTTGCAGCTTTTTCAACAATAAACAACGATTTCACTTCTTATTTCCAAATATGTGGAAGTGATTCATGATCTGTTCCTGGGTAGTGCCTGGTTAGTGTCTCACCACTTGCTGGCATGATTGGTCTGCTAGTTATAGACTAATAACTGTAAAGCATTTATGCACGCATAAGGATGTAAATTTATGTTGTTTTTATCCTTGAATATTTTAAACTGTTAGGATATCACAGAGAAGAAGGAAAGGGAGAGTGACATAAAAAGGAAAAGCAACAGTGGATGCTGTTTTTAAAAATAAAAAAAAAAATCCATCTTTTAGAGACGTAAGGGGAATTAGAACAACAAAAAACTGGTTTATATTACCTTGGGACCTTATTTTAGAAACAATGAACAGCACACCTACGAGGCAGAGAAGTAAGTACCTTCTTTGACTAGGTTCTCATTGAAGAGGCTGCTGAGAATGGCTGCAGAGAGATTGCCATTGGCCAGCAGAATCCCTGTTAGCATGGCTAGCTTGTTGCGCTCGGACTCTGTGAAGCCCTTGAGAAACAACAGCAGCTGCCAAACAGAAAACACATAAACACAATCCTGTAAGCTGAACTGAGTCAGATAAACAACATTTTACATTTGAGTTGGAATAACATGGTCATGAATTCAGAAACTTGACCAGGACAGGCACTGTGTGTTGCTGTAAAGATGCCTTGAGGAATGGACAAACCTTTTTAATCTCCTCCTGAAAGCCTTTCTCCAAGTATTTGTAACGCCTGATGAGCTTGTTAAAGACCTAAAGGTGACATAAAACATGTTTTACTATTTGTAATTACTGAAAAAATTGATTCTTAAAGGGCGACTTTGGTATTTTTCAACAAGGACCCTATTTTCCCATCTTTTTACATTAGGGACAACAATTTTTGAAACTTGTCCAGTAGGGAGAACGGTGTAACCGGTAGCTATGAAACAAGCTGTGACAGGCTCAGACTGTTACTAAACGTGTCTGACAACATTATGGAAAGGACCCAATAGAGAAAAACATGGGAAAATAAAGTCCAGGTTGAAAAAACCCCCAAAACAAAGTTACTATTAAACTTCACTGTGATTACAGTGAACACTGAGCAGGGATTTAATGGTATTCACCTGGGCGTATGCCTGCATGGTCTCCATGTCCTCTTGTGCTTTGAAGAGACAGAACTCCGTGCGGGTCACCTCATCTGACAAGGTACCCCCTGGGGCTGAAAAGAAACACATTTTCTTCATTTTGTGAGTCGTATTTTGTATGTTGACAAATGAAGACTGTGAAAGCTTTCCTGGGTGCTATTAGTCTCACGGCACATACACTGTTCAGTTGTTTAATGTACGAAGTACATATGAATGAGAGTCCTGACTCTTACCCAGCATTCCACCAGCCACCAGGATGTCGAATAGAGTCTCAGCATAGCGTCGGTAGTCAAGCTTGGCGCCAGAGGCATCAAGGAACTTTGTGACGGCTTCCAAATCAGATCCAGATTGGTTCAGACCTTGTACGATGCTTTCCTGAAACTGGGAAGGGTCAAACCTCTCCTTTTCATCTGTTGAAAAGACAGATATTTACTTGAGTGTATTCCTGCCAGTTTCTTATGACATTCTAACAGACATGTCCAGAACCACAAGTCACATATTCTCTTCTTTGCATTTCAGTCCTACAATAGAAGCACATTTATGTCAAGTTTCAGTGTGTGCCTACTCTTCATTGCAAATGAAAAAAAATCACCCTTTAAAATATATATATTAACCGTAGGGCTGTCAACATTAACGCGATAATAATGCGTTAATGCAAACTTGTTTTAACCCTACTAATTTCTTTAACGTATTAACACAACTTGCGATTTTTAGCTTGTAGCGGGCTCATTGTAAAACTAGAAAACCCGAGGAATCCATTGGTTCCAACCATGTCATACTAGCTTATTGCTACAGAGATTAAATAACGCTCCAAATGTATGCTAAATTTTGGCGAGGAAAAACTGGCACGGCCATTTTCAAAGGGGTCTCTTGACCTCTGACCTCAAGATATGTGCATGAAAATGGGTTCTATGGGTACCCACAAGTTTTCCCTTTACAGACATGTCCACTTTATGATAATCACATGCAGTTTGGGGCAAATCATAGTTGAGTCAGCACACTGACACACTGACAGCTGTTGTTGCCTGTTGGGCTGCAGTTTGTACATTTGATCAGATAAAAAATGTGCGATTAATTGTGATTACATATTTTAATCAACTGACAGCCCTAATTTATGACACAAGAGTTTTGGGCAGACACATATCTTTAGTATGCAAAATTTCGATTAAATGTGGTGAATATCTAGCCAGAGAACACATGACCATGTTTTTCAGTGACCAAACCTTACAGTCATATTCTGCATCTGTGATTGTAAGCAAGTTAAAATGTTGGATGGAGAAGTCAGTATTACCTAAAAGCTGAAAGACAATCAAGCAGATGCTCTTTGTGAAACCTGATGGAGACCATCTTGTTTGATAAACCTACCAGCAGGGACAATCCAAACAAGATCTATTTAATCCTAGTGTGCAGAGCCCTGTGTTACTCACCTCTTTTTCTGGTTTTGAAACGCTGGCCTGTTAGCGTAGGCTTCTGCTGCCTTTGATTACTCATAAAAGACACTCTGGAAGACAAAAGGGAAAGGAAATAAGATCATTAGGACATTTAATTAAAATTATTTTCTATTTCTCTTTATCTATGATGCATTAGGGGAAAACGGTTAGGCTATACACATGGCAGAAAACAACTATTACAGCCATCACCTATTGCTTAAGCTTATTTTACAACTGAAAATATAGTCGAACATAACATTCAAGGGTGAAGGTCATTTTAAATTGGCATCATCAAATTAAAACGCACAGTTAGCACAGTGAGCAGCCTGGCATATTTCAGAGGGCCAGTCCCGGCAATGATCCTTGACTGCTAGTAATACATTACCAACATGATAGTAACTGTGTAACAACAATCTTAGACGTTTGATTATCGCTTTTCACTGGTATGATACGATCTATCAAACGGCGTGATGTTAGTTGACGCTACTAATTGTCTACATATTGGTTAGGCAAGATCTGGCAAAATGGCATAAACTGACACTAGCTAGCTAAGCATGCTAGGTTAGCTAACTACGATCGGCCTGACGCAGTGCCTCGGTAAACTTAAATATATAACGATCGCTGTATTACACGAAACAAAAAGAAACAGAAACTCACCGAAATCCTCTTTATGAGCAAAAACAGTCCGTAAAATAAAAACTAGTACCACTGGATTCCAGCTACGTGCAACGGTCACAATCAGCTCCAGGGAAGAGGAAAAGTGTAGACCCCACGGCGCATGCGCATTTACATTGTAAGTGGGTCATTACACTTGCGTGTGGGGGGACTCCAGTTCACAAACTGTTAAAAACTGAGAAAATATTGTCGAAATTAAATAACCATGGTTATTTTTTCAACTTAAAAATATATATAACATATTATTGAATTTACTCTGTGCTTATTATGCATAATAGAGCACTATAAAGTAAATCCTTGTAATTAACCCCCCCGTCCCGTACAGTTGGAAGTCATTTTGTGTAGTTAACGGGTCAATGAATACGCACAGAGCCGCACAGACCGATCTGCGCAAAGCTGATGTGTCAGCGCTAAAACGGTGAATGGTGGACACGTTTCACAACCGGAAAACAAACTGGACAGGGTCAGTTTCCCGGCCCTCAGAAATGCGTTGAAACCATATACCGTGTGCTGAAATATGTTTTTATATCTAAAGTATATACGTATCTATTTAAACAGTCTATAGTTCGACCTAATGTAATGACACACCGAGAGTTAGAGGGTTATTATTAAATAATGGGTCAACAAGTCGTTGCTATCTAGCATTAAGACACAGGAGGGGGTTGTTGTGCTGTCGGGTGGATGGCTATCTGTCTACGGGATGATGGGAAAACTTTGATGCTGCGTTATCATTCACCTCGTAATTCTTGCTTCTGCCTCCAACTTTAAACATGTTTGGTTTGATTAATTATTTTCCCCCCTTTCAGTCGAAAATGCAAATGTTTGCTTTGTGACTGATATCATTTTCCCCACATATACTAAACATTTTTTTTAAAATCGACTTTACCACAAGTTATGAGCCCATTCATCCGTCCCACACCCATCATGTATTCATTCATTTTCCACTAGTCTTTTTTATACTCTAATTTTCTTTTTCAAACATACTTTTATTGCAAATTACTCATGAATTATACATCTACAATTTATGCAATATTTGGAATAGTATCCTTATAAGCAGTATATATAGGTGTACGTAATAGGTGTATGTAGATGTGAATGTGTGTATGTATGTGTATATAAGCTTTTCTTCTTCCTTTCTCCTCAGTTACAGTTTCAAGATTGTTTTCATATATGTAATTTACAGTTCATACTTACAACAGTTCATAAACAAACTATACACAAAAGAAAACATCAGCATTAGAAATAAAAAAATAAAGAAATAAGTATAATAATAATAATAATAATAACGATAATAATAATAATAATAATTATTATTATTATTATTGTTATTATTACTAGTAGTAGTAGTAGTGGTAGTAGTGGTAGTATTATGAATAATAATACGACCACTACTACTACAACTAATAATAATAATTATAATAATAATAGGTTGGTAGGTTGGATGCTGCATTCAGGTTTGTACCTTAGATTACTTTACATATACCATGGATACTTTTGGATAATTTTCTAGTAGTCTTTTCTCGTTTATAAGAAAAGATCATCATCTGGCCAAAGGAAGGTGGGTTAGGGGCACAGGGCACAATATTCAAGAGTTGGCTGGTGTTTGGTAAACGGTTGATGAGCTTAAGTTTATGGAAAGCTTTTATGTCCAAATAATAATGCTAATAATCTTTATTTATATAGCACTTTTCAAAACACAGTTACATAGTATATTACAATAAAACAGAAGACATTTAAAACGCAAGGATAACGAAATTTACTTAAAGCCAATAGTTAAACACATAAAAACCCGGAGGGTAAAACAACTGAAGTGTCATAAAAATCACAGAAAAGCAATTCTTTAAAAGAAAATCACGTGGGGAGTCATAAAGAGCGCTCCATGTGGCTAAAATAAAACATCACAGAAACACCAATATTTCCGACAACATTTGAAGGCATCACAACCCCACCTCCCCCTCCGCGCTGGAGGTGATTAGGGGACGCTGGACGAGCCCAGAGACGCCGCTCCAGCCACTCCCTACGCCCGGCGGACCCTGCACTCTCAAGTCCATCCAGAGCTCCATTCAAAGTGCTGAGAGCCCCACATGAGAGCCACGTTCAGCCGCATCCAGCTCAGCGGACACGAGTTAAAGTAAAGGCAGCGGAGAAGGGCTTCAGGAGCCGCTCCACACTGGCAGAATCACCTCTGGGATCATACTTTTGTCCGTGGAGTAGATTTAGGACGAGAGGGAGCAACTCTTGCAGAGATAAAGAGGCAAGTTTGACATCTTCTGCTACACATAGATGCTGAAAATATAACAACCGTGAGTCCTTTCTGGTCGCTTAGCTCATATTTATTACACTGTTGCACTCGCTGCAACTTTTCTCCAAAGTTAACTTTGCATTGTCTGCTTCCCAACTCATTCATTCCTCCTCACTTCGTGCTGGAGGGGGTTGGGTTTTTGTTTATCTTTCTTTTTCTTTGTGCACGGGTTGCAGTGTTTGGAAGATAAAACCAGTATATCAGAGTTTAGCTTCGCTTTTTGTCTCTTTCTTTCTTAACTCCAACTAATGTTCATTTATTTAAAAAAGTGTGCTCGCTAATTGCATACATCTGTGAGCTTTTACGCACCATCTTTGCAATAGTGGAGAGTGAAACTACTGCAGACCAACTCAGAGGACAGCAGCAGATGTGTCAACCCTGAAAACTCACCCAGTCTTTTCAGATCTATAATGTGAATGGAAAGCTGTCCTTGAAATGGGCGTTTTCATCACTTGTGCAGGGCTAAATGAAAACAGCAAACTCTGACCTGCACTCAAAGACATCCTATTTAATTACAGGGATATCCTTACATTGTGTACCCTATGATCTGTGGATATCTGTACAGCAAGAAAAGTCTGCTTTAAAGTGACTGAAAGTGGGTTTACCCTCCAGTCGCCCCTGGTTTTAAGAGATCTCTTAATGCTGCTGCTGCCGACTGGAATAAATTACTGCTCAGCATGGACTGCATGAATAAAACTATTCACCTCTCTGAGAAACATCCCAAAGTTCCTTCTTGTCAGAGCTGACCTGGTTTCTTTCTGCTGGGATCCCCCGTGGGAACCTATAAAATCAAAGAGGAATGCCTTTATGGGAGGAAAAAAGTGTAGTATATGTAGGAAAAAGCTGCATCATGCTACAGTATAAACACTGTGGTTCCCTCAGATAAAAGGGAGCAGACAAATGCTGCTGTAAAATCACCAGTGGATGCATGTAATGTGAATGAATTTAATGTGTCTGCATTTTCTAATTGGAAACAGCAACTGTGAGTTTTTCAAATGTGAGTCAAGGTCTGCCGAAACTGCTGGTTTTACTCAGTCTAAGCCCAAGTTTTACTGTGACTTTTTTAGTTCAGCACACACCACACATTTTCCGTATGAAGACATTAAAGCAGCAGAGCTGTTATTGTGATTATTGTTATTGCTTTTTATAAAACGGTCACTATATCTTGACAGTAGTGCATGAGACAGGTAATCTGAAAAAAAAATCATGTTCCTCTGTGTCCTCCGGTGCTCCTAATGGCATTGGCAAGATTTCACAGACCAGAGGAAAACAACCAATCGGAGCCGAGCTGGAGCCTTTCCGTCTTTGAGCAGCTGTCAATCACTCGCAAACTCCGATCAAACGGTCAAACTAGGCAGCGCTGATCAAATATGAATCAATATTCTTTTACTGTAATATCTGAGGCATGAAATAATTCTTGCCTCAGATATTTTCAGAAACATCTTGTAGTTACTGTTTAACTGTAAAATGAGAAAACTTGTGACCCGGCAGCCATGTTAAGGAGCTGTCAATAGGAGCGCTCTGTCTGAAATGACCTGTGATTGGCCAGTCTCCTGTCATGGGCTAGAACACTTGAGTTACAATATGCTGAAATGTTGTTATGAAGTTTTTGCCCATTGATGCCAAAAATGTTTAATGCTTCTAACGTGTTTGGCCATAACTGATTAAAAACATGAATTCAATGGAAGTCTTTCAAACTCACAGTCTTGTTATGCTTTCAGTGTTCTAGCTTGTTGCTTGCCTTTTGATGGGTTTGTTTTCATGCTTGGCACGACTGCATCTTTTCAACTTCTTATTCCATCTGTGAACTTAAAATCCCAAGAGGATCAGATAAGACCTTTTTTAAAAAACAACAACAAAGAAACAAAATGGATCGTGTCTTTCTCTTTGTGGTGTGCCACCCCTGTTGGCTAGAGTCTCAGTCGCAAAGCCAGATGGGAACTTTATTACCCGCTCTGATCAAACAAACAGTGATGTAAGATGACTGTGAAAGGTAGTGTGTGGTAAGCCTTCAGAGTTGCACACAGAGACTCCTGGAAAAAGTAACAAGCGTTTAGCTCAGACTTGGAAGGCGTCAGTGTGTGGGACTGTTGGCTTCTCTAGTAGCTCTCCTCAGTGTGAGCTAGTTGGCTGGCCTGCTTTCAGTTGCATCAGTTTTTTTTTTTTGTTTTTTTTTAATGTGCCAAAAGCCTCCATCATGAACACTGCTGGGTGAGATGGTCTAATGTGTTGTATATAGAGGACCAAAGTCCCCCAGCCAGTGCCATGGTGATGAATAGTGTTTGCACTTGTCTGCCCGTGCAGCTTAGCGTAGTGAGGCGTGCGTCTTGTGTTAGCCCTGCATCAACAGTGGTGGACCGTGGCTGACTGGACCATGAAAAGCCTTCAACAGCCTCGATTAAAGGAGGATTTTCTGACGCCGTGGAGCATCCAAAGTCCTGTGACTGATATGTTGTTGCCTCATCAACTTTGTGATACACCAGATCCCATTTGTGCTTTTTCCTTGTTGCTTTACTTTGGAGTTGAAGGGGTACAAATCACACATTGTAGTCAAGTCCACCATCCTAACAAAGAATTTTCCCTTGTGCTGTTTGACTCAGAACATTTTCCACCCATTCAGTTTAACTGCTTAAACTCTACATCCTCAGTCTCCCCGTGGAGCTGGAGTAATAACACTGTATATATTCATTTTGCTCACTGCTGCTTTGTTAAGTTCACTACAGCTGCTTTCTCCATTCACTTATGGCAAACCAAGCCAGACCAAGTGTTTGACAGCCTGTTGTGCAGACGACGCCGGAGCTGCTAATGCAGAGCAGTCAGGGGAACATTTGAGTGTAGTCATGAACTACAACACAGTGAAAAATGGTAACCTTGCAGGGTTCTCCCATGTGCATTTATTTGATAGCTGATAAGTGGTTCGGCCACTTTAGAGCTATTGTTACTCGTAAAGTGCAACAGCTCAGACCCTGAGGGGCGAAAAGAAGAGTGTTGGCCATATTAATTGTGCAAACTAGAGAGTCCACAGGCAGGATTTTTATATAACTCTCTCCTGTTAAAGCTTTACAAGTGGACTGTGTGCTTAGATATCAGTATGCTTTATGTTCTGAAGGTAATGGCATTTTACAGGACTCAGACAGTTGCCTGACATTGGAGCCATTTGGAGCTGCGAGTGTGAAAAAGTGCCCAGTACAAAGTTAACTGCTACTTGGAGTCATTGTTAAAGGCTCATAGCTTTCACCTGATCTAGTCTATCCACAATATGTTAATCACTCTTGGTCTTTGCGGTGGGTTTATACTACAAAGGGAAATAAGTATCCATAAAGGCCCCAACACTCCAACCTAACAGGCTGATGAAGGCCACCAGTTGCGTTGCCACATGTCTTGGCCAAAAAGTTGCACATAAACACACCGCACAGACTACATCCAAAGACCAACTACCCTTTACTTGTTTGCTTGACCAACCCCCCAACTTTGGGGGATTATTTTGTGATCATATGGGACCTCACTGCTCATATTAAGAAGGCAATAAAGACAGGCAAACACATCAGATAGTTGTTCCTATCTGCATGCTTGATGGATTCATTTTGGTATTTTTGTCATTTTGATAACCATGTACTGCAAATCAACCAGTCTCCCTGTTGTTTGAGCTGTATTGTGAATAAAGCATGGTGTTTGTTTGGGTTACAGGTTTATGTTTAACCAGACTTGGAGGTTGTGTGGCATGGAAAGTCTATTCAACTCGCAAAAAGCGTGAGCTTTTGACAGAAGACAGAAATCATCAACTCAGCAGTCATTAAGTACAAGTTGTTCCGAGAGGTTTTCAGTTTGTTCAGTTTTAGTGTGCCGGCATGTGGAGTACCAGTTTGCTCCCACACACAGATCTGCACCTGGAGCGGTGTTGAGGACTCTTGATTCCAGGTCACTTTCTCAGGCAGCAGCTCGCTCTCTGCCCCTCTAAACCTCCGTCCTCTCCGTTCTGGCCCAGGCCCGTGGCCCAGGCCCGTGGCCCAGGCCCGTGGCCCACTGCTGCTCCGTTAGGGAGGGCTCTAACCTCCTTCACCGCCAGCAGCTTTTGATGTTGTGACTCTGCTGCCCCCCTGACAAGGCCGACTCGACCTGCGGGGAATTTTACGCTATTACGCTGCATAAAGCGTTTTATTATCATTTGTTTGCACATAGACGCTCCTGTGTTCTCAAACAAACGCTCCCAAGGTAGAATGACGCCAATCATCTCACACAATACCCATTTGCTTTCTCACAGACCACATGTCACTGTAGACAACGAGCTTGCTTTGTTGATGAAAAATGACCATTTCAAAATTGATAGCCACCCTGAGCCTCACCCTAACACATAACAGTTGGTTTACTGGCTCCCCTTTTTGTATTCTCACTAGTACTTATGTGTTCTGCATGCATATGAATGCCTGTCTGGTCATTGACCTGTAGTAGAGTGACTTTTCTCTTTGCTAAAGGACAGGAAAGAGCACGTGGCCTGGGCCTTTAAATAATGTATGTACATTTAATGGTGTTTTTTTCATGTTGTCCTCATAGCTTGATCTGGGAAATCTAGGTCAATGTCAGCGTCAGGAAGCAAAGTGTGTCTCATAATATTGGTGGCATGCATTGAAATCCCAGGTCCTGCCCACCCATCACATCAAATCTCTCATGCATGCTTTATTTTTCTTCTAAATACAGCACTTTAATCTGTGGGAATTATGGATCAAACTCAAATTTAAGATTAAATTCTGCAATTTGTACTGTATGCCATATGTAGGAACAAATCAGTGACTCAGTAGTGTCCTTCTCCTGACATTCAAGGTGCTCCAGTTGATTTATCCTGCATACTGCACATTGTGTGACATTGAGGGGAGGGAGGAGGGCTGTTTAGCGCCAGCAGCAGGTAGTCTGTTTAATTTATATTGCAAATATCAGAGGGTGACTAATGGCAGAGTTGTACCAGGATGTCCTGGCAAAAAGTAATTATTAGAGAGACACTTTCTAGATCCAGATCTAGCCATTTGAGTGATGTTGTTTTTTTAACAGAATTAAATGTTTTTGATGCATGAAGTCAGAGATTAATGTGCCAAACTTAAATGATGTGTAAACGTCCATCTGCCACACACAGGCACTGTGCCAGTCAGGTTTTGGAGATGTGGATCCAGACGAGGGTATTTGACCACAAGTTTCGCAACATCACTGATTCATGAGATTTAGATTTGAGATTAATAGCAGCTAAACCATGTGGGCACATGTGATGCTTACCTCCTTAGCATGCATCAAAGAGATTTAATCAATCTCTCTGATGCATTTTGCATCAGAGAGATTGATAAAGCGGGACTCTTCTAATCCAGTTAGTTAGAGGCATTTGCCAAAGGTTCATACTAGGGTCACTTTCATTTAGACATTTAAATAAAATGAGTGCTTTTAAAAACGAAAAAAATCTAAAATAATAAGTGGGATTTTTTTGTGTCCTTCATGTGTACATTGAGATGAACCACCACAAAAAGCATTTTTACCAACATAGAGTGGTTCATCTCTCTACCACTCAGCAGTGAGGATAATCCCCTGAGTTTAATCAAGGCTGTCAGGTTTTTTTCCTTTGGATCCAGTACAACAGTTAACAGCAGGCAGCAACTCTTATTAATGGGATTGTGTCACTGGCTGCCTAGAAGCCACTTCCAAATGTGGGGTAGTGGGTTATCAGCCGAGGAGCTGAGGGCACGCAGCAGCATCCAGGCTGCAGACAGATACAATATGTTGTTGGTCGCGATGGCACAGGCACTGCAGTGACATGGACCCGTACTGTCCTCCCCCGGGTCATTATGGCCTTCAGCATCTGTTTTCACTGAGCAGTCTGCGATGTCCTTTAAACTCCTGTTTGTTCATACCAGAGCAGACTCAGCACTTTCACTGCAGCATGTCTATGCACTCACTGTCAGCCAGCAAGTTTCCAGCAGCTTTCTAGTGAACTACTTTGTAGCAACTGGCTTGACCAGTATTGATTGTGGCCGGCCTATACACACATCACCTGACGCTCTGGATGATGATTTATATGTAAGGTATATAAATATTTGATTAAAATAGGAATCTGTCTATTTAAAGGGGACATATCATGCTCATTTTCAGACTCATATTTGTATTTTGGGTTTCTACTAGAATATGTTTTCATGTTGTTGTTTTTTTGTTTTTATATGCTTGATTTTTAATAATAGTTTACATGCAGAAATGTAGTCAGTCAATACTTAATTTAATTTGCTAAGAGATGCGGCCTTTCAAAGTAGTGCTACGATGTTGGTTGCTACAGTACAGGGACTGTGATAAATGCAGCTCTTGCTGTTCTGACTCATATTTTCTGCATATGGTGGCATGTTCTTTATACTATGACAGTTTTCCTAAAATTACATTTAAAGAAAATCTCAATATATCACCTTGCTTACAATATAGCCATACACAGCCTTAGTTTGTAGATTGGTAGGTACTCCAGATACTCAGATATATGTGCACAAGTACTGAAAAAGTGAGTTTTTCATGATATGTCCATTTTAAACTAATGTAATACTCCCTGTTGTTGTGAGATACAAAAAAACGTGGACTGCTGTAGCAAAGCATTATGAAGCCCCATGGACAACACATGTCGTGAGATCACAGAGCAGGTGATTTCTTCCCTCCAGCGATTCAGCAAGTATGTGGGAAGGAAATATCTTGATTTTAAAACTGCATTGCAGACAACCGGAGCAGCTGGTAGACATGAGCCGGAGCTGGGGATGTTTTGGCACAGTGCCATCGGACTAGTCGGCGGGCACAAAGTAACAGACCTCACTGGACTGTGGGTTGAAAAGTAAGGAAGTATTTCTCCCCCTGCTTCGTACACGATGCTACTGAGTCGAGATCGAGCTGTTCCGGCCCTTTTTTTAAAAATAAAATGAATTGCTAAAGAGCATCACTCATTTTACAACATTCCTTCCCTTCCGTCTCAGCCCGCCTTTCAAAGATTTGTTCAAGCTGAGTGTGAGAGTGAGAGTAGTTTTGGAACTGAGTCTTCTTACCTCCCACTAAGAGCTGGGCAGCTTCTTTATGGGCCAATAACATTGTGCCCTGCAGGGGAACAGAAGCCAGGGGAAAAGTGAAGTGGAAATCAACGCAGGGAATCAGTTTTTTTTTTTTCCAAGAATGTCATGCTGCTCCAAAGTTACTGCTAAAAGTTGATTTGACAGCTGATAGAGGGTTATGTCTTGGAGACAAAGTGAGGGTTTTGTGCTGAAAATGTTTGCGTTGTCCTGTTTTGGCTGTCGGCCAATTGTTTCGGATCACATACTGTATTATCCTCTGATCCAGTTGTTTAATCCCCAGTCACGAACTTCACACGCCACATCTGCGGCTGCATTATCAGATATTTGTATGACATTAATCCATGCAGAACATTTTATTTTCCCCACAGAGTGTCATGTGTCAGCTAATTTTGGGCTTTTTCTAAGTATATCTAACAGTGTGTGTTATGTAGCTTATTCTGTACCAACCAGTTTCTGGATATGCAAAAAAAAAAAAAAAAAAAAGACTGTACTAATAGAGCAGTGTACAATGGGTGATTACATGGCCTCAGCTATCAGTCTGTTGTGGACAGCCTGTCACAACAGCAGACTTTGGGTTTTTGGTGCATCAAAGCCCTGTATCAAGGCCCTGAATGTGTCCTAGGCCCCTCTTTTATCCCCAGCCCTATAGCGTTGGGATTACTGTCCCAAAGGAGATGGGAGGCAACGCTGGACTGAAAACTGCCACCCCCAGCAGTGTCTTTGTCACGGTGCCCTCCAGCCCAGATCCTTTACCGGCCACAAACATTACACTGCTGCCACAAGCAAGAGGGCTGCAGAAAAACCCATGAAGCAGTTTTATTTCTTTGATTTATAAGAAGCCCCGAAACAGGAGCAGATTCCAGCTGAGCAGACACCCAAAGGTCAAGGGCAAAGTTCCTTAGTTATGTAACAGCCTTTGGGACATTCTCTCATGCCACGGGAAGGAATAGCCAATCACAAGGCCCCGCTCCTCCCCTGGAGTCGAACCACTGCTGTACAAACACATCCACCCCGGAGTTTATTTGCATTGGCTAAGTTTAGGATTGTTTATTTTCTGATCGGAGAATGCCTCTTATAAAACTTTGTCGAAGACCTCACAAATAATGGACATAAAACATATGCAAGGCTGATTTTTAAAAGATATTTTAAATCATGCATTGTTTATATGAGTGCTTGGCAGGTTTCTTCTTCACTGGCTTTGCTGGCTGATCGTTCCGTTTATCTGCACATCTGCCACTGCCTGTCGATCAGCATGATGGCATGACTTACACCGCTTGAGTGCTTGCGTGTGTGCTTCATGTGTGTCGTGTGTGCAGGATACAAACAACACAGGGGCCCACTCATGGAAACGCTGGGTTTGTTTGAAAGTTAAACAGGTCATAATTCCCTCTCTTTTATCCATTTTATAGAGCCATAAAAGTGTCCTTCAAATAACTGGATTTATTCAAGTTTCTTGCCAAATTCTCCATTTTACAAGATTACATTTGAACGTATTATGATAACATCAGAATTTACTTTCACCTAATACTTTTTACAGAGCAGAGTCTGAACACATCATAATGAGAATCAATGGTAGCTCCCTTGTTGGAATCAGCAGGACGAGAGCTAATGTGGCTGGTGAGAAGCACAGTCCTGTATGGAGCTAACCGCTAGCGTTAACTAGCTCTCATCTTGCCAATTTCAACACAGATTTGTTGTTCGCAATGTAGCATTATAAGGGAGAAAATATGATGTGATGTATCTCTTTGTCCTTCTTGATTTCTGTGCAGGGGGGACATTTGCAGCCAAGATGGAGGTGAAGACGTCACTTCTAGACAACATGATCGGGGTTGGTGACATGGTCCTCCTAGAACCCCTGACTGAGGACTCGTTCATCGAGAACCTGAGGAAGCGCTTTGACCACAGTGAGATCTACGTAAGTATACCAACATGATTGTATCAAGTGTGTTGTACTAGACTCTTCTGCTCTTTCCCTGCTCCCAAAGACTGATATAGATGGCTTCATAAGTAAAGATACTTTTCATGCCTCTATTGTTCTTTCATTCCCTCACTTGTTTTAGTCGTGGCCACAGTAACCACCCAATCAATAAATCACATCACTGAGGAATGTAGATGATGCCTTTAAATGTGGCATGTAATCCAGCGCTCGGGGAGAAGAAGGGACTGGCAGTGCTGGCTGTCTAAGAGAGACTATCATCCCTGCATCAGACAATTGCTTCTGGGCTTTGTGCTGTGACACTCCACGATTCTTCTCTCCAGGTTCGCTGCTCTTGACGTCAGCCAAGATGATTACAGCTCTGCTCCGGTTGCTGTTGGCTCACAGGGCTCAGGGCCCAAGGGATGATGTCACCTCATATAGCGATGATTGCCTTAGTGGCGCGCTAGATATTTTGCCGAGATGCAGCCCACATCCTGCTGAGGAATGGGAATGGCGTTTTCACATTTCAGACGCCCTCAATTTTCTGTCCTAAACTATAAGCTCAGAGCTTTTTTATTTCCTGTGTGGTGCTGACCTAAATGTCGTGGAACTAGTTAAACACACCGTTGTGCCATTTTAAAAATTACTTGTGTAATAAACTCTCCTCCAAGAGGTGCAAAATCTTAATATTTCTGATAGTACCTTTGTAGTATAGTACTGACTGCCTAGAAGGTAGAAATGACATTTTCATGGAAAGGTAAATCACACAGCTCCAAGTTTATAATGGAGGGGTTTTGGTGGCATAAGCTGCACCTCAAGAGTGATGACCAGGAAAAGCA
Source organism: Pterois miles (assembly GCA_947000775.1). Classification (NCBI taxonomy): domain Eukaryota; kingdom Metazoa; phylum Chordata; class Actinopteri; order Perciformes; family Scorpaenidae; genus Pterois; species Pterois miles. Next base: position 21,543,082 of record CAMQGK010000637.1, read on the forward strand.
CTGAAGCCTATACTTATCCAATAAATCTGTGGTGTACAACCCTTGCATGTGAATGTATTTTTCCCTCATGTGGCATCATTCCTTACAAACGGTGCCCAACCCCCCACCCCAAACTATCATATGACAGCTCACAGCAGAAGAAACATGGCTTTGTTTCCCAGAGGGACGGCGCATCATGTATCCAATAACTCAGTGGAAAATCAAAGAGGATGAAAATCTCCCTGTTAACTGATGCCCTGCTCCTTTAGTCTGACTTTTCCCTTTTTCTTCAGAGCGAGAAGAATCAGTGAGCGTTTATTTAATTCCTGAAGCCCTCTTTGTTTTAGCCATTAGTCTGCATTGTGAGATCCATGATGTAATGCCCTCTTTTCATTCAAACTAAAACTCTAGCAGAAGGTTCAGCCCCATTTCTCATCCTTATATGGATTCTCTAAAACTACCATCTATGTAAATCATAACTGCAGAGTTTTCAGCCTCACCTACACATTTTAATTAGCTGCAGCCCATATTCCTAAACTCCTTTCCACACCATGTCCCAGTTTTTCCATGTGATAATGATCTTTAAATTAACAGAAGTCATATCTATGCTGCTTAGATTTCCGAACTGTCATGCTGAAGTGATGGATTTCCAGTATTGCATTTAAAAAAGTGAGTGACAAAGAAAGAAATGATTAATTTATGTGGGCAGGTGATGTATCATCCAAGCAGCTACAATTTTTTTTGACTGAACAGATGGCATTTTATAACAAGCAGGACAGTGGGTGTAAATGCAAAAGAAAGAAAACCAGCTACCTGGGCAGTATGGACAGTGTCCATACATGATCAACTTCTGCTGATAAACATGGTACACTTTGAGTAAAATAATGTCCAATCTTTTTTTTATGTTAATATGCATTTATTTTTTTTAGTTTATTTGTTTATAGACTATACACTTGTTTTGGATTTGGTGTGGAAAGGGTTAAAAGCCCCATAACTGTTTCTAGGTAGCTAATAATAGAACAATATTATGATGTATCAGAGGATTCATGAAATAATTATGAAGTCCCTTGCAAATTGTGGTTTTCTTAATGATGTGCAGAGGCTGAAATAATAATAATGGTATAATAATAATACATTTAGTTAGTGATTTTGGTCAAGTGTACCCCACATTAACATGAGATACTGTGTTTACATTACACCCTCTGTTTCCCTTTGTTACCTGTCCTCTCTGCACTTGAAAAGGCCTCATTTTGCCTCTGGTGGGCTATTGAACGAGAGGCAGTGGGAGGCTGTGGTGTTGCCACAGGGAAGGCCATGCTCCACTCTTGTCAGAGTGGGTTATGCAACAGCCATTACCATGGAAAGCAAGGAAAATGATTCAGGTTGCTGTTTGAAAGTGCTCTCTGGGCTCACTGTGGTGAGCGTAGGAGGATTAGGAAGACGATGGCTGGTTGCATTTGCTTTCAGAAATATCTGTCAAGTGTTATCTGTTGAATAGTACCTGTGTGAATGTTACATAAAGGTGTTTTTCATGTGAAAATGTGAGAAAGAAAGCAGTGAGTTTTATGTTTGCTTATTAAAACCCACTGCTGACATGTTGGATATATCTTATTTTTTAATATCTTATCATTTTAATTACTATTATGTAAGTGACTAATCCAAGTCCGGTCTCAAGTCCACTTTTTTGATGTCATGCATTCGTCTTGGACTCGGACTTGTCTTGGTCTCTGGCTCAGCTATTGAGAAGTGGTTAAATTGTTCCTGGCTGCTGATTTGGGATAAGTTGTACAGAATAATCTCAATAAATAAACTGAAAATGAAAATGTCCCAGCTTGTGGGCATATGTGAGCGATCCCAGGGTAGAAACATCAGTAGCAAATATTGGATCAAATTCAAGGTTTGTGATTGTAACGTTAGACCATAATGGTCCTCAAACCTAAATTCTCTGCATTGATTAGTTTGATGTTAGAAGATAGATCAATATTGTTTATAGATTATTTATGTCCATCCTAACTCATTAATCACTATATTAGCAATGGAAAGACACTATTGCCTTTTATGGTCTTAAACAGGACTCACTCTAGAATCTGTCTTGACTTGGTCTCGACTGCATTTGGATTTTGCCTTGACTCAGACTCGACTGGACCTGGTCTTGGCCTCCTTCAGGACCTTGACTTCTTTGCAGTCTGTGTTTTCTCTCCAGCCCACAGATTCCATAAACTTTTTCTTGTTTTTAGTTATGCAGTTTATGGTTTTACGTGTCTTTAGTTTCACCTCAGGCATTGCATACCTCGACATTGCATTAAGAAAACCCAGCTGGGAAAAGCTGACAGAATTCTTCCCACCTGGCTTTAACAATTGACACCCTAATGAGGGGGAAGTTGTTGGAACCAGTCTGTGTAAAACAGAGAAAATGTGGATTCACTGGACTGTTTCATTTGCTCTTCTCCCTCCAGACATACATTGGCAGTGTGGTGATCTCCATGAACCCCTACAGGTCCCTGCCCATCTACACGCCAGACAAAGTGGAGGAATATCGCAACAGGAACTTCTATGAACTTAGTCCACACATGTGAGTCCGCCTCCCAGGTCTCCTACAAAACTATCTATGTAAATGTCCTGCTTAAGGCTGAGTTTGACAGTGAGGTTTTCAATTTCATGTGAAATCTTTTTTTGTCGCTATAACAAAGAACTGCTGAGGATTTCTCTTCACACAGGCTTTGTTAGTGTGAATGTTTTTGAGCAGAAACTGGTATCTGTCTACTGAAGATACAGCAAACCTCTGCAAGGATTATCAATTTGGACCCAGCGATTAATGAAGGGGAGGGGGCTGAGATCAGAGGGACACTAGCTCTTGCACGGAGAGTCAGTCTGGGGCTCTTGCTGGCCATTCAGCACCGTGGCATGCCATCTGTCCACTGGCTACATTAAGTCAGCATTGCTGTGAGGCTGCCAAGATAAAACAAAGCCCGGCACTCGTCAATTAGCCGTCTGTGTCTCTAGGCTGCAGCAGAACCCCTCAGAGAGACAGACTGAAAGAGCGAGAGTGCCCTTGTCCCAGAACAGACATACTCCCTGTGGACAAAAGCAAGCTACTTGGCTTTACTTTACAGCTGGCCATACAGAACTGACATGGAGACAGTTTCAGGCTGTTTTGCCCCCCTTCTGTCCCTTAGTTTTACAGAGCCAGTCTCTCTGCTCTTTTCTTCACTGGTAGGACCTGCTAGTGTCCCGATTTACCTGTTTAGTGATGATAGCTTTACAAGAAAATCCCCATTGAAAATAAAATTTCTGTCCTTGCTATGTGCTTTTTTGGGTATAAGAAAAATATTCCATTTCACAATACTGTTTTGTGATGTATTGATTTTCAAGCATGCTACTGATTTGCAAAGAACAGTCAGTCAATACTTCATTTCACTTTCACTATTTTCAAAGAGATGTGCCCTGCCTGTATGTGCCCTCTCAAAGTAGGTCTATGACGTTGGATGTTACAGGGACTGTATAAAAATCTCTGTTGCAGGGATTGCATAAAATTATTAAACCTTTTGTACTCGGATTGTATGTATGTAGTGGTGTGGTCTTTATACTATGACAGTTTTCCTAAAATTAGATTTATAAAATCACAATATGTCGCCTTGTTTACAGTATCGCAATGTATTGAATGGTAACCCCCTTTGTCAGTATCATCATCTTGCCAATACACAGCCCTGGCAAACACAGTCGATCTGACAGACCAGCTTGCTGATTAACACCTTAAACAGAGATGTTACACTGGGAGCGGATAAAGAATGAATCAATATAGTGAAAATGCATGCCTGCATTTTTCCCAACCGATTATTCACTTCTGTTAAGTCTGTGCTCCACGAATAACCAATCATATATGTTGCTAGAAGGATAACCCAAGGAATGATAATACTGGGGCATTTAAGCAAGCACTTCCAAGAATAATGTCTGCTCTTAACTGCATTACCACAAGATAATTTAGATAGTTACTGAGGCCAAAAGGTAAATAGCAAAACATTTGTCGAAGTCTTCGCAAAATAATTTTCATACTGACTGCAGTGAAAGCAGTGGCTATCTTAGAAAGGCAGCAATGAAAGATTAGTGTGCTAAAACATGCAAAACACTCCTATGATCCTTAAAGCTCTGCACTCAAATACAGGTGACAGATGTAATGGCTGTTGCCCGTTTTAGGAAAATAGGTTTAGTTGTTATTTGCATGAAACTCAATTACTTCTCTGGTATCTGTTTCTGAGCTGAAGCTTTAAAAAACAAAACAATGTCCAAGCCGCCTGTGAATCCGCAGAGCCAGGTTGAAGGAGTCATGCTAAACTTGAGGTATCGTGATAGCTTATAATAAACTGTCTACCATCCTTCACCTAATAAAGCTGAACCAGCTGCAATAGAAACTGTCCAGACTAGAAACATTGTCAAATAGAAAGAAGTGTGCAACGTCCCTCTCTGTTCAAAACTTGCATCTCTAGTGATGGATGACTTGGTTGCACTGGAAAAAAGAAACTCTTTCTGTTGCCTGAAATGCACATCCTCTAAACACGCTGAAAATCATCTTACCATTAGTCTTTAAGTAAAGAAGCTTAAGCCCCGTTTAATAGGACAGGCTCTTGTACGAGACCTAAAATGCCAGTCAAAGGCAGGTTGTTTCAACATGCTACATAAATTGATCTTAATCCTCAGGCCAGGCCATCTGGACCAAGCTTTGTGGCTTTGCATTGATCGTCCTCAAGCAACGTTAAAGCCTCAGTCCTGTCAATGCATCAGCACAGTTATTCTCGACTCCCTGTCATTTATAGCAAACGAAATGTCTCTATACTGTTCCCGCAGTTCATGCCACCGCTCCACATAGACTCCTTGAACTTTGTTCACTCTTAGACTATACCATTATGTGTCATCTATCTCATTTTATGTAACTTAATTATTCTGTCAGGAAATTCAAGCTGTCCTATTAAAAGATGAGAATAGAGATGGCAGAGTGGATAGCCCTGTTCTATCACACGCTACACAAGCATTTTGGGTCGATGCCAGTGACGTTTGCAATGCAAACACTGGAGGCGGAGCAGCGTTGCCAGACGTATGATAATTATTGTATCGCTCCAATAACTGAACCATTGGGGCACTGATCCTTTATTTTTGTGCAGAATTTGAACAGGCTTCCAATTATTTTGTCTTGTAAATTTAATTTAATTTGTAATAAGGGCTAGAACAAATATTGTCTGATTGATGGACTTATGGACACATGGCCCCTTCTTTGCATCATAGCTACGTCAGCTTGCTTTTAAATAAACCAAATGTAGGTAGATTTGGTGAGCATGTCAAAGAGTCGTTTATGTGTTTTGTAAAATTACACATTTACACCTATTTGTTTGTTGTTTTTTCTCTGACTCGCATAAGATTATTTTCCTCAAAATACAATCATTTCAAGCCTCTGGTACGATAGTGTAACATTTCCCATCTGGGAATAGCTGGGAGCGGCGAGGGTAGAGGGTGACGTCACTGTGTGTAAAAGGTTAGCGTCGGTTAGTCAAAAGAAAACACCTTATATAGCTCCAAAACTGTCTTGTTTACATCTTGTATCATGTTAGCAAATTAGTTACAGATATATTGTCATGCAAGCAACTTCACTACGGGGACAAGACCTCCATGGACTGCTTTGGAAAGCTAATTGCTCCATTGTCCTACAATTTTAAGTTTAAAAAAAAAAAAAAAAAAAACTTTTTCAAAAAGACGTAATTGGAAATAGGTTGGAAGAGACACAACAAAGCTAAACTAGTTGTGTCCACCTGCTTTCACAGTCTGTAATAAGCTAACATGCTCCATACGACCCCATTTGAAGCCACCAATAGTCTTAAAACCCTTAAACGAGTTAGCATTTTAGCACTTCCTGTTCCTCATCTAGAGGTCATTGGGATTTTTGAATGGATTTTTAGTTAGATGCCTGAAATAAGGTCTGTCGTTTGTCATTAAGCTTAAGAAATTTTAACATTTTTTTTCTACGACATAAATTACATCAGTAATACCCCACTCTTGAATTTTGAAGCTTTTATATGTCTTTAAAAACTGCTTACTAACAAGTGGCTAAATGAGACTACTAAGCATCATCAGGCCGACTCGTCTGCCTTTACAGCCTTGTGTGTATTCTGGCGATCATACGACCGTGGCGTTGTTCATTTATAGCTTTTTACTTCTGCCGATTGCATTTACGCTTAACCAGTCATAAATATGGCGTTTATTTGTGGAGATTATCATGTTGAACAAAACCTGTAAGTATCCTAAACATTTGTTTGCCACAGAGCTTATTTTCTGCAGTAATCCAAAACCCAATGGAAAAATACCATTGGCTTTTTGTCAAGGGAACCAGGGTGATGCTATCTTCCTGGTTGACCTACAAAAATAATGTCATCCCTGGAGCACTCTGTTGACCCCTAACTCCTGGCAAGAAACAAATACCCTAAGCATGTTTTCCAAAATGTCAGAGCAGTCCTTCTAGTCCTCCAATATACAGTATTTTCCACATGTTGTGTACTTCATCCATCCAGAGTATACACATAAAACATAATTTTTTAGTATTTCTTTCCACACTACAGTAGACGCAGCACCTCTCACCTAGAAGCAGCTGGATAGTTGTATGGATGTTGTTATTTGACTATATTTGAATAGACTGGTATCCAAAGCAGAGCAAAGAGCAAGTATCACTACAGGTGATTTAAATGCATCGTATGTCATGCCTTAAACACAAAGCAAATCACCTTTTTCCCCTATTAGAGCTCACATCTTCACATTCATTTGACTAAGTTATTCTAAGGCCAAAGAAAATGCAAAGGCAGAACAGCAAATGCATTTATTAGACATTAGCCTTCACCAGAGAAAATCAGTTTTAAAAAAATGGAAACCTTAAAATACTTTGAGAACCAGCCTTGCCGTGCGATGCCTGTAAAATTTTGGCCTTAATATTATATTAATATTGTCTTATGTGCTTTAGCTATAGCTCTGCAGTCATAGTTTGGCAGCCAAGACTGCTATATTTGAATTTTGAGCAAGGCAGAGGAAAAAAAAAATCAATGCATGGATTTCAGGCATACTGAGATGATAGAATATGGACATTTAGTTGGTATACTTTTTAAGAAGTCTAGTGCACAGTCAATATTTTTGACTCAAAAAATACTTCCAATTCCTGGTGATGTCTCCAAACTAGTTAAAGTTTCTGTTTTTCATGACCCTGTGTTTTACATGGCTGAGCTTCAGCTGTCTGAGGGCCGTTATTACTGCAGTGACTGAAGGGGATCAGTGTTGAGCTTTAATTAAGGTATCAACAGGGGGTCCCAGGAATCTTCCTCTTCCTGTCTTTGATCCTCATCACACACTTAAACAGTATAAAGTCAGCAGCTCAGACCAGGTTGCATCAGTTAAAGCCAAAGTAGCTCACAGGGGTGTTGGCACTGACTTGCTGTGTGGAAATCTGTTTAGGGCCTATACGTCTGTTATGTTCAAGTGATGGGTAACTCAGTGTTACACCATTTCACCAAAGGTTTTCACCAGTATTTTTCTTCTGATGTATGGCTAGTCAACAGAGATGCAAAGTTCCTCCCTTTCCGGTGTAAGTTTGTCAACAGTGAGAGACAAATTATTTTTGGATCCTATTTGAATTGCACCATGAATCACAATTGTCAATTTAAAACAGAATTTTGCAAGTCAAAGTCTTAGTCTGTCATAGTATCATCCAGTTTTGTGTTAAACCGCTCAGTGAACTACACTACCAGTATAATAGCCTGACTGTAGTAGCCAGCTTTCTGTTCTTCGCCGTGGTATGTTGGGGGGGTGGCATCAGCACCAGAGATGCCACCAAACTGAACAAACTGGTGAGGAGGGCTGGGTCTGTGGTTGGATGTGAGCTGGACAGTCTGGAGGTGGTGGCAGAGGGGAGGACCAGGAGGAAGCTGGAGTCTGTTCTGAAGAACCCCTCCCACCCCCTCTATGACCAACTGGTCCAGATGAGGAGTACATTCAGCCAGAGACTGATCCCCCCTCGGCACACTACAAACCGTCTGGGTCAGTCCTTTCTTTTGGTGGCCATCAGGCTCCATAACCAAGGTCTGACCCCCATGTGACTCTGATCATCTGCTCCATATTTATTCCAAATGTATATATTACATATAGTTATATCATTACATATACATATGCTGTGCATATACAATACTCACCACCTGCTGCACTTTACTTATTACTGTTACTGTTATTTATTTTACTGTCAATTTTCTTCATTGCACCTTATTTCATTCACTGCACCTTCTCTTTTACTTTTTACTGTTCTGTATTTATCTGTACTGTTGCTGCTGCTAAGACACCCGAATTTCCCTCCGGGGATTAATAAAGGTTCATCTTATCTTATCTTATAATCTCACCAACACTAGCTAGCTTTAGGGTATTTTATTTTATTTATTATTTTTTTTTACCAAATGTATTCAAGAACAAAATAAGTCATGCCATTACTCCTAATTGTACATTTTTTTGTGCTTGAATTTCTCAATTTACCGTCACTGCAGAGATATTTTACAGAACAATTAACAAGCAACAGCTAACTGCTCAACAGTTAAACCCGCCCAGAAGTAGCACACACCCACACACACTGTGTAAATAACACTACCATGTTGATCAGCAGCACCCACTCAGAGTCTGAGGGTTAAGATATTGTATAACCTTTCCATGGACAACACCAATGTCACAAATCTGTTTTCGGTGACTTCTTGGCTGAACAGTGTGCCTGCATAGCCAGTCCCACTGTAAAAAGCAGTGCACAGTCACAAAATAAAACAATCACTGGTCCTCAACACGTAGCACGGTATGTGTAGAAAAGTTCATTCATTATCTAACTTGGTGTAGTGGGAATTGTCTAAGCATCCTGGAGAGTGGATGAGATGAAAGATTAATCTTAAGATTATTGATTAAAGCCAGGAAAAGGTCCCCAAGCAGGATTAGCTTCGTAAAACGTGTTGTTTTTAATGAATGCAGTTGCATCATCATTAGCTCACTGTGACTGCATCTCCAAGGATGTTTGAAATACCTTGTGTATGAGTGGCAGTGTTTTTGTGTCTTTTGTGTGAGCACCAGTAAGGAACGGTGAGTGTGTGCAGGTGCTAACTCATTTCACACCTGCTCTTGTAATCCCCAGACAAATAGAGGAATATGTTTGTGTGTGTGCACATCAGCTGGAGGGAGAACTGCAGCTGCTCTCTATCTCTAAAGTTGTTATAGACTAATTGCCTGTTACATTCCATCTTAATTAGAGTTACTGCAGATAAATATGGCTCCTGGCCAGGCCAGAGACCACTACCGTTTATATTGATCAATTAAGGAAAAGACAGTAGGTGTTTCCATGCAGTTGTTAAGTGAAGTTTACCAGGCCTGTCACAGTATACACCTTGTGATTCAGGTACACCGTCTTCAACTGAATTGAAGTGCGTAAGTTATACTACAGGAAAAACGAAACCAAAAGTAAATACAAGCATCAGTGTGAAAGCATGTACCAGCTACAGGAAGTGTGTCATAAATGTAGACAGCAGTAACCAAATTTCTGGAGATAATAATAGATGCATCAAGGGGTGTAATTACACATCATTATAGATTGATATATTGATTAATGATCAACAATCCAATATCATAGATGCAAATCCAATACATCAATATATCAATATATCATCCTCATTAAGATACACCTTTATTTTGAAATACAGTGCTTAAACATGAGAAATGTGGCACTTTATAATGAACAACAGGTCTATTTTTAGACTTTTTATTGAAGAATTGATTGCTTTCCATTAAAATGTCTGGAAGAACCAGAAGAACTACATTTTAGTTGCTTTTTGTGAGTTGATATACAGTAAATGTAACTGATGATGATACTGTCTCACAGCAGTCGATTGCAGGTCCCTGAATTGAATCAAACTAAAATCGTATTGTGGCAGACTTTGTGATATCAGCAAATATTGTGTTGTTGTCCAAAGAATCGATAGGCTATGATATTGTACCTTGATGAATCTTGTGATTTGCACCCATAGTAGTATGCTAAAAAACAAAATCCACATACAGTTAATTATGTAAGGAAGAAAAAGTGCATGTGGCCGTGCATGTGTCTCTAGAAATGAGAATGAACTCTCCAGCTGGGTTAACAGAGGACCACTCATGTGTCCATCATTTCCTCTGCCGGCCAATTTAGCAAAATGCTTCACTGTCCAGATGAGGCACCTCGTAATTAACTGGCAGGTGTTTCCCTCCCCTCTACACAAAGTCGACGCATCAGAGATGAACTAATCAGTGGCCTTTCTCCATGCACAGCAGCATTACAGATGGCTGGGAGGCATCTTTTGTGTGTCCCCTGCCGCCCAAGCCAGGCACAGATTGAGAAAAGTGTGTGTGTGTGTGTGTGTGTGGGGGGGGGAGCTAGTCCCATGTCTCTAGGGTTGGATCGGATTTCTCCAATGTTTAATGAGCTATTGAGACCCCCAGTGCTTTCGGTGCTCAGTGCTACTAGAGCGTTGGCTAAAGGGGGGCATCAAGACTGGCTAATGGAGCAAAGAGGCCCCGTGCAAGGTGTATCTTGGGGTTTTCAGCTGTTATTATGAGAGCTTGACTATGGTATCTGCTTTGTTGTAGAGATCTAGGAGTATTATCTACCTCGGAGTTGTTTATTCATATAATTTATTCTTAAGGTGTGTGTTCTTGCAGTGCCTCATCATAGCATGATGGTACCCAGGTCATGGGGGATTGTAGCTCTAATGGTACGTGTCCACAGGGGTGCTGAGCTTGATGGGCTGCAACTAGACAAAAGGCACTCAGCACCTGATTGGATGAAAGCTTTCCCTTGAGGGCTGCTGCTCCCAGCTTTCAAACCAGAAATAATATGGCAGCTTGTTTGGAAACTTTCTTCTCTTATTTTAAGAAAATAGATCACTCAAATGTGTTTCTGAAAAAATTTTTGTGCAAGAAATAAACCATGCAGTTGCTGAAGCTGTCTTTATTGTGCTGTAGCTTGACAGGCAGCGAGTTGCGTCAAACACCAGTGATTTGCATGAAGTAGCCTAGACCTCAACTTTATGCAAATGAGGAGTGGGCGGCGTGATGGTCTGACTCTCGAATCACGCCACCACGCTATCAGAGTGTATTGCATGGCTGCTGATGACAATGAATGGGAAGTGTGGAAAGGAAGGAGCCTGTGGACACATACCTTCATGTCTTTAACTCAGTTTGGTAAAGATTTTACCTTTGCTATTGTACAACTACAGTATCACTCCACAGTATCACTCCTGGGGGCGGCAGTAGCTCAGTCTGTAGGGAGTTGGCTTGGGAACCGGAGGGTCACCGGTTCAAGTCCCGACATGGACCAAGAACTGAGTGTGAACTGGTAGCTGGAGAGGTGCCAGTTTACCTCTTGGGCACTGCCGAGGTGCCCCTGAGCAAGGCACCAAACCCCCAACTGCTCGGGGCGCTTGTCAGGAGCAGCCCCATCACTCTGACACCTCTCCGTTGTTGCATGTATGTGTACTGTGTGAAATTAACAACAGAGTGTAAATTGAATTTCCCCTAGTGGGACTAATAAAGGTTGATCTTCTTCTTCTTCTTCTTCACAATAAATAAATCTGTCATATCTCTAGAATGATTATGACATTAAAGTACTTGATTGCCCCAACCAAAATGAAGCACTAAATGAAGAAATTGCAGTGTATGCACATTTTTAGCCAAGAACATGAATCATTCATTGCTGTAACTGCAGTTTCCAGTGAAAGGCCTGTACATGCGTGTCGAAAACACTGATGAAGACCAGAGATCACGTGGATGAATACATTACTTGTACTGAGTGCTGGCCTGACCAGGATCACACTAGAAGCATTCCCTCTATGCAGTCTCATCCTACGTATTGTGTATGTTCATTACGACTTCCTAAAACTGTTCACTTTTGTGTTAGTCCTGTGTTTAGCTACATTAGACCCATTGCCGTTGTGAAGACCTGGCATCACTACAGGCTTCTTCAAACCGCTGCCATGTTTGTGGGAGCAAATTGATGATGCTATATTGTGCAACACAGATCTGCCAGCGACCCTTTTGTGTTAGGATTCATTTCAAACTAGGCATAAGCTTCGTGTTGTTTTACCTGCAGGATGTTGGATTAAGATAAAAGACCCATGGTAACCTACCGCTCTGTCCGTGGCTAGGATGGACTTTGGAGCCATTTGCTGCATCATGGTACCTGTGTTTACCTTTCCAGTGTGTGATATAGAGTGCTGCAGGAATGTGTCCTAAACCCAGAAAAGAGTCAACAATTTCAATGTTGTTTCAATATGTTCGTAAATGAGACTACAAAACTTCGTCAGACTGACTCATCTGCCTTTACAGCCTCATTGCTCGCGCTCATGAAACCGTGGTGGTTAGTTTATAGCCTAACGTTAGCTTTGTACTTCTCATTGCATTCACGCTTCAAAAATCATCTGAACATGTATTATAAACGTGTGTTTGTCACAGATCTTATTTTCTGTAGTAATACAAAACCCAATGAAAAAAATCCCATTAGCTTTTTGTCGAGAGAACCAGAGCAATTCTAACTTCCTGGTTGCCATACAAAAATATGTCATCTCTGCACCCCTCTAGTACGAATCCTACTATAGTGAGGGCCTGACCTGCTCTACTCTGCTTCTGATCGGCTAACCCTGATATTTTTACCCTAGCCAATAACACTCCCCATGCCTAAACCAAACCAATCCACCCAGCAAAGGCAGGAAGTACGAGCCAGTCAGAGGCAGAGTGGGCGTATCATGCTTTTGCCATAGCAAGATTTGTAATTTACCCACAGTTGGAACGCCGACTAAAAGGTAATAAGTAAAAGGTGAAAATTTCCTACATAATATACAGAATTTATATGGGTAGCTCACCCAAATACATTTGCCACCTACCTGGTGTTGGTCCTACCTTCAAAGTTCTGCACTGAAATGCTATTTGAACTGGAAAATATACTGCATTTCGCTGCAGTTGTTGTGGGTGAATGAGTTCCCCAAGTTGAAATTAGCTTTGTGTTGTTTCGCAGCAGACTTAAGTGTCAATTTGTGGTAAAATCTAAGACTGTAGTAAAATTTATTGCAAGGAGGCCCTTAATAAGACATAAGGATGGTAGCTATAAGACAGTCTTGTTTCATGTCCTTGTTTCTTACCGTCAGATAAGGGATATGAGCCAGGGACAGGCACGGCTCTCTGCAATAGGACGTATCCTGTTTGATCTGTGCTTTCTTCCTGTTATTTCATCGATCAGAGATGCAGTTATTCGGTAACAAGCTTATGCCATGTGTGCACTGTTTTGGTGTTATATAAGAAAAACAGTTTTCAAGGAGACCCACGTAAGCTGCAGCACAGAACCTGTACGTAGGTAGATTTAAGTGGGCACTTGTTGAAATGGCATTTTGACTCAGGTGGGCAGAGCGAATCTTCTCCAGCATGTGTGTTGGCGTAATGGTGAGCTCTGCGAACATAGAGAGACATGACTGGGAGTGTGTGTGTGTGTGTGTGTGTGTGTGTGTGTGTGTGTGTGTGTGTGCGTGTGAGATCCTTTTTTCCACCCACTTCTTCAACCCAATAATAAGATGCAAATGTATTAAACTGGATATTGCAGCCATTTATATACAACTGCTTCGTTTGTGCATACAGGCAGCAGTTTTATCAGGTACCCACAACTATGACTGCAACTAATGATTATTTTCATTGTCAATTAATCTGGTGATTATTTTCTCGATTACTCGATCAGTTGTTTGGTCTAAAAAATGTCAGAAAAATGGTGACAATGCTGACCAGTGTTTCCCAAAGCCTACAATGACATCTTGTTTTGTCCACAACTCAAAGATGTTCAGTTTACTGACATAGAGGAGTAAAGAAACCAGAAAATATTCATATTTAAGAAGCAGGAATCAGGGAATTTTGCATTTTCTTTCTTTTAAAATTACGCAAATCGATTATCAAAATAGGTGGTGATTAATTTGGTAGTTTACAACTAATCAATTAATTGTTGCAGCTCTACCCGTAAGACTTGTAAATACACTGTCTTTGTTTCTTTCTCTTTTAGACCTTATAGAGTTCAAGCAGAGCACTGTATTCAATTTGAAATTGTACTTATATTGACATTTGAAGTCAACAATCAACATACTTATGTTTCTTCCAGTGTGTTGGTAGTAGCTTTCACTCGCGCTTAGAGCTGTCAGTTACCACGAACAGTAGCCACAGCGTCCGTGGTTCAAGTTTGGCATGGGACTTTTGTTTATGTCATCCACCTTTCTCCCCATGTAGCCTGTCACTACATTTTCAAGCTGTAGAAAAAGGTAAAATGCATATTATAAACCTGCATACTGAACCTGTATTGTATTTCTCATACTGTGTGAACCGGGTTGTGTTTGGTAGCATATAGTGTCTGAGATTACTCAGCCTAGTGGTGATTGTTAATAACGAAAGGTAATGAATTCCTCTGTTGTTTTCAAAGATAATGCACCAACCTGCTCATAGGTTCATACAATACTGATTAAACATTGCCTGCACTGTCATTTATTGCTTCTGCGAGCTTAAGATTTTATTTTATAGATTTTGTTTTATCTGTGACCGTCCAAAAACCATTGTAAACGCTCTCTATTCATTGCCAGAACAATGGGTATTGAGCTTTGTATCTGTGTACACAAGCTTGCATAACAACACGTGAGAGGCATACTGAAATGCAGGCAAATAGATAAGACTCATATCTGTGCTGCTGAATATTGTTCTGCTATGGAACCTTATATCTCAGACAATAGTAAGATATATATTTTTTTATTTTTCAGTGGCAGTCATCAAGAGTCACACATATTTCTGTTCATTCATTGAGATACTGTGTAACTATACTATCTGTAAAAAAAGACAAAAGTTTTATGATTATGGTGGGACACATTTTTTGGATCTAACAGTGCATTTGAATCTACTGTTTTGTGCATTTAGCTGTACACCACAGTGCTGTAGTTGAAGCAGTGTAGACAATATAGAAACATCAGTTATCGATGGAAGACTGTAGCTCCTGCTGTTGAACTGCTGCAGTGCTGCTTTCACTGTGCAGCTGGTGCACCGTCATGGTTGGGCAGCATGTGATTAGTCGCATAAAATCAAACAAGCTGTCAAACTGACGTGGAAGTGATTTGTGCAGATTGAGGATTCAGCTGGTTGTTGAAAAATCTTCCAAATGGCCTGACTGTGGGCCCTAAGTGTCAGGCTGTCATTACAGAGTTACACTGTAAATGCACTTTGTATCGGAGTTAAGCTTGTGTCAGGTAATATTTACTGCCAAGCTTTGTGACAGAGCTTCAACATTCGATATATAGTTGATAAATTGGGGCAAAATGATCACTAATTAGTATTTTTTTTTTTTTTTTAAGATTGAATCCAGCGCATGCACCATAGACTGTGCAGGGACTGCCATTTTGAAGCCTCAAGTCAGAAGCCATCTTGGTTTTTTGCCATTGCCATTTTGATTTTTTGCAATCAGAAGTGACATGAGAGGGTGGAGCTAAGTACAACCAAACGCTGAATAAGACAGTTTAGGCGACCATAGCGTTAAAATTAACTTTGATGAATTGAAAACACACTGTGAAAGGGTTAAAGTTGTAAGATGAAAACATGGACGCCCAGACTGAACAACGCTGTGATAGCAACCTGTCAATCACAAGGTAGCTACGCCCTAAAGCATCCTCTGCTTTATGGTCTATTTGACTGTGAATGGGACCATAATTTACTAAATGAACAGTATGCTTTATTGAAGATTTAAAACCATAAACTCATGTTTATAATGTTTACTGAGGTAATAAATGATGTGAGAAGAAGGTACATTTTCTCATAGACTTCTATACAATCAGACTTGTAAGCAGAGGAATCGCCCCCTGCACGTTTAAGTCACGTCTGCACTGGTTTTACTCTTCAGACCTCGAAGTTGCCCACTGGCGTGTACTCTGTACCCAACTGGAAGTCACGTAATGCAGACATGGAGATGAGTTGTTTGCCTCCAGGCTAAACGAATTTAGAGGTTATGTTATGTTCACTTTTATACAAAATGAATATAAAGTGTGACTGATCACTGCACGCTCTTTTTCATTAAAGGATTAAAGGTTGTTGTTTCACTATAATGATGGTGTATTGTTATTTTGGTGGAGGTGGTCTTTAGTTCAGCTAATATGTATGTATGTACTGTATGTATGTATGTATGCATGTCGTCATGCCATGCTGGCTGTCCCTTTAACACAGATGTCAGTCCAGCCCTGTCACCTCTGCTTCTGGCTGTCACCCTATTTTGTTTGTACTTTTTATACAGAACGGCGAGTAAAAATGACATTTCCATTTGAACAAGCTATTGCAGGTACCCAGTTATAAAAAGTTAAGACTGTTTCAGCGTGCATACATTGTTTTAGGTAACTGTTGCCAGTGCAGCAGATCAGTTTTATTCAACCACCTTACAAGTATTAAATTAACCTTCCATGTATGCAGCAGGGCCATTCCTCTTTTACCCTTCAACTGTAATGTTTCATTGTAAACTTTATTTTGGCTCTATAAGAAGAACCCCTGACAACTTGAATCCCCTAGTCTACCAAAACATCTCAGTCTGTGGCCTCCTCATTTTCTCATGTGGAATGGGGGAAGTTGTCACCCACCACTGTGGTGCTGATGTGGGACCAACATAACACTGTCGGTCATACCCACAATGACTCTGTCAGTTGTCTGAATGGACTCGGGTCACATGGTCACCCTGAGGCCTTTTGCTACTTTGAGGACATGCCAAGTGATCTTCTAGTAAATTAGGCATAACCGTTGTGTGGTGGGTGCTGCGATGCCTGTAGGGCTCAAAGATTACACATTATTTATCATTGTGAAAAACAAATCAAATGTTTATCATCCACTTTTCAAAAGGGTCGTAGGTCATCCGCAAATAATGTTGAGATGAGATCATTCAAATGCAGCTATAGTAGAGTTCAACTAAATAAAACTGCCATAGTAGTCTAGTCTAGTTTGTTTCACAGAAGTCCAGCTGGTCAGTGTTGGGATGTGTTTTATGTTGCAAGGCCTCTGAGAGCCTGAAGTGACCGGAAACTCTGCCACAGTGGAAGTTTGAGACATGGGGAGCAGGATGAAGAGAGGAAGTCCTCAAACCTGACAGAGCTGGTGCTTTCTGGGCTATAAAAAGACATCTTGCTCCTCTGTTTCCATCATCCTGTCTGTGGCCATGCACATGTGGCCATGTATTTTTTTTTTTTTCCTTCAGTGTGTTTTTCTATATCTTCTAGCCAAAGGCACAAGGCCTTCATTTATCATTGTATGAAATCTCATGACTCAGACAATCCAGTCAACTCTTTAAACACTCGATAATTGGGAGTCATTTGAATATCATTTTCTTTTTTTAACATGCTGCTTCCCTCCAGCCCACTGAAAGAGGCTCAGAAGAGTCTTTGTTTGAGTATTACTTTGAGGATGTTTTGCTAACTTACTCAGCGTGCTTATTTCCTGCTTTTCCAAGGATCAGACAAACAACTTGAATCTGTGCTTTCCCCTGCTGTGGAACACTAAATTGCTGTGCACTAAAGTAAATTAAAGCCCTGGACCCCCCTTGAAGTTTGATGTATGGGTGGGGGACTATCAATGAGTAATTTAGCAGAGGTCACAGGCAACCCTGAGCGAGTGTTGAATAAATTAGAGATCTGTGGCAGCAGCACTTCACTCTGAGCTTTTAATTTAGAGTCAGAGGTATTCGTTATTGCACCTTGTAAGACACACAAGTAGAGTGCTCTTTTGAATATAAGACTGTTATCATGATCTTGTGTCAGATGTTTTGCCCTGCGAGCTGATCTTTTCCTTACCACCTGTTTCACAGACACATGTTGTCATAACCAATACACAGATGTGCCACATCTGTTTGCAACACACCAGCATGTTCGCCACGAATGCATGCCACTGTACTCTGAATGCGTGTGCGCACTCTTCCACCTGGCCATTAAGCATCAGGAAAGCGTTGCTTCCTCGGCTGCTCTGTCAGAGCCAGGCGGATTTCCTGTGGCCTCTGGAGGAGCCAGATCACGCTGAGATCACAGGCCCTCCCGTGCCTACAAACACATCATAGAACTGGATTTAGCATCAAAGTACTAAACAGGGTTTATTCGTGTTAGGGATGGAAAATGAACCAAGTTGTACTTTTTTATGTAAATGTGCTGTATGTCAGTATGAAGAGATGGCTAAAAGCCTCTGAGAAAGATTACTATTGTTTGCAAATGTTCTGTCTCCCAGCAACACCAGCCTATATATATATATATATTTTACAGCTTCATTAGCGTCTATAAATCACAACTTTAAAGTGTGCTGAATCTGCCCTCGGAGTACTCCACCCTTTTTAAGATTCAGGTCACACACTGCAGGCCCATCATCTCCTCCTGTGCCCCAGTTACCAGAGGTTGGTAGTAAAAAGAACTGACTAGACTATTTTCTACTTCTTACCTCATGCCAGTGTGGCTTTGTGTTCACCGCTGCCACGTGCAAGTCCAAATTACAGCCTGCAGGCAGATGTGAAGGGGAGGTGCCAAGCAGCACTTATGGTCCAAAGGAAGGCCCTCTTCCCAGGCTAACCCCCCATACACACTGATCAGGGAGGCCTGGGATTTCGGCTCCTCACTCACTGCTTCCTCTGCCTTTGATGGTGACCTTGGTGCTTCACCATCATTTCATCTTCCATGTTTGTGAAGTGGTACAGCACGTTGCTGTGGCCCTAATGATAGCACAATGTTCTAGCCACAGGGACGAACATTAATTCTAATTTTGCCTTGTTTTTCTTGCTTTTGCAGGTGGGAATAAAAATACAGATTAGCTTCTTATGAGAAGTCAGATGTGGCTTGGATTTTTCATCATCTGAACTTTTGGGAGTGGCCCCTCGCCTCTGCTCTCTTCTATTCATATTGTGATTATGTTATGGCCATTCATATTCATATGACCAGCTCTGTGCGTGTGTGTCTGGCAAAGGACCTCCCACTCCTATTTTACAACCCGTCACCTTCTCCTGGTACACTCCCCCTCCCACTGGCCTCCTCTGGGGGCGACATAATTGTGTGATGGTTTGCTCATTGTCGGGATCAGGTCAGGCAACAGGAGTGTTTTCACAAAGCAGACATCTGCTGCGCTGTGCTGCCCTTTTCAACAGTGACGTAATGTCCTGTGGCGAGTCTCATCCATACAAACGTGATGCACAAGCGAGGGTAGGGGCTGGGCTGTGATTAGAGGTTGTGGGGGTGGGGATCTCTGAGTGAGAGGCTTGTGCCAGACTGAATAAAAACATTTGATGCAGCTGAGGGCACCAAAAATTTGCATGAAAGGTTCCCTGTAAAGGTCTTTTCTCTCCAGCAGTTCATTTTACATTCAGTGTTTCTCACCCAAACAAATTAGGCCCAGTATGTATGTTGAATGCAGTTCGTTCCTTTGTAAACATTTGCAACACAGATTTATTTTGTAATTAGTTTTTTTAATATTTTGAAATTTGCATTATTGACATCAACTGTATTTTACGATGGTTAGCAGTCTTCTTCCCTGATTTTGCTGGGGTACTGCTCAGTTTCTTGGCTAATGTTGATCAGTGGAATAGTGTGATGATGTTTAATTTGCATGTAATACAAATTTGAAAATTGTACTGCCCTACACAGTTGGCATGGATATGTTTTGCTTCACCTGTATGCTCAGGATACACCACTGATGTATTAAGAGAGCTGGATACTTCCCTGGGTTGTGGACTGTTGTTTTGTATCCTCGAGTTTGACGTTTTGGCTGTCACCATCTTGGTTTTGTGCAACCAGAAGCGACACTTGAGGTTGGAGTTAAGTACAACCAAATGCTGACTAACACATTTTAAGGGGACCTGAAAACACACTGTGAAAGGGTTAAAGATCTAAGATGGAAACACAGACAACTCCCAGACCGGACAACGCCATTGGCCATGCCCTAAAACAACCCCTGCTTTATGGTCTATTTGACTCTAAACGGGAACATAATTTATTAAATGAACATCATGCTGTATTGAAGAACTGAAACTACTGATTGAGACCATAAACTCATGTTTACAATGTTTACTGAGGTAATAAATCAAGTGAGAAACAGGGTAATTTTCTCATACACCCCTTTCACACCAGTGACCAGGGTTGGACCAGTGTTTACTGGGAGTTACAGGTGGGTTACAGAGATGATAATGGTGTCATCGATGTGAGCAAAAACGTAAAATGTCACAGAATGATGCATTTTATTTTTGGATACAGTGTAAATATAGTACATACATAATTTTTAACTTTATAAAATGTTTAACTATGTTGTATGTACGGAGCTGATTTTAAGTATTTATCAAAAAAAAAAAAAAAACGATTCACAGCTGGGGTGGTCGGCTTATTATTAACAACAATTGTTTCCATGTAATGTCTCTCTCATTCAGCAGCCTTGTTATGTTCCTTTAACATTACACATTGTCCCTCACCGTCCCATCATCTACTGCTTTTTACTACCTCACCGCGGACAGCCAACAGCTCCCGTACCTCAAAGTCTTGCCACACATCCATGTTGTTCAAATCACGGCATGACCGAGAGCACTGTAAATGTTCAGTAATAAAAGTAATCCTCAAAAATACAACTTGCCTAATAAATGTGCACACAGTGTAGTGTTTAAATTGATCAACTTTTGAGTAATGTCACTGCACCACCGTGACTTAAAGAAACTTTCTTCTGCTCTAGTGTACCCCTTTTCCTGAGGGTTTATTGGTGGATGGCCCACACTGGGGGTTGACAGGGAGGACCGGTTGCAGGGCTGTGTGGGCTTTGGTCCAAAGCGATGTGTGATGGTGCAGAACCCAAAGCTCCATTAGTCGGCCTGAGCTTTAACTTTGTATTGTGGCCTGGAATGCATTCATCTGGCTGTCCATCTCTGGGCCCCCTCTCTGTCATGGCTTCTTACTAGCAATCAGCTACTTTTCAAATTGGAGGTCAGTGTTAGTTCAGCTTGTGATTATATGGTCCAAGTTCTGCTCCTCGCCGCACTGACTCCACTAATACTTTCGCTGCTGTACACCAAATTAGATTTTTAGACATTACCTTCTTTTTCCATGTCTCAGTGTATCTATGGAAGTTGGACCAGATAAAAAATTGCAGAGTGATACTGCATTACTGTTAAGCAGTCTGAACGTCTCCCTTAGAAATCACTTTGAACCTTGTCTAACCAGTTTTCATATTCTGCTGGTTGGTGCCATGCTAAGTTTTGATTTGCAGTGTGCTCGAATCTAACAACAGCTTTGACTCTACAAGTGAATCTTAATTCAGCAACCGTGCTCAGAGTTTGATATCCCATTTCAGACAACCCATTGTTGGTGCCATATGAAAACCCCCGTCAGCATCTGTGAATGTCAGACATTCCTTCCTGCATTCATATCTAGTGCTCCTAGTGCGTAGAAATACTCGATTAGTGATAATACTCAGACCTGGGAGACTCTTAGTGCCCCCACCCTCCAGGCAAAGAGTTAGACCAAATTAGACCCTGGAGAGAGACTATTTTGATGCATTCCTCCAAAATTACCTCAAGCTATATTTACCCTGACTCAATGTGAAGCATAAGACTTAAGAAATGTTGATCTTAGATTGATATTTAAAAAGCTGTGAGATTAGACCCATGATGGTTTTTGAAGTCAGCAGCATTGACGTGTATCTTGTAGAGATGGTAGAGATCAGTAGGCAACTCTGGGGTTATAAAAGTGAAGCCACTGCTGAAGTACCTTAAACTTGCATTCTTTCTAATATCCAGCAGGGGCGACTCCTCTGGTTACAAAAATTAGTCTGATTGTATAGAGATCTATGAGAAAATGAGCCTACTTCTCACTAAACATTGTAAACATGAGTTTATGGTCTCAATCACTAGTTTCATGTCTTCTTCAATACAGCATGATGTTCATTTAGTAAACTATGGTCCCATTTAGAGTCAAATAGACCCTAAAGCAGTCTATACTTTAGGGGGCGTAGTTACCTTGCGATTGACAGGTCGCTACCACGGCGTTGTCCATGTTGTCATCTTAAGGTCCAGACACACCAACCTGACATCAAAGAACTAGCAGCGACAAAGGCCACTTATTGCATCACCTCATGTCGCCTTTGTCTTGGCCAAAAGTTGTACTTGATTAAATATATTAAAGACTACATCTGATGGCCAACTACCATGGACGTTCTTCGCCTGCGTGAGATGAAATAACTGTACACACCAGCAGGTGAGACAGAGGACTGTGTCTATATAAGCCGTTGTTACCGTACATACATGAAACAAGGCAGCCATTGCCGACTATTTTCACACCACTCTCAATCACCACTTAGCTTCATTCCAGATGACCATGTCGTTGTGAAAATATCCATGTTTTGGAACGATCAGATGAGATGGAGATGAAAAATGAGAAGAGCCTTATGTGTTTTCTCTCTTGACTTGCTTTTCTCACATCCGTTCCTCTTCTTGTGCACTGATTCATTTCAGTGATTTCTCTCATCGACGGGCACCGCTGTCGATTCAACATGCTGAATCGACTGGAAAAAAAAACCCCATCACGGGCAGACTAGAGCCAACGATGCAGGGCACACCAACAAATATTAGGCTGACAGATGTTCACTGGCGGCACCAAACTGTCTGGCGCTCAGCCATTGGCTGGGTGTGTCAGGGCCTTTTTTCGGTCACCTAAAAATAATTTATTCAGCTTTTGGTTGTACTTAACTCCACCCTCTCGTCACTACTGGTTGCAAAAAACAAGATGGCGATGGCCAAAATAACAGACACAAGGCTTCAGAATGACAGCCCACAAAGATCTATGGCAGGGATTCATCGTCTTGCTGGGCACTTCAGCAGGGCTTTATCAGCTTGAAACAAACTTTTCTGACTGATGTTCTCTCCAGTAGCTTTTAACCTCCTGTTTATCTGCTATGATGGTCCGTCAGTACAGTACCTTGCAGAGCTCATCATGGAGACCTGACACGATACATTCCTCCAACTCCACTTTACCTTGTCTCAAACTATCTCACCCAATTTCTCAACAGCATGAGGCACAATCACAGCTATTACCAGTTGTGGCTTTGGAAAAAATTCCTAAGTAATGAATGTCAAAGTACGGGGGAGGGGATGGGAGGCGAAGAAAGCTAATTCGCAGTCTCGTGTCCTGCTGGAGGAGAAAGTTGGAACACCCTCCTTGCAGCACTGTACATGATTGTTTGCTTGCCAAATGGAAGCTGTAAAAAGCTATTGCCGCAGCCTCACCCTTTAGTGTTCCTTCTTTGTGGGTGTATCGCATTGAAATTACAGACCACTGTGCCACACAAGATAAAAAAGTTTGTCATTGTGATATGGCCCTCACACCCTTCTCTCAGACCATCATAAGGGATCATTTGCACATAAAGAGAACAAATAATATATTGTTCAGGATTTCAGTGGGGGGTGAAACTACAATAATCAGTCCCACTTTCCCATTGTATCACTGTCCTGGAATGTATGACAATAGGCTTCACTTTATATTAGGCACTCCACTTTTATCATTCCCTAATCTACCAAGGGGTTATTCTGCATTCCCAGTGACTAATTGCATTATTCAAACACCTGCCAGGGTATAGTATATAGTAATAAAAGCAGATTCATTAAAAAAATATGACAGCAGGAAGAATTCTGAAAGTTATGCGACTGTCAAAACAATTTGTTGACATAAGGAGCTGTTTTTGTTTTTTATGTGGGTGCAGCAGGAGCGTTAGCAGCATTAGTGTAGTAGTTAAGTTTAGGAAAAAGAGCAGGAAATGGTCAATATTCCGACTGTTAAAGCCGAATCCCAAATGTGAACCAGCCAGTGTAGCTAAATAAAGCTGCGAGTCACTCCAGTCCTGTGGCTGTTCTACAGATGTGACCTAATTTCCAATAAAGCCATTTGCTATTGATTAGGACAGAAGCCATGCAGTCTGGCTTAGTAGTTGTTTATTCCTCTGAGCTTCTTTTAGCCTACTATCATTACATCATCTTACTAAAATATCCTGAAATATAAAGATATTACTGTGTGTAAGCTGAGAGCATGTTATTGTAATGTGAAAGCTTATGTCTTTGCGCCTTGTTTTCCAGCTATGCTTTGGCAGATGAGGCCTACCGTTCACTGAGGGACCAGGACAAGGACCAGTGCATCCTCATCACAGGGGAGAGTGGGGCTGGGAAAACCGGTACGTAGCCAAAGGCTAACTCCCTTTTATTCTAACATCTGTTCTTTCCAGATGATGTTTGCTGTAACTGTCGATGTCAGGCAATATACAGTCCAGTCCAACATCACCCTGGACCTGGGATACTACCTCACCTTCTGCTATCAGTAATGCATCTGTTCACAGTATGAACATGAAAAGTTCTTCATGTAACTAAAATGGAGGAGTGTCTGTCTCTATGTTCTTTATCGACAACTGTTCATCCGATCGACTTCACACTTTACGGGTGTATTGCTGAGGAGCCAAGGAAGTGCAGTATAGAGTAGAAGCTCTTGAGATCTACAGGACATTTATTAGTAGTGAGTTATGTCCACAATGTGTAGTGTATTGAGAGGGACCCCTATTAACACTGCTGAACGGCATGCTGGGTACAGGTTGCTCTCTGTTGCTTGCTACAACAGGGTTAGAAATTGGCACCCGCCACAGGCCAAATGTGGGTGACTTTGATCAGCCTACCTGTCATGTCAATAATTTCATGAAAAATTCAGCTCAGTCATACAGAACAGAGCGGAGAGCCGCTATCGGACGCTTCTGAAATGTGCTGCGGCAGGTCTGGTGGAATCAGACTGGCATTGTCTCGCTTGACCACGATTAGCTGCAGCAGCCACGACGCAGCGGTGCCCGGTGGAATAGTGTTGTTACTTACTAGCCTATGGGGCTGCTGTCCATAGATTTACAAACGGGATACAGCGTTGGAGGCTGACTCACCGAGTGAAAAATTACCAGGCTCTTCCGGCGAGCTGCCACATCCTTGGAGCCCATAGAGCAAACTCACTAGCGTTTCCTTCCTCAGTCTGGGTCTCATTCACATAAACAGAGGAAGGGAAATAACATTTTACAACTTTTAGGATTTAAAGTGCTGTTCAACTGTTCATACTGGGAAGCTGATTTACATTAAAAAAATCATTGCTTTACAGTCATCTCTGTCCCAATTCAATGGGAAATTTTTTTGAGCCCAATGGCATCACCTGACGGACATGGAAATTGTAATTCCTCCGTTGGCCACGATGAAAATTTGTTTCCAAGTCCAGCGTTCTTCCCGGGGGCTTGCTGCTGTCAGGTAAAAGTTATCTACGTCTCCCCCTGTATCTTCAGTCTCGACCAAACAGAATAAGCATCATCTTCCTCTTTGTGCTATTTGGCAGATCGCGCTCACAGACCAACTTTAAAGGTGCATACCGCCACTTACTGCATCAGTAACTTATCTGTGTCAGAGTGTGTAGTCTAGTAGTCTGGAAGTGTGTGTGGTGTGAGGGAGTGAGACCCAACGAAGCGCAGAGAGCGTGAAGTTGTTTGGAGGAACGGTTCTTGAGAAAGCTGCAAGCAGGAGCAAACACCTCAGGCCAAGCAATCGACCCATTCAGAACAGGCGTGTTTTCAACCAGGCACTGTGCTAGTTTATCAAAAATCAATGAAAAAAATACTTTTAAATGATCCAAGGACAGAGTATCTCAGCAAATAGATCCCAGGAGAGTTAAGAATGCACCATCAGGCCTTCTCGTCTGTTTGAGTCTTCCTGTTTGTACTGCTGAACAAAAGTTTGTTTAAACTGTAGTCAAGCAGTGTTTGGAAAGGCTGCTGTAAGATAAGGGTTGTTATGTATAAAGTCACAGTGCAGATTTACTGTAGATCAGATTGACCTTTTTAAAAAGCAGCTTGATTCCAGTTTTGTAAGAGCATCATGTTGGTACATGAAACATGACGTTAACTCTGTGATGACCTGTATATGGAGTGGGTGTAAAACAATAGAGGTAGACAAAGCAAAGTGGACCAGCAGCGTACAGATGGTTTGCTGACACGCTCACGTCGGACTGTGTGATTGGACTAGAAATATGGGGCCTGCTGATGCTAGAGGCCGCTGTCTTCACGTCCGTGCTGGTCCTGGAATTGTGTCTGTTGGTGATTTTATTAGCGTGGCCATGTTCAGGTCGGGAGCAGTTTCACATACCAACAGAAACCCAAGAGGAATGGAATTTCCTGGTCTCTGTTGGCAGCACTCTGTCGCAGGTAAAAGTCATATTGAGTTGGCTGAGCACAAACTGTTGGAAAGCCGTCACAATCGACTCATAAAATACCTTCCTGTACAGTAAAGACACAGAAATACATTCATACTTAAATTTTGACCCTTGCACTTATCGCTCGACTGATTCCAGTGTATACAATGACTTGGGGCCTTTCAGCTCTCTCCAAAAGCATTATAGCACTGTACTAGTGCCCAGACTTGATGCTGGTGGGAATTTCACTGTTCACACTGGATTTGCATGTGTGCTACAGACTTTAAGTGTGGGAGTGATTCATGATGTCCATTTGGTTCCAATTAAATCTGGCCATGTGGCTTTAATCACTGAGTGAGCAGCAATATAATTAACGTTAACTGTCACAGCATTATTTCTGTGTTGGAATATTTACTAAAGAGCTGAGTATCACACAACAAAACGCTCAAACTTATGCTCCCACTATCCCATTAACTTTTCATTCAATTAGAAACAAAGGCACTGGAGGCGGGCTAGACGTCCAAATGTTGATTCATAACAAAAACTGTCCATCAGAGTTATGGTTCTTTATGTATGTACAGCTGTCCCCTCCTTACCATAATTATAATCTATCACACAGCCCTACCTTTGTCTGTGTGCTACTGCACTGATGCCAAGGATATCCATTGCCTGTATTGATAATACAACACAGTTTTCATGTCTCTTTGCACACTCATCTCTTTCTGAAGCTCAGATTTAACAACATAACTTTCCCTGTAGCATTTTGGCAGCAATCATCAGGAGCCATGGAGCCACATAGCCACTGTCAATGCTGTCATGCGCAGTAATCATTATCATTTCAGAAGGGAAATACAGTGATACAGCAATAAAACAGACCCAGGACAGAGCAATCGAAAGCACAGCACTGTTTGACAGATCATCTTTTGCAGTATGTGCTAGCCTTTTATTTGGGTTGTGTCAGCCTCACATGGATATTGAAAACCCCACTCCAAGAAGCTGTTCAGCCAAGTCGAGGAGATAAATTTGGATTTCAGTAATCTAATCGGCCTCGGAGCTTTGTAGTGGAATAAGGCCATCAAAAACGTGCCAACCCCGTTGATATGGGTCATTGACTTTCATGTGTGTTTACTGTGCTCGGTCTTGCTGTGGCTTCCATAGGAGCAAGGAGCTGTGACGAACATTATTATCAGATGCCAGCAACAGTGTACAGGAGACGTAACATAGTTCTATTATCTGCAAGACATGACTGAAGAAGTTTATTTTGCTACCCTGAGACATAAAAATGTGACGATTATGCGGGGTGTACCGGGTTACTCAGCAGAGCAGGGACGCTTTATCTCGGCTTTTTCTTTTTGCACACCTCGCTCAACCTAAGCAAAATGTATGGAGCTGTTTGTATGCCAGGCTCATCAGCAGTCTGTACCAACAGCTACTGTCAAGCTCTTTTCTATCCCTGCTTGGCACATCACACACATCATCGGTTCTGGGTCACTGTCATCTCACTGGACAGAGAGATGATCCCGATGCCAGCAGTCATCCGACAAGGCATGCCACTTGTTTCAGACAGCACAAAATGCCTGTTGAGCCCATTTCTCATCCAGAAAATTATTTTTGGGAACATACTGCACTCACAAGATGCTTGAGGCTTTAAGATCAGCTTAAAGTGGATGAACAGTGGTCATCACTCCATCCAAACAACATCACATTTCTTCAGTGCATCCTCTTGGCTCACTGTGGGAACACTGACATCAGTCATTTGAATGATGGTAACATGATGCAATAATGGTCAGCTTCTAACTGAACACAGCAGGTCTCCATTATGAGGCCTCAGACTAATGAATGACCCACACCCTGCTCTGATGGGTGTCAGGGGGATGAGGTAAGGGGGATTTCATGGGGAATGGTGTGAAGGGTGGGCACGCCGCACTTGCTCCTCAGTCATGTCTAGCGAAGGATTTAACCTAATATTTATCATGTCTGTGTATGTGTGTTGCAGAGGCCAGTAAGCTGGTGATGTCATATGTGGCGGCGGTGTGTGGGAAGGGCCAGGAGGTGAATAAGGTCAAGGAACAGCTGCTGCAGTCCAATCCCGTGCTGGAGGGTGAGTGAGCGCCATTCACACTGAAAGCTAATCCAGAGGCAGGATCATCTGAAGTTCACATGTGGAGACTGAATCTGCGTTAACAGGTGGACAGTGCTGTCCCATTTCAAACGCCCCTCAAATCGCAGCCTTCTTTTGCCAATATTTGGAAGACATAAATGATATTATATTGTATATTTGCAGCCCTCTGCTACTTGTCAACCACCCTGCATTAGTTAGCTGTAACTTTGAGCAAATATGATAAAAAGTAATTTTTATTACCGTAAATGGTCACAATATCTTGACAGTGCATGAGACAGGTAACCTTTGAAAAAAGTAATGTTCCCTCCTGTGCTCCTAATGGCTTTTGCAAGACTTCACATCGCCAAAAGAAAACAACTAATCAGAGCCCAGGAGTGTCTCAAGCAGCCGTTGTGAAACTTGCGAACGCTGCAAACTAATTAAACTAGGCAGATGATCAAATATGAATAAAGCAAAAATCAGCGAACATCAGACTGTTTCAGTTTTTCTCAGTGATCTCCTGACATGTTCTGTGCGTCAGCATACAGGCATGTTTCTTTTTGGAAAAAAAAACTCTCAAACCCTCAAGCCTAACTTCACTGCTCAAAATCGAGCCCGACAGAAACTGACAGTTCATCAATATCATCCTCTCCATGTAATAGAATGACATCGCTCATAGTTTATCTGGACAATTTTTCGCTCTCTGTTCGCCAGAGTTTACTGTTCCCTGTCTGTAAGAGGTGTAATGCCTGTTTCTTTCCTCAAATGTTTTCAGAAACATGGTTTAGCTTGTGGCTTAGAAAGTTTGCTCCAGCTGGTGCTTGATTTTGGCTCCTTTTCAACATGGTGGCCATGTCACAAGCTATTGGATTGATTTTACAGAATAGTTAACAGTTTAAAACAAAATAATAAAACATTTTCATATTTGCTCAAAATTACCGGCTGCAGCTTTAATAGTTTTATGATGATCTGTGACATTTTTGCTTTTATGTAATGACCATAAAAAGTATATTTCATCATTGCAAACCTACTGAGAGTTAGCTAACCAACACAACATGTCCCACAGCAACTGGAAAGCATCATTTTTGGATGTAGCACATAGACACAGACACACGCAAACATGGAAATTGTACTGTCACAGACAAGTAAGCTGATCAGCAAAATAACTGTAGGGGTTCTATAAATACTGCGTAACACACTCTTTTTATTTCCTCTTCTTCTCCTTGGTACACCACACACACATACTGTCTCAATCCCACAGCTCAGTGCTGGCACAGGAACAGCTGTATTTTAATTGGGGTCGGTGGACAGGAAATGCCCATGAATGATGAAGCTGTATACCCGCCTGGGTTGAGTCGCTGCAGAGAAACCTGCACATCTGCAAGAGTTTAGCTCCCGACAATCTAATTGCCCTAACGCTGAAATAAAGGGAAAGGGGAGCGCAGTTATCGTGCTGCACACAATGTGTCTGTGTCATGCTCACTCTCTGTGACTTTGCCTCGCTTTCTTTATTGGTTTCATTCTTTGTCAACCAGCGATGACTTAAACGCACACTAATCAGCCCTTATCAGCAATTACACGGTTATGCTAATAGCGCTGTGACGCATGACACATTAATAGCATTTTAATGTAGAAATGCGGTTAGAAGCAAATTGCGAGTTCGCAGGATACAGTTCTAAAAGGCTAATTTATGCACATACATGTGCATAAATGTTTGTGATGCATTTTTACGATCACACTCAAAAATTTGTACACTGTGTTTAAACATCATGTTTGTTATTGTTTGTTTATAGGCACAGGCACATACTGAAGCACTTTGACTTGAATGTGGTGTGACTGCAAAGTTCAGACCCTCCTAAGCCTGGAAAGCCCCGGTGCTTTGCTTAATCCATACAGAATTATGGGGCTTCATCAGTACAAATAGCCTTGACATCCAGCCCTTTACATGATTGACAGCTAGCTGGAGTGAAGCACACTGGAGAGGATCACTAATACTATTTGGAATATTTGAGCACAAGTTTTGATTTGTTTTGATATTATTGGCTATAACTTTATACTAGAGGGATAAGCATAAATTATGCATTGGTTGCAATGTTTTTATCATGTCTCATTATGATTTTCAGCCTTTGGAAACGCCAAAACAGTGAGGAATGACAACTCCTCCAGATTTGTAAGTATCGTCTTCAGAACTGATAAACAGCCAGTGTTGTTTAATTGGATGTTTGCTTCTCTAATGAGATCTCGTTTGCTAAATAATATGCACAGCTTGATGTTTTCATTCAGACTTCATTCAAGTTAATGCATAATCTGCCACTTTCATTTACATTTTTCTATTTCCTTCAAAATAAGCCCCACTGTGTTTCCCAACTTTTGTGTTCCTCTTTATACTCTTTATTTCTTTACACTGTTAATTTCCCATTCATGTGCTTGTGTCAGCGTAGCTTTCACGAAATTGAACTTCAAGTAGAGATCTACAATGTTGTGGTGTCTTATTTTCCACTTCTACAATTATTTTAGGTGGATCAGTTCTGATGACAGTAACTCTGTCTAGACACTAGTTGGCATTAAATCACAACAGCCTTTGTAACGGCTTGATGGTTAAAGAAAAGACCTGCAGGGGTTTGTACATATAAACTGGTTTGATGCTCACAAAATGTCAAGGCTGATGTTTCCTGTAGACACACGTCTTTGTTGAGTGATGCATGTTAGTACATGTTTCACAGGTACAGGAATACAGTGAATAACAGCGTTTGGGTGGATTTTGTTATGTGTGTCCTTCCCAT
Organism: Pterois miles; assembly: GCA_947000775.1. Lineage (NCBI taxonomy): Eukaryota > Metazoa > Chordata > Actinopteri > Perciformes > Scorpaenidae > Pterois > Pterois miles. The sequence continues at coordinate 21,574,260 of CAMQGK010000637.1, forward strand.
ATAATGAGAAGACGTACAGATGGTTCTGTACCTGTACCAGCCCCCGCCGTCTCAGTTACGGCAGGCATTGCATGCACTCGCACATGTTAAATGCCCTTTTAAAAGGTCTTTAAAGGCAGCGTACTGGACAGGACGTAACAACCTCCACTGCTGTTCATCAACTGCAGAATGTGGTCAAATGTCACGGTGGACCAAACACACTGGACTATCTGAACTGTTTGTCCAAACTCTCATACGGCTTTACTTTGATTGATCGCTTTATATTCTACTCATCTCTCAGTGTAACAAAATTGCATTTGTTTATAAGTTGACAGGTAGCTCTCATGGCTTGTTGTGGTTGGAGAAATCTAATGAGATAACATCATAAGAATAATTCAGTGTATAGACAGATCTAGAAAACAAGTTATTTCCAGGCATTATGAAAGGAGATGGGTGTATTTTGCTTTTTGTTTTCCCAAGAGGGCATTCTCCCACTTTCTGGCTCATTATTTTCTCGGAGGCCCGATTCAGCAGCAGCCTGCTTCAGTTTCCTCCCTTATGACATGATGTTGCATCACACTTGTGCTCATGTTAATTTTTCTAACATGAATGTTTATTTAGCTCCAAAAAGGGAGTCAGTTTATCTGAAAATCGTACAGTGCATCCAAGTGTAGTGTAGACTGAAGGGATTTTTTTTTTGCCTGATTGTTTGAATGGAAACTGGTTATACCAGCCAGTAGCAGCTAGCAGGCTAACTGCCAGTGTATTTTTCCAATCCCACTTCTTTCCTTTTCACAATGTGTGAAATCATCTACTACATTGGTACATCCAAACACATGCCTGGACTTGGAGTATTATAAAGTAGTATGCCCCTGATCTGTTAATATTTAGGTAACCTTGGTATAAATCCCTAGACAAGGACCTCCCCGCCAGATACTGTACCAGTCCATCAGAGCTCCATCAGTTTATCAGACACCTATGAATCAAACTGTCACTTCATTTTGCTGAGTGCAGCAGGTTTATTGAGTCTGGCTGGAGCCCACTCACCAGTACAGCTTGGCCTCTTCTGAGGACCTTACTGCTATTAATACATCAGAGGGGGGAAATACACAGGACTCTGTGTTCTAGCATCCAAGTTTCAGACAGGAGGAGAGAGAGAGGGCCTGAAGTGCTTTGTTTTAGTCCTCCAGTTGAAAGAAGTTGGCATGTTGGGGGGTTTTCCCTCCACGGAGGCCAGTTATATTATAGCAGTGTATGATTGGCAGCTGGTGCTGTATTCAAACTTGAATGGAAGATGTGATGCAGCAGAGATCCTCGCTGTGACCTGAGCTGAACTTATGAGTGGAGTTTTGGACCCAGCTCACAGTTTACAGTGTATATTACTGTTACACGTGCATTTCTGACTGTTGTGCTCGGATCCTCAGGGGAAGTACATGGACATTGAGTTTGACTTCAAAGGAGATCCTCTGGGTGGAGTCATCAGCAACTGTGAGTAGTATTGACATTAAAATATCCTCCTTTCAATAAAAAACATTGTTAAAATTGCACATGCATTATTTCCTTTATCTTTATCATATCGTCAAATTTGAATCACAAATTTCAAAATCACATGGACTCAAGTATGAACTGCTGAACTGCTTTTGGTGGTCAAAGGTCACTGTGACCTCGTAGTCATCCCATTCTCCTGATATCTCAGGAAAACCTTGAGCTAATTTCTTCAGATTTGGCACAAATGTCCACTTGGACTCAGCGATGAACTGATTACGATTTGGTGGTTAAAGGTCGCTGTGACCTCACAAAACACAGTTTTTGCCATAACTCAAGAATTCATATGATAATTATGACAATTTCAAAGTCGAATAGGATAAAATGATGAAGTGACATTTTTGACAGATGTGAATGTAAACAACTTGACTGGTTGGCACAGGCATATGGCCGCAACGCAGTAATTCTAGTTTGTCTGCTTCTTGTCTTGTCCTGACTGATATGTGCCCCAACAACAGTTAAACATTGCAATTAAACATACAAGTATCTGCTGTTTATCTTCAAAGCAGTTTCTGAGGCAGTTCAAGTTTTCGAATTGCTGAGGTGCACTTGCACATTTTATAAAAGCCTTAAAGCTGATCAATACTTTATTGAAACCGATGTCACTCCCAGAGCGAACAGAGCTTTCTCCCCTCAGCTCTGTTCTCTGTTATCTTGCCTCTGTTCACATTGTTGTGTCTGCGCTGACTTCTCCGCCAGAGGTCACGGACACAAAGGGAGGAGCTGATGGCTGAGGCACAAATGAACCTCTTGTGTGTTGGCTCGAGTTAGCCCAACACAAGAGACTGTCTGTGAAGAAGAGCCACTGACATGTGACTGCCTCAGACGGGGCTGGCTGGTTGGCTAGACAGATGGATGAGGATGCTCTCATACAGCAAGCCTGGATGGATTTCTCTTCAACTCTCAGCTCATTATTTTCCCCTAGATGTGCATCCATTGAGCCCTCAGTGCTTCCTACAACTGAGATTGGATATAGCTATAGTTTTTGAAAAAACAGTTCTCTGTAGCTTTAATGATAGATAGATAGTTTTTGACAGTCAAAACATAACAGGATATTGTTCCCACATTGTGACTTTAATGTGTGTTTGCTTATCTAAGGGAGAGGGAACACACTGTGAACAGAGCGTGCGATAGATGATGTTCAGGAGGCTTTACTACCGAGAAAGGAAAGCTGTGGCTCAAAAAAAGCAATAACAAGATGGCTGAAGGGTTTGGCTGGACACTATGAAATTTCCCTTTAGTGACTCTATAGAAGAGTAAAACAAATGGGATCAAATATATTAAAAACATTGAATAAGATGCTGGAGTGGAAGAAGTGGCTCTTTAGTGGTATTGTTCTTCCCCTCTCTGCGTCTTTGACCCACTGCTCTGTATTGCTCCTGCCAGCCACTCAGTTGTATGTATTATTGATGTGCCGGCTCTTATAGAGTCACTTATGTGATTCATCACGGCCTGTGGGTGCCACAGATTCACATTCAGCCTGACCCACCGCTAAGTCGTTGACAGCCCCAGGTCTCTGTGTAGGGCTCTCTAGTTAGGTGCTGGCTGTGTATCCACAGATCTGCAGTGCAAAGTGGCCATTCTGTCCTCTCAGCACCCACAGACTGGTGAGTCAGAGTTTGTCTAAAGATTGACAAAGCCAGGAGCAGGTCTTGTTTTTCATGGCTGGAAATCTGACCATGGTTAAAATGGAAGTTCATGTGGGGTTTTTTTTTTTCACTTCACTATAATGTAAACTCGTAAATCTCCGAAAATAAGATGTTTTCTAACCAGACAAATTGGATGCTATTATGCAGCCAGACTGGCAGTGAAGAGGATCTCAAGCTGCTTCAGACTCTGAGCTCTGCTGTTGGTCTTTAATTAAATCATACTCAGTCTAATGCGGTGAGCAGATGACGGGTCCCCTTTTAATCAGGTACTGCTGCACTTGGTCGGCAGCCCAGGAGAAAAGGCTGACGTTTGATATCCTTGTGCGGTTCCCTCGTTGTAAACTTCCTGTAGTGTGTGTGGCTTGGTCACCTTGGCAACCTGAATACATAGAGTAGTTTGAGCCTCTGAGCTCCATACAAATGTCGGGCATCCTTAATACTAACAGGTCAGCCCCTTATTCACTACTCAAGGACACCTCAGTGAATCACCATGGAGACATCTCCTGCGAAGACTATTATTTTTGTCATCATGTGTCATTGTTTCCCCTTGTCGTCCTTTACTCTTTTAGATCTGCTGGAGAAGTCACGTGTGGTGAAACAGCCAAGGGGAGAGAGGAACTTCCACATCTTTTATCAGCTCTTGTCTGGAGCCTCTGATGACACACTCAGTAAGTTATTACAAATGCTGGGATGCACTGAATGGAAGCATCATTGTGCTTTTTGGCAACAGTGTGGATAGGGGCAAACTTAAATTGAAGATTAACATCTTCCACCCCATGAGGGCACCGGTGCCCTTGGTCAACTTTTTTCAGAGGCTGTAGCAGGCTCAGCTTTAGAGCCAGAGTGAAGGTATTGGTATCCTATTAAAGTTGTATCCTTTTGTACTGGCCATGTCATGGTAGCATGTTGGGAAGAGTGCTAAATAAGGCTACGAAGCTCCGCTAAATTTTGTAGAGGAAAAACTGCTATGGCAAAATTTCACAGGGGTCCCTGACCTCTGACCTCAACATATGTGATTGTAAATGGCTCTATGGGTGCCCACGAGTCTCCTCTTTACAGACATGCCCACTTCATGATAATCACATGCAGTTTGCGGCAAAAATCATGCAGTTTTTTTTAATGCAGTACAAATGTGTTATTTTATCCCAGTCTAAAATTGTGTATTTGAATATTTATGCATACTGGGGTCCCTAAACAGTTTTGGAATTACATAAATTGGGTATGACTGGAAAGCTCTTGACTCAATGAGCCCACTTTTATTCATTTGTGATGATGTTAGTCCCCATTGCAGCCATTTCACTGTAGTGAGACCATTTTTGAAACTTGGCCTCACTGTATGAAATGACCTGTGGTGACCGCTAGGATAATCACATCATCATGGTGAATGGTTTTCCTAGCTAGATTGACAATAAGGGGGTTTCTGAGCACTTTCCACAACATAATTGCTTGCCATTTTTGCAGAAATCTCCAAATGTCATTTTGATAATTTTTATCAATTCGCGATAGGAAAATATGGTTAAATTTAGCACAAAATCTGTGTAATAAATGGTATCAGCTCAAAAACAGCTGCAACAAAATGAGACACCATATACTTCTATCATAATGTCCTAAGCCCTTTATACTTTCACATTGTATTTTAATTAATTAATCAATTATTTTTTATTTCTGATGTTTGACTAGAACAACTTGACAGTGCTGAACTGCATTTCATGATGATGCACACCACTTCTATATGACATGTACTGTTGACATCTATCTCTCTATCTATCTCCCCTAAAGACCCCCTGTACCCCCTAAAAAAATTCACTCTTCTTATCAGCCCAAACCACAAACTGGGGTTGTGATATATTTAGCCTGATAGCCTGGAGTAACTTCTGGTCTTAGAATATACACATATCTGCTCACAGGAAGTCATGAATCATGTCACCATAGCTAGCTGAATGATCCTGTCCAGAGCAAACTAGACTCAGCATTGTTGAATCTTCTGTTGAGGATTTAGGTGTCTGACTGGGATGGTTAACGTGAGTGTGGAGCCCCAGTATGCCATTCCTTATGTTAAATCTTACATAAATATTTCCCAGCAGGTTTGCAGCTGCAGCGAACACATGGCTGATGCATTAATGACCCAGTCTTCCTGCCTAACAAACAGTACAGAGAACAAAGGCTAGCCTGAAACCTGTTCCCTCTATTTGCTTCTCTGTGGACCGAGGGTATTGTTTTATGTCCGGAACACAGGAGAGCAAAATAACGGCCATTGACTCCAGAGCACACTCACATATCAGAGGGGCCTAATTCAGCTGTAGTTAATGCAGCCACTAATGAAATCTGACACACGCCCCCACCAGAGAAATAGATTTCTTTGCTACTAGATAGGGGGCCTTTAAAGAAGGCCATTTGATCCTCCAGAATAATGTTCACAGTAAGAACTCTAAGAGCATACACTGTGGAGAAACTGTTTGTAATGGGTGGGTTGAACAAATTTCTATTAAAGGCTTGGGTGTCAAATTTGAACCTTTTCACCTTCAAGTGATTCTTTCTAGCTGGTCCTTCAACAATGCAGCTTATAACTATAATTGCGAGGTTGTGTTTTGTGTTTTTTTTTTTTTTTTTTTAATCCTTCCAGCTGTGTGTGTTTAGCTGTATAAATTTCATTTCATGTAAATAAGGCTAAAAATGCCTGTAGCCAACCTGCTTTAAGCAAATGTATTTTAAATAGCAACCACATGTTTTGTGTGTCGCAGAGAAGCTGAAGCTGGATCGGGATTTCAGCAAGTACAACTACCTGAGCCTGGACTCTGCCGCAGTCAATGGGCTGGATGATGCGGCCAACTTCAGGACAGTCAGAGTGAGTAGTGGGGGCAACGCCAGGAAGCTAAAACATCATAGAGTACTATCTAGGGCCCCCCTCCAGTTGAAAAAGTGTGATGAAGTGCCTTCTATGGTGTCCTTCCAGTAGAGAAAATATGATGAAGTGCTTTCTATGGTGTCCTTCCAGTAGAGAAAATATGATGAAGTGCCCTGGGTGCCCTTCCAGTGGACAAAGTGCAATGAAGTGCCCTCTAGGATGCCCTTACACATGATGTAATGTTATACAGGCTGCCCTGCTTGGTAGCAAAGTTTTTGCATGTTGTTGCCCTTTTTATTGATTTTGCCCCTGTCCCCCGGCCAACCTGAGTCCGCCACTGTTACACTTTACCCTAATCAAACAAGAACACTCGTCATAAGCAGCGGCACACTCCGTTGGCACGTTCAGAGTCAGTGCCGACTTTCTTTTGCGCCATGCCAAGATAATTTAAGTCCTGTACAGAGGGTACAGGCGGTCTGATTTCTCCTTATCTTCTGGACTTAACAAACTAACAGAGTGTACCAGTAGACTATAAAACTCCATCTTCTAGATTGTGAAAACACTCCACAGCAGACTCCCTCCCACATGTTGCAAGACTGGTGAACTTTGAACTGAACTTGAACTTGAAAATGAACTAAAACCTGAAATACTAGTTTTGCATTGATTAAACATGGGGAATTTCCATGTGTAGCATTTAACAAAAATGGCTGCACTTGTAACAGCAGTGTTTCTTTGGGGAAAACCACAGGAGACAAGGCAGCTGCTTCCTTTTATTTAAATATGTTTGTGCGTATACATGCCAGATCTTGTCTGCATGTACAATGCCGCTACTTGTTATCCATACTGACAGTGACACATACTGTAGGATGTTGTGTCTATAAGAGACTTTTATTGTTATCAGTCCTGCTCCAGCACGCAGCTACTGTGTAAGCCTCTGCAGTCTGTTCTGTCACATTTGACTTTACTTGTTTCCTTGCCTTACACATCCTGCTTCTGATCTCTCACATGGAGTTTTCACAGTATTCCCCATACAGCTGCGTTTCGCCACCGGAAACACAAGAGGACATTCCCACTACACAATGAGTCCCTCCACATGGCCTTGTCTGTTAACAAAGCCAACGGTGGCCTCACTGTCCCTTAAACATTTAGTTCAGTGTTTAGTTTAACATTGACTATGGTACTGAGTTTAATTTCAGAAAATATGAAAAGACTTCAGTACCAACAGCCAGTGGTGGAAAGTAACTTACGCAAGTACTGTACTTAAGTACAATTTTGAGGTACTTATTTCCATTTTCTGCTACTTTATCCTCTTAGGACCTGGCGTACACATGCGATGACATCACATTTTGGGTCATACGAATATAATACTTAATTTTATTTAACTGGGGTCTTGTGTACACGTACGAGGATACGTACACTGCCATCTAGTAGTCCTGCAACTGTTTGCAGCACTTCAAATGAGCCATACTGTTGCTATGACTGTCCAAAAGGGGAAAAAATTTTCATTTTGTTAAATTGTACTGTGATGTTTCAAAATTAAAAAAAAAAAAAAACATGTTTGCAAGTGTTATTAATAAATGCAAAAGCAGTCAGGAAAAACACTGCTGTGTTCAGAGTGGACATATAGAGGTTTGCACTATTACACAATGGTGATTTTATTGTGTTTTATGGAAATTCAGAACGAGTGTCCGCATATGTGGACATAATTTTTCTTGATGCTTAGTTTTTATACTTATCAGGTTCCAATAAGCCCAAATAGCAAAGAGACATCAAAAATGCATATCAAAAAAAGAGCTCGGGTCTTAAGAGGTTAAACTCCCACCTCACTACATACAATGTTGTACTTTACTTTTTTATCTGATAACTTTAGTTACTAGTTACTTTACAGATTCAGACTAATAATACAAAATAAATTAAACAAATTGATTATGATAGAATATTACTGTCGATTAAGATGCGACTTGCTCACCGGGGGAAAATTCACAAGCTTCCCAACATTATATGAAGTAGCTGGAATAAGGTCCTTCAGCTGCAATATTAAAGTGATGTGCATATCAATCCATCAATAATTATAATCCAATGATATGATATTTATTATTCTGAAATGGACCATTCTGCATAATGAATACTTTTGTTTTTAGTACTTTAAGTATAGTTTGATGGTAATACTTTTATATTCTTGCTTAGAAGACGTGTGTAACATTTCAGAGGATCTATCAGCAGCAATAGAATACAATATTCATAACTATGTTTTCATTAGTGTATAATCACCTAAAATAAGAATAGCTGTGTTTTTGTTAGCTTAGAATGAGCTGTTTATACCTACATAGGGAGCGGGTCCTCTTCATAGAGTCATGTTTTTACAGTAGCCCACAATGGACAAACCAAACACTGGCTCTAGAGAGTCATTTAAGTTTTAAGTTACCTGAAGGCCACCGTAGATCTCCGATATGCTTGTGAAACTGCAGTAACGTGAGCCAGAGAGTGTAAAACTGGTACCGTCAGCCACTGGCCTCGGAGCAAAGTCAACAGAGTTATCATGATTTTACACTCGCCTCACGTTATCGCAGTCTTAGAAAGCGAGGAGTGAGCGGCGGTGTACGCAATTGGTTGCAATCTGCAATCACACCACTAGATACCACCAAATCCTACACACGCTACATCTCAGTCATTTTTTTTTACTTGTAACAGAATATTTGTACACTGTAGTATTGCAACTTTTGCCGAAGTAATAGAGCTGAGTATTTTTCTACCACTGACTGCAGCAACCAAGCAACATAAAGCCGCGGCGTTTTGTAACACAATAATCTCAAGGCCTTCATTAATTGTTATTTGTCTAATTTTGTCAGCTTTGTACAGGAAGTTGTTTCACATTTGGCACTTGGATGATGGTCTGGGATTCAGTTCAAGACATTTAAATATTCAATTGGGTAATTTGCAGTTTTTCATGGGTATATTGAGCTGATATGTTTTTGCTTGTCTTCTTGCCAACCATGAATTATGTAAATCAAACGCTCTCTTAGTTTTGCCTGGAGTCCCTCAAAATAGAGACCTCAGTCTGAAGAGATGTTCTCTTGAATCAGAGGTTAAAAAAACAGTGATCTGGTTGGCACAGCTTATTGGCTGGTGCAGCTCTGCCTTGTTCTTTCTTTTTTCTTATTTGACTATTCCTATTCATTATCATAACAAAACTAGTTGCAAGCAGCAATACTAATGTGCCAGCCTTACAGAACTGTTGCACAGTCATAGACACTGTCATTGCAATGCAGTTATAGCTTAGTTCCCCTTTGCAACCCTGTGTGCATGTTTCTTTAGAAGGTTCAACAATATCAGCTGATCTGTGACTCTCTGCCCCCCCAGAATGCCATGCAGATTGTGGGCTTCATGGAGGACGAGGTGCAGTCAGTGCTGGAGCTGGTGGCGGCTGTGCTGAAGCTCGGCAACATTGAGTTCAAGCCAGAGTCGCGCTGTAACGGCACCGACGAGAGCCGCATTAAAGACAAAAATGGTGAGTTTGAACAGGAAACAGAGTCTTTCCATCATGAAAGTATCTCTCATACTTTTATAACTCATTTCTACCTTAATTCTAATGATGTGGTAGCATGATGTAAATATCAGATTTGTTTTGTAATTTAAACTTTTTGTCCCACGTGCCCTACTGGCTTGATGTTGAGCCACTGCCCCCTATTGGCTGATTTGATCTCTTCTTCAGTCATCCCTCACCTAATACATATTTGTATTTTATGATTTGCGTGACAGGATCTGTTTGTGTCATCACTCTCACAGCTGTTCTCTATATGCAAATATTACATTTCCATATTTCCCTCCACAACAGGGGAATTATTCATTTTAGTGCCTGTTTTTCTGAGAAAATGGACATTTTTTTTTTCATATGAATCACTGGCTAGTTGTGGTTATATTGCATGCATCTGTTCGCTCCCATTTTCAACATTACTTTTTAGCCATCTTCCATCTCCAGCAATGTGATTACTGAATCATCAAATCCATATTTATTTAGTCCATTGATTTTCACACATAAGGTTAATGTTTTTCTTGAACTTTTAAAATGTTTCCACTTTTAATTGCATCCTTAAAAATTCATAGATTAAAAAAATATGAGAAAAAATGATTTTGGTGTTTATTAATTTAGCATATCATCACAAGAGATTTACATGGTTGGTGCCAATGGACTTCTAGTTTTCTAGTTTCATATGATACCAGTATCTTCAGTCTTCCTTTAAAACTGAGCCAAGCCCGCTACAACACCCAGAAGATCAATTATGTTCATGCATTAAAAAAATTAGTGGCATTTAGACAAACTTGCGTTACCATCAAGTCAATTTTATTTGTATAGCCTAAATTCACAAATTGCAATTTTCCATCAGGGGGCTTTACAGTCTGTACAGGATATGACACCTCTGTCCTTAACAATGCGACCCTCTCATCGGATAAGGAAAAACTGATCAACCAAAAAATCCTTTTAGCAGGGAAAAATGAAAAAATGTAAGAAACCGCTGGAAGAAAAACAGAGGAGGCATCCCCTTTCAAGGATGGACAGATGTGCAATAGATGTCATGTGTACAGAGTAACAACATAATGAAAATACAACATCGACAATACATCAGCTTCCTGGCGTTGCCAAACAGTTAGAACCAGCAACATGACCTCCTCTCCACAGCAAACAGCTAGAGCTAGGGCAGCACGACCTCATTTCTCCGCCAAGTAGAGCCAGTGCAGCACAACGTCCTCTCCACGCCAAACAGATAGAGCCAGAGTAGCATGACCTCCTTACCACTCCAAACATAGCGCCGGGGCAGCACATGTGGAATGAGGCACCATTATTATCGTGTTAACTTGCTGCAACATAAAATAAAAATATAGGATAAGAATAACGGTCACAAGGTCATAATTTTATCCTTTTTACCTTTTTCAGATTTGAAGGAGATGTGTGAGCTGCTGGGGACCGAACAGTCGGTGCTGGAGAGAGCGTTCAGCTACCGCACGGTGGAGGCCAAGTTGGAGAAAGTGTCCACTACCCTGAATGTGGCCCAGGTCAGAGGAGAAGTTATAAATATGCCTTGCACCAGTTATGCCAATGCATATATGCCCTGCTTGACTTGACATTAACACACACACTCACGCACACACACACACAGGGTATAAAAAGATAAAGGGCCATTTCTTCCCCCTGACTTGCTCTACTGGCTGCCGCCTCTCATCCATGTCAATGCAACGTGAAAACCTCTCCATTATAGATAAGCCTGATTCCTCCTGGAAATTCAAATGTAGGTCATCTTTTAGAGGTTAGTGAGTTCACTCAGACTTTTCATGTGATGTAGATGCTGCAAATGTGGCCCCTGAGAATTAACCTGACCTCAGAATAATGTTAAGTCATGGTTAGCTTTTATGATTCAGTGAATGTTTCAGAAGGTTATTTTTCTTTTCTTACATGTTTGACCTGTTGGAAACTCAAGTGTTAGCCTTTTGGATTTTTCCAGGACTCTGGTATTTGCAGAGGTGTAGTGAAAATGAATTCATGCATCTTCATCACCAGTTATGTGTGTCTGTTTACAGGCATACTATGCCCGAGACGCCCTCGCCAAAAATCTCTACAGTCGTCTGTTTAGCTGGCTAGTTACCAGGATCAATGAAAGCATTAAAGTAAGTCATGTCCAGAATGTATTTTATTTTATTTTTCAATATTTTTCATGCTAGGTTAAACTGGCAGTGTGATAGTATATTTTTGATACTGACAATATTGTCTCCCTCCAGGCACAAACGAAAGCTCGCCACAAGGTCATGGGTGTGCTTGACATCTATGGCTTTGAGATATTTGAGGTAAGACAAAAGGCACATCAAACCCGCTCTCCTTGTTCTGAGCTACAAGGACACAATCTGACCATCCAAACATTTTATTAAATTTGAAAGGATTTAGCTCTGGGTTGTTTGCGTGCATATTCTGGTACCTGTGTGAGGAGCTTATCAACTAGAACTGTGGGCTGATAAAAGCACATTCAGATCAGATTTGTTCAGCTTTTATTGCTCCTATGGGTGAAATTATTTTGGTTGCAAGGTGATTTCAACACTAAAATCTGCATGTCACAGTAGAAAAATGGCAACATTAAGGAACACATGCACACCATATATACTATCAAAGATGAGAAACATTGCAAGGTACATTGCATGGTACAGCAATAGGTATGGGTTGTATGGTTCCATTATGTTAATTACAGGGATGCATGTGCATGCAAACACATGCAAGGTAGAGTATGAGTGCACATTAAGACTAAATGGTTGATGCTTGATGCCTTCATTCCCCCTACCCCCATATGTCCATGTCTTTTTCATATCCCTGCTTGTTCACCCCACTCATTCTCAAGTCCTTCCTCTCCTCTCACTGTTGTGTTGTGTGTCTGGGTCACCAGGATGGAGTAAGTAACACCTGCACCGGCCTGTTTGCTGTGCCAGTGTGCATGCTACGATCTACGATCTCTAAGCAACTTAATCTAGCTCCTCATTGAAGATGATTCAGGGCTCCTGGTGTGCAGCAGAGCCACACGACTGAAAAGATGCAAAAGAAGCCTTTGCATCATTTGAATCATGACATAACACTCAGATGCCAGTTTATTACGTACACCCAGCTAAGATCAGTGCAGTGTGATACAGCAGTCCTGCAATAAGTACTGTATTCAGGAAGGTTGCTATATGATGCTCAGCTTTTGGAGGTGCTTTGGAAGCTACAGTTTGTGGTGCTGTTGAAGTGTTTTGAATTGAAAGGAGTTTGTTATATTTTGTCCATCCCCTTTATATCAACGATGGTAGACTACATACTATTTTAGAGGGATTGATTGTTCTTGTATTAGACTGCATTAGTTTTAGCTAGGTGTACCTAATAAACTGGCAATAAATGTATGTGGTTTCTATTCTAAAGAAATCTTTTTCTTTCCAAGAGTTAGATGAGAAGATTGATACCACTCTGAATGGTAAATAGACACAGCCAACAGCCTGGCAACAGCTACTGCCAGTTAGTTTAGCTCAGCATAAAGACTGGAAACAGGGGGAAACGGCTAGCCTGGCTCTGCCTCAGTTTAACAGAATCTGCCTACAGCACCTCTGAATCTCATTTAACATGTCCCAAGGTAACAAAATGGACTATTTCTTGGCTGGAAACAGTAACTTTCTGGAGTCTCGTTGTCTCTGTGAGGTTGCTTACTGCACCCTGCCAAGAAAAGGTCTGCCACATTAACCCCCCATGTTGTTTTTAACACTTGGTTTTTATTATACATATTAAACAAACAATAAATAATGTATTAATTAGTGAGCTTAAGTGCTGCTCAGCAAATCCAGGCTAGCAGTTTCTTCTTACGTCCAGTTTTTATGCTAACTTAACCGCCTCTTAACTGTAGATGGACATATTTACTGTTCAGACAGCAATGATCTAACTCTGTGAAAGACAGCGAATAAGCATATTACCTAAACTGTTTAACTCTTCTTTAACATATATACTTAGTTATACTTAGTAGGGTGATGCTTTGGGATGTTTTTGTAGTCTAGTGCTCATTTAAGAGAGAGTGTATAACATTTACATGACATTGAACTTCTGCTATAATATACAGGAAAGATTTTGCAAAAGCTTGTAGACTTTCAGGCCAGTCCTCCCTGTAAGTATGGCAAGCCGGTGTACTTTTTCACTTGGAAATGTTGTTGATTTAGACTTGTAGCACATAATATTAAATGCAAGGCCTTTCCCCTACCTTGGAGCAAGTGAATCACCACCTCTGAGAAATGAGACCGTTATCTTCAAACACAGTTATAAGATGGTGGCTTCCTCAAACTGCTATAAACCACTTGTCATAAAACAGCTCAGTTGCAGATGAAATATTTTAGGGTTACAAGTCATCTTTCAGTCTGGCGTCTGCTGCCACCGGCGTATAGAGATGCTATTGAGTGTGCGTGTGTGTTTATTAGGGGTGAAGATGACTTTTGGTTTCTCAGTAAAAGGAAATGAATATTAATAACTGATGTCCCCGAGGCTATGTTTCTGTTTCCTGGTCACTGAGAAACCTTGCTGTGTCTCTTACTCTGAGCTCTTAGACTAAACATGCTGCTCTAACCACTGCTGTGTCCTTAGCTAATGAATGTTAACCTAACCCAGCACATACTGTAATAGGGCCGTCTGCCAAGAAGCATGACTCACCACTCAATGGTCATAATTGACATCAATAATAATTGAGAAACGCGAGGAGTAAAAGCGGTATTTTAACACTCTGTCAATGTTTAATGAAGTCTATGATGATTTATAGGAACTCGTTCTGATAAGAGTTTATCATCATATGGTGCGCCAGCAACATGTACTGGTATCAGTTGTTCACCGTTCAGATTGATTAAATGTTTGTTGTCAAAGTCACGAGGTAGAAGAGTGAGCTGCAGATGATAGTTTGTTCAAACGGATTATAACTGGTATTATATTAGATGCTTTTTTCCACAGATCAAAAAGGCAGATGAGATCAGTGTTTTATTTTAAATAGATGTTTTGTTTTTTTTTCTTTTTACTGGATGTTAGCATGGCAAGGTTAAATAATGTTGAAAATGTGAATGCATCATTGTAGATGTAGTTGTCAGATCAAATTTACTAAATCTTATCTTAATTCTAAATCTAACTTCCAGGAACCTAACTAGGTCTAAACTTACCGTAAGCTCTCCTTATCGATGGTGCAACCTTCCTCTTTAATAAAACACAGGAAAGATGTGATCATGTTTATGAGTGTTTGCCCAGAAGAAATACTGCAGCCATAGCTGTGAGAAATAAGATAATGAAGCAGGAGTTGTGGTTTATGAAGAACAGCAGAAACAACAATGGCTGCTTGTACCCACCAATTGTGAAGTTAACAGACACATCTAATACTTAGATGATGATGATGATGATGCATCCTTTATTGGCCATAGGACAACAGATTCGTCATTGTCACCCAGACATCATATCTATACACGTCCACCAAATGTGGTCGCTGTTGCACAAAGTGTTCAGGAGATATGACAGTTTTGGTATTAGAAGCCCTGCCTACAGCATTTGACCTAACTTTTAGGGTCAGTTATAGCAAAATGGAGATGTTCTGCACCAAATTTGTGACGAAAAAAAAAAGCCATTTCACCGACAACATCTTAGAGCAATAATGAGTTAACCAGCACCATGATTCCACATGTCGGCAATAGCTGGAACTGATTGTTTTTCTCCCCTTGCTGCTCCCACAGGACAACAGCTTTGAGCAGTTCATCATCAACTACTGCAACGAGAAGCTGCAGCAGATCTTCATCGAGCTGACCTTGCGTGAGGAGCAGGAGGAGTACGTCAGAGAGGTAAGCTTCTATACTCTAGTTCACTCTAGGGCTGCCAATCAATTCAAATATTTAATCATGATTAATATTTAGTTATAGTTAATCACAAATTAATTGCTCAATTTCTATGTGTCCAAAATGTACATTAAAGGGAGATTTGTCAAGTATTTAATACTCCTATCAACATGGGAATGGACAAATATGCTTACTTTATGTAAATGTATATATAGTATATTTATTATTGGCAAAGAGTTGACGACACAAAACAATGACAAATATTGTCCAGAAACCCTCACAGGTACTGCATTTATTATCAAAAATATCCTCAAATCATAACATGGCAAACTGCAGCCCAGCAGGCAACAGCAGCTGTCACTGTGTCAGTGTGCTGACTTGACTATGACTCAGCCCAAACTGCATGTGATTATCAAAAAGTGGGCATGTCTGTAAAGGGGAGACTCGTGGGTACCCAGAGAACCTATTTTCATTTACATATGTTGAGGTCAGAGGTCAAGGGACTTTATTAAAAATGGCCATGTCAGTTTTTCATCGCCAAAAGTTTGCATGCTTGAGTGTTATGTAGTCTCCTTCTTGACAAACTAGTAAGACTTGTTTGGTACCAATGGATTCATTAGGTTTTCTAGTTTCATATGATACCAGTATCTCCACTCTAGCTTTAAAACCGAGCCTGCTACAACCTAAAAATCGCATGTTGCGTGTTTGCATGTTGCGTGTTGTTAACATGTTATTATTGTGTTTACTTCAACAGTCTTAATTTACACACATAACACGCACATAATCCATAGTGGGTTCTTGGATAAATTGCCCATCATGTCCAGCTCCAACCCTGGAAACCCTCTCTCACCTGCAACTGTACATTTACATTGTTCAACATGTCAGCACTCAATTTGTTGTGTTGACAGTTCATCATTTCAGTCCCCTGCAGCGTGGACCCAAGCTGGTCGTGTCACTCATCTGTTTAACCTCTTGTGCTCTTTCAGTTAAATCTGCATTCTCACCCCTCTTACCCAAACACATTTCTACTTCATTTATGGCCTCTATCCCGTCTCTGTCGTCCATCACACTCACAGTTTATTCTCTACCCGTCTCCTCTACGTGGCGTGTCGGGGACGGAAGTGATCCCTCACTCCAGCGAGAGTAAACACTCCCCGTTGTTAAGCTCTGTTTGTTTTCAGAGCTCTATGTATGTGAGTGAACCCCCCCCCCCCCCCCCCCAAGACCCACACCCCTTCCCCACTAACACCACCACCAATGATATTCCACTGTTGGCCTCGGTCCAGTATACTGCATGGGAAAATACCACAGCACCAGAGAGAGGAGGGAGGACCACCAATCATGAATGTGTCCATTTAAGCCACACCTTCTTTGCGCCCTCCCCGCTAAAATATCTGTCACATTGCTTGCATCAACCGACGCTACGTTCCCAACCCATTAGCAGCTGTGAATGAGATGGCGGCAATGTGGTTTTTTTAGAGGGTGAGATGGAGAACATTTTCCCTTTACTCTCTAGAAAGGTATTAGCTGAGATGATGGGAAGAGACAGAGCAGGAGAGAAGGCCTGGTGAACATAACGGCAACCCAGCAAGGACAAATATGGCTATGAAGATGGATGTACCAACATTTAGACTGATTTAATAATTCCCGAAAACGGCATTAAAGTTTATTATCGTGGAATGCTAAATAAGAAATGATAACCGTAACTTGAAAGGGAGATAGCCCTTTTAGTGTTTCCGGGTCATTTGTTCTCATTAGACCCAAATTCCCCACATAAATGTTAAGTGCTAGTGATATTAATGTGTCTAGACTGAGCATAACCTCAGTGTAAAATGTGTCAGGTTTTAGATTAGAGTTAGAAGCACATTTGTCGTTCATACATCGCCATGTTCTCCAGTCATCCAGCCCAGAATTAACAGACTGTGGATGAAACAGGTTTTTTTCCCCCTCATACCCATCAGTATAACTGTCCAGTACTGATTCTTCATCATTGTTAGCACGAAATCTGGGGTGTGTCAAGCATTGTTAGGTTTAATTGAGAAATTTCCTGAACAAATTTGAACAGAAATAGAAACCCGAATATAAGAAATGCTTTGTCTGTGTTTCCATTCACTCATCATGCTTTGATTTTTAAACCTTGATGAAGAGATACTGTTGCCTGGAGGAGAACAACAAGAAGGGATGTCCTAAACTGAGTGGGACCAGAGTAAACACATGAAAATTTGATTCTGACAACTTTGGCTGTGACTGCCATCAACTGTGGCTGCCATCAACTGTGGCTACTTAACATCAGCTATGTGTTGAGGTTTAATAAAATCGGAAGCCATACTGTGTCTTGTGCTTCATCTTCACTGCATCCAGTGCTGTCAGTTCTGTCTGATAAACTGTTAATCTCTCTACTGCGAGGATGGCAGTACTTGGTGAGGGCCATTGTGAGAGCAGCGTTGATTAGACTGTCCTCCAGGTACTTGACCAGGCGCTCAGTGTTTGCGTTGAAATACAGGCTGGTTCATCTTGCCACTCAGTTCTGTGAGAGTCTGGCTGATGTGGGAAAAAATGTCTTGTTAGCTCAAGATAGAAAAAAAGCCATTGTCGCTTTGACCTTAATTTCTTTTGTTTCAGGGCATCGAGTGGACCAACATTGAATATTTCAACAATGCTATTATCTGCGACCTCATTGAGAATGTAAGTCAGTCTCCCTGTTATCAGACACCACGCAAAGCAGTTTAGCATTAATCCACATTCACAGTCTGACTACTTTTGTAACACATTGCAAAAGTGTTTAGCAGACCACAAATATATGTAATATAACATAACTTGTTATGTTATGTCCAGCATCAAAATGGCATTTTAGCCATGTTGGACGAGGAGTGCCTGAGGCCGGGCACGGTCACTGATGAGACCTTCCTGGACAAACTCAACACCATCTGCGCTGACCACCAGCACTTTGAGAGTCGCCTCAGCAAGAATTCAAAGTTCCTCACTGATCACAGCCTGCCACACAACTGTTTCCGCATCCAGCACTACGCCGGCAAGGTACTGGACATTAGCAGATAATGTTTGTGCACAGTACAGTGCTGTAAAGGGAATGCAGAAACACCAACAAGATATAGACAGTAATATGATTGATTTATGCATCTGGCCAGACAGTTACATTCTTGACGTGAACTCCGTAGTATTAAATTCATTACAATTGTTTGTCCAGTTGTGCTTCTTTGCATGACAAGGCGAAAACACATTTTTAGTCATTTCTGTTCTTCCCATTCATATCAAGGTGCTGTACCGTTCTGAGGGCTTCGTAGACAAGAACAACGACCTGTTATACCGGGACCTGTCGCAGGCTATGTACAAGGCCAACCACAGCCTCATCAAACAGCTGTTCCCTGAGGGCAACCCAGCCAAGGTCAACCTGAAGAGACCGCCGACTGCTGGATTCCAGTTCAGGGCATCAGTGGGGACACTGATGAAGAACCTGCAGACCAAGAACCCAAATTACATCCGGTAAAGTCCCTTCATTCCTACAGAGAGCTTATCAGTTATTACCCCACCAGTCCAGGATATTGTGAGTTAGTATGTGAGATTTTTAGTGTCTTTTTTTGTAACTGTTTGGTCGAAACAAATAGCTTTGAAAATGGATTATCCTCCCAACCCTTTCTCATTTTTATACCATTCCAATACTGTGACCGCATGAAATGCTTGAAACTGCTGCTGCTAATCATAATAATAATAATGAATTCAAGAATACTTGCCTAGAGCTGCAATGATTAATTGTCAAATATTTAAATAATCGGTAACTATTTTGACAATTGATTAATCAGTTTGTATAACGTATGTGATTCCAGCTTCTTAAATGTGAATATATTCTGGTTTCTTTACTCCTCTATGACAGTAAACTGAATATGTTTGAGTTGTGGACCAAATAAGACATTTGAGGATGTCATCTTATAGACCAAACAAGTAATTGATGAATCAAGAAAATAATAAAGACATTAATGGACATTGAAATTAATCGTTAGTTGCCCTATTAACTTACCAGTAAATTCAACAGTGCATCTCTTGAATCCATTCAGGTAAAAAAAAATGACAAGGAGTGTAGTTGTTGAACAATTCAGTAATCAACCTTGGTGTGGACTACCTGTCTTTTCTTCCCAGGTGCATCAAGCCCAATGACAAGAAGGCCTCCCACATCTTCACGGAGTCTCTGGTCTGCCATCAGGTTCGCTACCTGGGTCTGATGGAGAACGTCCGTGTGAGGAGAGCGGGCTACGCCTTCCGCCAGGCCTACGAGCCGTGCCTGGAACGCTACAAAATGCTCTGCAAACGGACCTGGCCCCACTGGAGAGGGCCTGCCAGGTAAATCTGGTGTTTATGCTGAAGCAGTGACTAATCGTTGGGGTAGAGGGGGAGTTGAGAAGGGGTTCTTGTCACTGGAAGGTTGTGAAAACAAATCCCCCCTATAGGTCGTTATGGGAAAATGTGAATGTGGAAACTGAGAAACACAAACATGTTGTAGGTGTCTTTAACTGAAGTCACTGAGCCTCAGACACTCCCAGTGGAGGGACTGTGCGTTAAGACAAATTTGTTTCAACATTACTAATTTCTTTAATGCATTAACGCAACTTACAATTTTTAGGTAGTGGCGGGCTCAGTTTTAAAGCTAGAATGAAGATACTAGCATCATATGAAACTAGAAAACCTAAAGAATCCAGTTGTATAGCTGTTGTTGCCTGTTGGGCAGCAGTTTGCCATGTTATGATTTCTGCATTTTTTTATGCTAAATGCAGTACCTGATATAGTAGTAGTAGCTTACATGGTACTTTAAGGGAAAGTCTATTTTATAATGATAACCGATAATTTCACATTTTTGTTTTTTAAAAAGAAGTTTATAACCTGTAGTTTATTATGCACACATGAGGTGGATGATTTAATCTTGCCAAGCTGTGACTCAATCAAATCTAACAACATATTGTTAACATAACAAGAACAACAAAAACAAATTCTCTTCAAATTTTCATTTATTTGTTTGAGTTCATCAAAAAACTCAAGATACTTTGGCTTTTATAGGGCATTTTGCCTAAGAATTCAAATTCAATGCCTTGACATACTCTGTCAAATCAAACATATCTTAAATAGTTAATACAAAAATTAATGCTTTTATAGATCCTAAAACCTGCTTAGTCTGCAGGTGTTTTTTTTCCATGAGTGTCACTGTGTTTCTGACCGCACACTACCAATTTGGCTTTAATTTATCAGCTCTATAATTTCATTATCAGACTAATAAATGATAATTTACATTTCTTATAAGCAGCCGATGATTTATTGGATCGTTCTACTGCATATCGTGCATCCCTTCACATAGAGCTTCAGGAATTTGCACACACTGAATGAAGCTCCTCTCAGCAGCAGTCTTGTCACATACTGCACCAGTTGTTGAGCAGAAATCAACCATTCCCTCTCTGAACCACAACTTGTTGAGACTTTTCATCCTTTATCTGCCTCCTCTGTTCCATATCAGCCAGACTTGTGTGCCCCATCCTCTGTGCTGGTAAAAGCACTGATTCCTATCTGCTCTACCACGCACTGGCATCTTGTTGTTCAGCCATCCCTTTGTGCTTTGTGTGGTTTCCTTATTTCCTCCTTCCATGTTTTTCTGGATTTGTTTTGTTCTCCTTTTACCATTCTCTGTTTCTCAACCTCTATATCCTCGGTGCTGCTGTCCCCTGTGTCCAAAATCTTCCCACTCCTTCTATACAGTTGCTCTTATGTTGTTCATGGCCACTTGAATGTCAAGCATGGTTTGGATGACCCATCTGACCCTTCTGGCTCTCCATAGGGAAGGAGTGGAGGTGCTGATGGCAGACCTCCAGGTCCCAGCAGAAGAGTTCTCCTATGGACGCTGCAAGATCTTCATCAGGAACCCAAGAACGGTAGAAACAAATAAAACAGCCCTTGAATATGTTTTGTAGCCTGTTTGGATATCTGCTGTGAACTGTGGCAGATCAAGCTGTTTGAATGTCTAAAGGTTGAATCCAGCGAGCTCAGCCCCCCTGTTTTCTCACAGTAAGATGTTTGTAAAGCAGGGTGGGCTGCACTCAGAGCCCCCACTTCAGCAATTAGCATGCAACCACCAGAAAAAAAGCACATGGTTTCACTTAGCCATCCCATCTAACATGGGAAATGAGGGTCTTTACTCTAGGCTCTTCAACTGCTCCAGCCTGCAGCGTTTGAATGGACTTTCTCCCCACCCAGCGAAAAGACCAACAAAGCCTAGAATAACATGATCTCATAGTGGGAAAATTTTTTTCTTCTGTAATTGCTTTTTTCTATTGGATCAACTTATCTGCCTTATACTGTATATCTGCAGCTGTGAAATCACTACATAGAGTCTAGTTGAGTAGATTTGAATCCACGTTTCCAGATAATATTTCTTTTGGCTGTTAATCCAATTTAGCCACGCTTCTGTTTTAATTGTTTTAAAAACATGGAACAAGACGTGGTGTTAATAATGAAATTATTCATTATTCATTCTATGTATATATTATTCTATATATATAAGTTATGTGCTATAAATATGTTACTTTATCTAACTTTACCTTACATCTGTATCTGTCTTGTGCTTGTGAATTAATGTGGTGTGTGAATTTATTTTAATTTATTTATTTATATTTGTTTACTATTATCATTGTTATTATTCGTATTATTTTATTATTATTATTGTTATTATTAGTATTCTTATTAATATATTTTATTGTTTTATTATATTTTATTTTATATATTTTTCTATTTTTATTTATTTAATTTTTTTTTCCGTTTACAGTGACTGCTATTATTAGGGCTGTTGAAGTTAGCACGATAACAATATGCAAATTTGTTTTAATGCCACTAATTTCTTGAACACACTAACAACTTGCAATTTTTAGGTTGTAGTGGGCTCAGTTTTAAAGTTGTAGTGATATAGTGAGATACTGATATCATATGAAACTAGAAAACCTAATGAATCCTTTGATACCAACCATGTAATGTAATTACTGGTATAGTGATAATCTCACACTAGCTTGTCGTTCCAAACTTACTTTAAATTTTGGTGAGGAAAAACTGTCATGGCCATTTTCAAAGGGGTCCTTTGACCTCTGACCTCAAGATATGTGAATGAAAATGGGTTCTATGGGTACCCACCAGTCTCCCCTTTACAGACATGCCCACTTTATGATTTGAGCATATTTTTAATGCTAAATGCAGTACCTGTGAGGGTTTCTGGACATTTTTGTCTTGTTTTGTGTTGTTAATTTATTTCCAATAATAAATATATACACAAATTTGCATAAAGCAGCATATTTGCCCACTTACATGTTGATAAGAGTATTAAATACTTATCCTTCAATTCGTGCTTACATTTTGATTAATTATGATTATATGTTTTAATCAATCGACAACCTTAGTTATTATACAGTATGTACATATTGTTTACTTGTTATGGTATAGTTTGTTGTAGTTATTTTTCTTATGGAAACATACACACTTAAGAAATTTTGTTTTACAATGTGTAATCAAAGCAGTAATATAAAAAAGACCCAAGATACGCTGCCTGCAGATCCACAAATTGCATTGCCTTACAACAGGACAATAAAATGTTGCACTCACATCCTCGATGAAGATAAGTTGATTCACGTAGGTCATTTTTTATTGTCTCACTGTGAGCCAAGGCAGGAAATGTCTTCCTGCTGATAGATTGGACTTCGTGCTTGATATTGCTGAATCAGTATTTGCTAAGTTGAAAAACATCTCTATTGATCTCATAGAGAGACGTTTAATTTATAACAACTTTACCTCCCTATGACCTTATTGCAGCGGTTAAAAAGACACTGTTCTTACCAAAAGAAAACTGAAGCTGATACCTGCCAACTATAACAACTGGCATCATACTGTATATGTGCATTAAGGGTGTTTTCTTGTCACCTCATACAGCTTTTCTTCTTGGAAGAGAGGAGGAGGCAATGCCTGCAAGACCTGGCCACCCTCATTCAGAAGATCTACCGTGGCTGGAAGTGCCGCAGCCACTTCCTGCTGCTGAAGAAGAGTCAGATAGTGGTGGCGGCATGGTACCGCCGATATGCGGTGAGGCTTTGAGGGGAAATGCTCAAATCACACACAAAGCAAAATAAACCGATTGACAGATGGCACTGATGCATGAAGTGTAGTTAATTCCCTATTTTTTTTTTTCCTTTTTCCATCTCACAGCAACAAAAGAAATACCAGAAGATCAAGAGCGCCACCACTGTGGTGCAGTCCTACACTAGAGGATGGCAGGTGTGCACCTCCCTGTGAATTCACTCTGTTTGGAGTAAAATATCGCAGGAAGCCATGCGATTATTAGAAAAAAACATGAATGTTTGCTTGTTATATTTCCATCAGGCCCGCAAACTTCTGAGAGAGCTGAAATATCAGAAGAGATGTGAAGAGGCAGTGACCACCATCGCAGCCTTCTGGCACGGCACCCAGGTACTGACACATGAAAGTGCAGAGGAATATCAGAGGAGGTTTTTACCTCAACACAGCATCAGCATGGGTTTGATACAGGGCTTTTTATTCATGTTGGGGGGGGGGGCTGCTCTTGAAGTCTTAACAATATTGCCTTAAACACTTGATTTTTCATTTTCTGCAGCATTCCTGTCTGATTGCCCACCAGTATTACAAAAAAAATCTGTCCTTTAACAAAGCTCTCCTTGATGTTATTGCTGCTGTTTCCCTTTGGTCCTGCTTCTTTTGCTGATCACACAACTGCCACTTCTCTTTTTCTTCCCCCCCACTCTTTCTTTCCTTTCTCGGTTCTTTTCCTCCTCGCATCTTCAACCTGTCGTACCTAACGCCCACCACGTCCCACCAGGCTCGGATGGAGCTGAGACGTCTAAAACAAGAAGCGCAGAATAAACACGCTGTGACAGTAATTTGGGCATACTGGCAGGGAACCAAGGTATTTCCACCCAGCCGTAGTGTGTCTCTGTACCAGCTGTCTTGTCATCCCTATTTACCATGTCCCCGTCCCACCCTATTCCCACTATGAAAACCACCTAATAGAGTAGCAGCCCCTCTGACTGAACCTCGACCCCCATCCTTCCGTTACCCGCTGGCCTGACTAATATGCCCCGTTGTTGTTTGTCCTGTTTTCTGTTTTGTAGCTCTCACACATAGAATTGTCTTTATGTTTTGGTTGTTGCTGAATATTTCATATCTGTTATGGTGTTACAAACAAAACAAGATTTCTACACAAATGAAACCCAATCTTGTTTAACCATGCAGATGATTTTCTGTTATTTACTTCTGCTGTGATGTCTTTTTTTTAACTATACTGATGTGCTGACAGCAAAATGAATACGCAGGGAATTATGATCAATATGATGGCACATATGTTTCTACATTATAAGACCTCAGTGACTGTGTATAATCAAAGCCACTATGTAGACTTTGTAGTCTGCATGTATCTTATCAGCATTTACTCAACAGTGTTATCATTTGACATATCCTTGGTTGTTAATGATCAATATTTTATTTCACGGTTTCACAGCCGGATCGGTTCATTATAGATACTGTTAAAGATTATTCTGGGTTTTATGTGGACTTTGTTCTTAGCAAATATAAATACTTCATCTTTTATGAAGCTCTAGATAATGTTATGATAATCCAGACTCTCCCACTGTTCTCGTATTGTACTTCTTTCCTCTAAAGTGTGACATTTGTAGAGTCACAAAACACGAGCACCACCCCTTTGTTCCATCGCTTGACATCCTTTGTTGTCTTTCGTCAATGTTTCCTCACAATGCTTTTTTCACACCTACTCAGTACCTCTCCTGGGACAATTAAGTTTTGATTGTCACTGAAATTAACCTCCCCCACAACTGCCACCGCTTTCCATCAGGCCCGGAGAGAGCTGCGTCAGCTGAAGGAGGAGGCGAGGAATAAACATGCCGTATCGGTCATTTGGGCCGGCTGGCAGGGCACCAAGGTATTTGGGAAGCCTGTTGACTTGACTTGCCGTGACTTGCCGCCTCCATCGACGCTCCCCTCCCCATCCCATCCCAGCCTCCCCACCCCAAAAAAATATCCTCAACATACCCATCATTCTGTTCAAACCATTATCAGCATTTCATGTACCATGTAAGGCAGTTACACCGTCTCACATATGCACTTGTCCACTGGTTGCTGAAGTGCAAAGAGGAGTCATAATAATGGGACAGAAACACCTTTACAGCTCAGTGTGACTGGTGATTTATGATTTTGCTATCATGGTTACATTGGCATCCCCATTCCTGAGAAGATAAGACACACACACACACACACACACACCAGGGCCAGAAAGGTCATGTTTTGAGTGTGTTTTCAGCTTCTTCCTCCAAAGTCCATGCCTCACCAGTGCATGCTGCCTGCCCTCTGCATGACTTCTTTCTTGTGTAGTTAATGCATGTTTACTCTTTGCATCGCAGCGCTGTTTGTCTTTTTTAGATGGAACTGTTTGGATCCTTTGAGGTGACCTCTGCTGCCTGAGTTGTGACTTTTGCTCTCAAAGTCCCACTAAAAAGCACAAAGTCTGTTTCCGTTCCAGAAGTCCCCCTGATAAATGTGCGCCATGTTTGTTTCTGGAGTCTGGTGCAGTAGACCTGTACTTTTTACAGTTTCTCCGTGGTCACAGTGCTGGTGTGCAGTGCGTATGTGTGCGTGTGTTTGTGTGAATTTGATGTTTGCTGACCTCAGGCAAAACAGTGTCTCCCTTTTCTTCCTCTCATCTTCTGTTGCTTCATTTGTTCCCGCTCTCTGTCTCTTCCCGCCCACCCCTTGAACAGGCTCGCAGGGAGCTGAGGAGACTGAAGGAAGAGGCCAGGCGTAAGCATGCTGTCGCTGTGATTTGGGCCTACTGGCAGGGACTCAAGGTACCTACCAGCCCCACGGCGCAGCCATCGTCAAGTCTGCCACCTACTCATCACCCCCTGACCCTCTTCATCCTACTCAACCATCTGCTATATGCCCACTTAGGAAGCCAGGCTTTGCCTAGTGCTATGCTCATACTTTATCCATAATGGCTTTATTTTAGACTGCAAAGATCTCAGAGGTTATGCACACTTGAACTTGAGTTACCTGTGTTATTGTACATCAACTTCTGTTGCAAATTCCACCATCAAAACAGTAAAACATTTGCTTTTATGCATGATAAACAGAGAATTATGCTACACCACAGTAACATATAGTACTTCTACAAAGATTACAAGACCACAAACTGTTCCTACTTTTTCTTATCCAATTTTTCCCATTTGTAATAATTATATCACTGTCATTTTTTCCCCTTTTTCCTTAATATAATATGTGGAAATCCTAATTCCCATTCTAGCGCAGTCCTTGTGAGACTTGCAAGACTTGCCGTCCTTCAACATTTACCCTTGTATCACCTGTGCAGCACAGAGAAATGTATTTAATGCAATAACTGGGATTTCATCTTAAAGGGGTAGTTAACCTAAGACAAAATAGTAAAAAGACAAAATATTTCTAGTTTACCCCAGTGGTTTCTAGCCATGCAGATAGTTTTTAGCCACCATTTGAGTGCAATGGAGGTGAATGGAATGTTGGAAGGCATTGAAAAGTTGCATTTTGAGGCAATGAAACCAAGCTCTGCTTCTCAGACTAATCCACAGCCCTCACAGCAGCAATTTGCATCAGGACAATTTATTTGTATTGTAGGAAACTGTTAGCAAAGATGTGACATTGTAATTTATAGGTGTTACTTGTAACATTGATATCATGCAGCCACAAGATGCCGCATTCTCCCTCCCCCGTTCCATTGCATTTACGTCACAACAAGTCGTTGCCAGACACTTGCCGTCAATCTCAGCCATTTATCAGTTTTCTTCACACTAACTGATGGCACACAGATACCAACGTTGTTTTACTATTGGCTGACAAGCCTTGTTAGAATTGGGAATCAGATGTCTGATATCTTCAAACAAAACATACTTTTATTCGGCACCTTTCTAGACTATGTGGATATATTTTTTTTGTTTTTTAATATTTGTCTACATAAAAATGTTATCAATAAGACCTTTAAGGTTAACTCCCTCCCATAATCCCACAGTTTTAAGTACATTTGAGATAATTATTCATGGACAGCTGCCATTTTCCTCTTTTGGATTTTAATGCTGAAGATTTAAACCAACAGAGTCTGACTGACATGGCAGAGGCTGTCTGCCTCTCTTTCTGATCTGTTCCTTTGTAAACGTCTCCCTCTGTCTGATTCCTCTGCATCTGTGCAACTAACCCGATACAAAGCAGCGCCGCTTCTTGTACCCAGCAGTATTTATTTCACATGTTATTTCTTTGTCTTTAGGTGTGTAAAGTATGTGCGTGTCCTGCTTTGTGGTGCTTATCTGTTGTGTGTGTCTGTGGTTTTTACCAGAATAACTGTCATCACTCTGGTCATTTGTTGCAGTGTTAATCTCTTCATTGTATTAATTGACCACAATGCACCTGTTCACATCTCAATTTGTGCAATTAAGGTCAGCATGAAGGTCATTTGTCATAACCATCATTGACTTTTCAGTAATTACAATCCTGTAATCGTTGTAATTTTAATTAATTCCAGCAGCTTGGGATGACTTTGTCTGTTCCAGGTGTTTGTTATTTGTGACTAACCAAACGTCTGTTGTTCTAGTGTGCCGTCTGTGTATACTGTCATCCTCCTATCAGTATATTTCTTTTCTTTCCTATGTCACATCAAGCTAATAGGTGGCAGGAGGTGACTGACAGTTTGTTTATTTTTCCCTTTATTTCTGTAAAAGGTCCGCAGAGAGTACAGAAAATTCTTCAGGGCAAATGCAGGCAAGAAGATCTATGACTTCACCATCCAGAGAATTGTAAGTAGGACTTAAATATTTTGAAAGAGAGGTAACTGGTTGCTCTGTGTACTCAACCGTAGGGCAAAAACATGTCGAGTGCTCTTAGAAAAAGATGAAAACTCAGTATAGACAGGAAGGCAATCCAGGCATTCGAAGATGAACATAAATTAAAAAGCCTTTATTATAGTGGCTAAATCCTTAAAAAAGCTCAGCACGAGGACCTATAGAGGTCAAAGCATGTTGGCTTTTTCAGTGATTTGGCCACTATAATAAAGGCTTTTTAATACATTTCCTTCCTCATTTTTTTATATTTCAGATTGCCTGGATTGCCTTCCTGTCTATTGGGACTTGAATATTTGCTTGCTTAAATAAAAACATAAAAATTGTAAGACTTGTGCTCCTCTGTATCTATGTTGTTATTTTTCATTAAATATTTACTAGAATGTTGTTAACCTGCATTTATGTTCGTTTTTGTAGATGCAAAAGTACTTCCTGGGCCTGAAGAGCAGCATGCCCTCCATGTCACCCATAGACAAGAGCTGGCCTGCCAGGCCTTATTGCTTTCTGGAGGGAGTCAACACGGAGCTGCGGAGAATCTTCCATCTCTGGAGGGTTGGTCACAAACAACCGGAGCCCCTCTCCTCTTTCTGTCCCCTTCACCCATATTTAATTATTCAAATGTCACATCAGTACAGAGAATGAGACAAAAACACACTACTTTTACTTGAGTAACATTTTGAATTCATACTTGTAATTGAGTATTTTAAGACCATGGTATGTCTACTTTTACATAAGTAAAGGCTCCCGTGCTTCTTCCACTATAGTGTAATACAAAATATTTAATATTAAATGCTACAGCCCAAGTTTGAACTGCTGCTGTTATTTGTGTGTTTAGTGCAAGAAATACAGAAGCCAATTCACAGAGGAGAAGAAGGCAGTTTATGAGGAGAAGCTGGAGGCCAGTGAGATCTTCAAGGATAAGAAGGCTCTCTACCCGAGCAGGTACATGAAATTCACTGTGCTCTTTGTTTCATGGCAGATAAAAGAAATATCTGCAAAGTATCAGGGCAGTTAAATATTAAAATATGTAATTGTGATTTTTTTTTTTGCATGATCATCCATAGTTAATTGTGACTAATCGCAAATTAATCACACATTTTTTATCTGTTCAAAATGTACCTTAATGAGTCTTGTCAAGTATTTAATACTTTTATCAATATTGGAATGGGGTAAATATGCCGCTTTAGGCTAATTTATGTGTATATTTATTATTTGAATGCAATTAACAATACAAAACAATGACAAATAGAAACCCTCACAGTTACTGCATCTAGTATGTGTGTCTGACTTGACCATGACTTGCCCCAACTGAATTATCAGAAAGTGGGCATGTCTGTAAAGGGGAGACTCGTAGGTACTTACAGAACCATAATTTGGTGTAAGTTTGAAGTGTTATTTAGCCTCCTTTTTGACAAGCTAGCATGACATTGTCATTCCTGAGGTTTTCTAGTTGCATATGATGCCTGTATCCTCACTCCAGCTAAATCTGAGCCCATTACAACTTTGCAAAGTTGCAAGTTGCATTAATACATTAAAGAAATTAGTGCTGTGAAAACAAATAAGTTATCGTGCTAACTTTGATAGCCCTAATCCAGATGAATGAGTAGATTAGTGAATCTCCTAATTTCACTGTAAACACAAAGCATCAGACCTCTCATGTGGCATGTACTATGAATGTGTTTGTCTCAGTGTGAGCCAGCCCTTCATAGGAGACTACCTGGAGATCAGCAAGAACCCCAAATATCAGAAACTCAGCAGCGCCATGGACGAGAAGGTTCTGCTGGCTGATGTGGTCAACAAGATTAACAGGGCCAATGGAAAGGTAAGAAAGATCACTCCCACTACCAAATGTTCAGCTCCTATACAAGCTAAATGGAGCGTTGAGTCCAAAATCTAAGCTGTGATTACATTGCGACCCTGCTGTTTAGAGTTTAGCTCCACTTTTCTACACTGGCCGTGTGAAGCACAACACTATTAAGTTGTTTTGATGGATATTTCACCCCACTGTGCAGCAATCTGATATTTTCTGACATCTTAACAGCTGGCATTATTTTTGTTCCAGCAGATAGCTGACATGTCGGGACACGTGTACTGTGTTTACTCTTAACGCTGCCCCAGTTTCGAGATCAGATAGACGCTTAAAAAAAATGCATCAAAAAGGGTATTTTGGTCTGAACAATTGTTTTCATAACATTTAGAATGACCGACAGTTTCTGCTCCTGTTTGCAGGGTACAGCTCGCATCTTCCTGCTGACGAAGAAGAGTGTCGTCTTGGCTGACCAGAAGACGGGTCAGGTGAAGGCCAGCGTTCCCCTGCCAGACCTCACCAGTGTGTCGGTCAGCACACAGAGTGACGGCTTCTTTGCTCTCAAACTCAAAGAGGTGAGGGAGTCCTGTTTTAGTGCTGGAATGATTCAGTATTAATCTCCTCATCTAGCTCTCAGCAACAAAGCAAGTAAAAGGAATTTCCTAAATGTTGAACTATCCCTTTAAGGCCTACTGAGACATTTGATAATATTATATTATTATGTTGTTAAACGGCAGTCAGTTGTGCACTTATTGTTGTACATCCATGGACACTAAACTAAGAAGTTGCACTCGACAGCATTTTTATACTCAGCGGAAGTGAGCCTGCAGTAATGTGCCAAACTTCTACTTGCTGAAGTAAATTTCCTGTCTAAATGAAAATGATGCTGTTTGTTTAAATGCTGTTGGGAGATCTCCAGCTGCAGGAAGTACTGATTCAAAACTTTCTTTCAAATGTTTTGTTTTTTTTATCGAACATCAGTGAGAAACACAACTAACATACACTTTACAAGAGTTATGTTTTTCATTTTAACCCAACTTCAGGCACCTGGCTGACACAAAACAAAATGAACAATGCAAAACAATGACAAATATTGTCCAGAAACCCTCATAGGTACTACATTTAGCATAAACAATATGCTCAGATCATAACATGGCAAGCTGCAGCCCAACAGGTGGGCATGTCTGTAAAGAGGAGACTCGTGGGTACCCAGAGAACCCATTTTCATTCATATATCCTGAGGTCAGAGGTCAAGGAACCCCTTTGAAGATGGCCATGCCAGCTTTTCTTCACCAAAATTGGAGCGTTATTATCGTCCGTTGTGACAAGCAAGGCATGGTTGGTACCACTGGATTCCTTAGGTTTTCTATCGTATGTTTCATATCATGCCAGTATCTTCACTCACTACAACCTAAAGATTGCAAGTTGTGTAAATACGTTAAAGAAATTAGTGGTGTTAAAATGAATTTACGTTAATGCATTATTATCGTGTTAACTTGGACAGCCCGTGAAAACACAAAACAAACCAAGATGGCTGCACAATAAGTTTACTTTGGATACATAGAACAAAAGATATGAGAAGCTAGTAATAGAAAAATAAACTGATAAGTATAATAGTTCAAATCAACACTTTTTATTAAGTGTTTTTCTTGCAGTTTACTCACATCAAAGTTTACGATTACAGGGGACTGAACTTGAGTGTTTTTGATGCAAATGTTATTGTGCCATTTTGCTTCAGGGGTCGGCCTCAGCCGTCAAAGGAGACTTCTTACTCAGCAGTGAACACCTGATTGAGATCATCACCAAACTCCACCGCACCGGGGCAACGGCTGCCGACAGCGAGCAGCTCAACATCGACATCTCAGACGAGTAGGAGCGCACGCAGATTTAAATCCAGTAATTCTGGTCTAAGGATGTGATTCCAGCGGGTTGTTTAACGATGTGATATAATGTTTCTGTGTGGCAGGTTTCTGGTGCAGTTCAAGCACGACAAAGTATGCGTGAAATTCGTCCAGGG
Organism: Pterois miles; assembly: GCA_947000775.1. Lineage (NCBI taxonomy): Eukaryota > Metazoa > Chordata > Actinopteri > Perciformes > Scorpaenidae > Pterois > Pterois miles. The sequence continues at coordinate 21,606,388 of CAMQGK010000637.1, forward strand.
AGCCCCAAAGAACGGCAACAGTGTGTCCTGCAAGCGCAAGAACAACCGCCTCCTGGAGGTGTCGGTGCCCACAACAGCATAAAGCAGCTCCCTCGCCAGATTGGGGGACGATTTAAAAACAGAGACCGCCACCCACTCCACCACCGAATCTCTGGAATCAAGAACCATCACCCCAGTGCCCACCCTGAGCCGAGAAATGACAGTGCAGTTATTTGGCTTGTTGTGTTGTTTTTCCTTCAGTCTCTTTTTATCAGATTTGCTATGGCACCACTACTATGTGCCACTTTTTTGGCAAAGAAAACCCTTATCTGGGTTGCATGCCACAGAACTTTGTTAAATGTTTCACTGGCGTTTTGTAAAACTGGTGTTAAGAGTTGAAAAAAATAATCTTGGTGGAGCATAAGAGGCCTATGTAAACCAGTGGCCATGTTGATCATGATTGTTCCACCTTTAAGCTGAATTAGTCTTCAGAGAAAACGTCATTATGACAACTTTGTGACGAGCTCCAGCCTCAACTGGCCTTGACTCATCCATTTTTAAGCCCCTCTGGCTTTAAGCCGACGGCTTAGAATCTGAGATGAACTGGGAACTTTTGGGATTGGCACGTTGGATTTAGTTTCTCTGAAGAAGTTAATACTGCACTTGTTTTCACCTCGGTGTAACCAAAAGAGGATGAGCTGAAAATAAATTTGATTGTATGTTTTATTTTCTATATATATATATATATATATATATATTTTTTTCTCTGAAACAAAGAACAGTGGGCAATTGAGAAGTCAAATGTAATTTGTTAGATAATCGTAAAACCACTTTTGTATGCTCCTGTATGTGCCATTGAACAGGTCCCATGACTTGTCACATGTCGGTGTACAAATACAAACATAGAAAAACCATGTAGGTGACTGATGGACCCTGTTCTTGAGGACAACCTTGCCAAAAATATTTTAACGGGGGAACTTATCAACCTGTGCTAGCGATTTCTTGTAAGTTTTGACAGCACTATATATGCGATCAACTTCCATCATTTCCCAAGCATCATACACACCACAAAGAATCACTGTAAACTGAACGCATATCCTTAGGATATCCTTAACGTACGAATTAAAGAAGACATGTCCCTCGCTTCATGAGGGACATGATTAAAGATATTGACAAAGGCAATACAGACATCCCAGTGGGAGCAAAAGTACCTACACCTTCCATAACAAAACCCTTGGTATTGATCTTTTCTGTTGTGTGCAATAAATAAAATGCTTTGTCTCGATTATCCAACAAAACTGTTGTGAGAACCCATAGCAGTCGCCCTCACTGTACCATACGCTGTACATAGGCTCTGTAGGCTGTAGCCCTGGCATGGACAAAGGGTTTCTTTAGTATCCTAATTTTAATTGCTGTGTTTGTGAAATAGCCGTTCTTGCCAGTGCAGCTTGAGTTATTGTAGTGCTTGACCCCCCTCTGACGTAATGTGTATTTTTCAAGGGGAAAGACCAAATATTAAGCGCACATGACCATAGATTCTTGATGTATCTGAAGACCAGTTACACCTTCTAGTACACTCATGTACGCATTTGGTGCACATATATTTACACGCAAGCCAAATTTGACTGTCAAAGAAGAAGATTAGAGTGCTATATTTTCAGGTATGTTGACTATAATCTTTTCTTTTTGGATGTACTGGTAGTTGGTTTTGTACTGTTGATTTCTAAGTCATCTAAGTCATCCAGATGTTTCTCTGGTGACTGTGAGGGAGTAACACAGCCAAACTTGGTCTAGTCATGTTCAGTGTATCTGGGTTTGTACGTTTTTGTATTTTTTAATGTCACACAACACAGGAACATGAGAAATCAGTTGCTGACCCCCGCATGGGAACGATTGAGCTGAGTGCCAGTTTTGATGTATTCTCTTCCGTTGGCGCCGCACAGTTTGAGTGCAGTTCTGCTAAGGTGGCATCTTCTTCCCTTTCTTCCTCTTCTGTTTTGTATTTGAACAACGGCTAGAGCTGCAAAATGATGTCTGCATTCTTGTGTGCCTAATGTGCTGAGAGACACAACATGGAAATGTTTCAATAGAACTCAGTGTAACATTTACAAGTAAAAGTTTTTTTTTTAAATTAAATAAAAATCTGTAATAAATAAATGTTATTCTGGGATTGTCTGACTTTTATTTGTTGACATTAATTTATTCAAGCAGTGCTACTTTCTCATCATCCACACCTACCCTTGAATCAATACTAAATGAAGGATGCATGATGTTTCAGAGGCTTTTGAACAGTCTTCATGTAACCCTCTGTGTGCAGGCAGAAATCAGCCATCACGTTATTGAATCTAACATTCCTGTGAGGGCCTGAGTTGCTTTTTATCAGCAGTATCAACAGGGGGTTGGCCGGGACTGAAGTCTTCTGGGGGTTACTAGCATCGAGGCTGGACTGCCAGGCCTTGTAGTCAAGCAACTGGCCAGATGTTTTCCATCACATCTGGGGAGAGCTGTCCTAGGGTTAAATTCCGCGGCTTGGAGAGAGCTGCCGGCAACAGGTCTCCAGGGAGCAGCCCTCAGATTGAGCACAGAGTGGTATAAATAGCATACCATTTTGGGCTGCCCGGTACCCGGTTCCCACCACTCTGTATGCTGGGAAAGGAAGGAGGAGTCCCAGCCTCCCAGTGGATATGCAACCCTCAGTGGGAGCTGGAATTGTACAACGCACAATCACATATCCTGCAAAAACTGTACTGTTCAAACAGTGATGCAGATCTGCATCGAATCAGCACAACAGGACAAGAGGTCCTTGTTGTTGCCCTAGATGATCCAAAAATAAGATGACTTTTTAATATCTTGTACCAAATCATAACAAATATTTATCAAATTTCCTTTATTCGTCTTATTTGATGGAGACTGGGAGGACCACTTGAAACATACAACTGAGTTTTATTTGTGAAAGCTCATAATGATATATTAACATATTCCACTGAAAGGTCAACATACAGTATCATTCAACAGAGTGGGGGCACATGGGAGATAGAACCACGCTGATTTTGAGATCAGGTAGTCTTTGGCGACATCCGGTGGATTTTAGATGACATTACAATAAAAAGACAGGGCTCTGGGGGAGGATACACAGCAGAGACTTTGACCTGAGTGATGTCTTGTTACTGATATATAAAAACCTTTAATCAGTGATGATCAAGTGATCAAGTATTATGATAAATTAGAAACTTGTTTCTATACATATGACTTCATTCTGGAGTTCTATATGAATTACAGAGGTGTTGCAGGTGTTTATGTTTGTAATTAGCTTGGATGAGACAGCACTGACTTTACTAAATTTACTCTGATAAACAGATACATAAATAAATGATCTACTAATGTATACAAGGAATACTGGACTTAAATATCTGCAGAAAGAATAAGTTAAGCAAAGTAAGTCTTTCTGTGATGCTTGTTTTAAATACTGCAACATGGTATTCTCCTCCCTTTAGCACGGTTCACTGTATTTTACATGTTAAGCAAAATGTAAGACAATGAATTAAGCATCTGTAAACTGTAGTAACTTTATATACTATAGCAGTGTTAATGTTTCATAATTGTTTTTGCAATTATACTGCCAGCCTAAACTGTATACAGTTCCACTAACACAAACGTCTCAAAGATATTCAGGTAGGTAGGGGACACAGGAGAGAGGAAACTGTGTTGACCTTGTCAAGGTTGGGGCACTGAGCACTAAACAAAACACTGAAAATGATAAAAATTGGAGGCAGCGGGTAGTATTATGTGAGGGATGTCAGGAGAAGGAGTCAGTAGGGCACGTAGTTTTGAGTTGTTGGGAATATGAGACACAAAGAGAGTATGGTGAGGAATAATCCAAGGGAATTAGGGGTGGAGGTCAGGATACTGTTAGTGTTGGGTTTTGGGATTTTTATAGGATATGATGTCGGACTACACTGTAAACCATGGAGGATAACATATAGGTTAGGGGGTATGTGTGTGTGTTTTTGTTTTGTTTGAGGAATAAATAGTCTACTATTTGATCCACACTCTGGAGCAAAAAGAGGCGGTAATGCACCAATAAACTGGATGCAAACTGCTGTTAAATAAAAAGTTCCCACTAATAGTCAAACAATGGTGTTCATATTTACAGATTCATACAGGCGGATGAAAGGACCCAGAGAGCGGCAAAGTGTTTTCTGGAATTTCCTGATTTAAGATTTAAAAGGGGCATAGACTTTCAGATCAGATGTCCGTATTCACAGCAGAGATGATGGCAATATTATGGGCCCTTTGGTGGGTAGAGGACAGAAAATCAGCTAATTCATGCAGTGACTTAGCCGCAGCGTCAATTTCTATGAAAGAAAGCAAATCCAAATCCAGACCTGATATACTGACAGAGATTTCTCAAACACTATACAGAATGAGGTGTGAGGTGGGTTTCCTTTGGGTACCAGCACACATGGGTGTAAGAGGAAATGAGGAAGCAGATTGTTCGGCAAAGAGTGCTGCTCTTGTGGACAAAATAGAAATAGCCCTACAATATAGACCATCGGAATACACATCAATCATAAATAAGGCAGTCAAAGAAATGTGGCAGCGTACGTGGGGAAAAAAAGGAAAAAAGGGAGAGGTACTACTTCACAATACAAGAAACAGTGGAAAAAGAGCAATTTTGCCTGCAGTAGAAAAGGTGCAGTAATCATAACCAAGTTGAGGCTTGGGCATTGTGGGCTAAGGAGTGGGCTGGCTCTGATTGGGAAACATCCAGATGGCCATGTGCACATTACTCAACCTGGACAGCTGGACTAAAATGAAGACACTGATGGAGTATCTGCACAGTATTGTGCTATACAAAATAATTTAACTGTTAAAGCTGCAGTAGGTGAGATTGGAGCAAAAAGGTTTTTTTTTTTTTTTTTTTTTTATAAAACAGTTGCTATACCCTGACAATAGTACATGAGACAGGTAACCTGAAAAAAACATGTGCCTCTGTGTCCTTCAGTGCTCCTGATGGCATCTGCAGGATTTCACAGACTGGAGGAAAACAACCAGTCAGAGCTGATCTGAGGTCAGCTGTCCAGCAACCGTTAAGAGCCACAAGTCAATCACTCACAAACTAGAACAAACTAATTATGATGATGAACTGATCAAATATGAATCAATATTGTGTTACTGTAATGCCTATTTCTCTCCTCAAATGTTTTCAAAATCATCATGTAGTGTACTGTATAGCTGTAAAATGGGAAAGTTTGTGACCCGGCAGCCATGTTGAGATCTCCAAAGCACCGCTCACATGACCAGAGCACAGCCAATAGGAACTCTTTCTCTCTGAACTGACCTGTGATTGGTCAAGGTCTTCAGTCAGGGGCTAGATTTTTTAAAAGCCTGAAATCATAGCCATGAGGAGGTGCAGAAGAAGTCCAGTTTTCTCTCAGACCACTTGAATGTCAATGTGCTGAAAGTTTATCAGATTTTTTTATCTTAATTATTAGCTTTAACTGTTAAGCGGATCATTTAATAAACACTAGAGGGCAGCAATACGCCATAACAGCATCTAGTCTGCCAAATCCAATGAAGAAGACGAAGAAGAAGAAGTTCCGCTGACTTGTTGCAGGTGGGACACAATTTAGTGACGTACCTTTCGGACAAGCCGGTTTTTTCAAATGTTTGTGGGCAGGTAAGATGTTTCAAAGTATCGCTACGTCTGGAGTTATCCTAGTTTATGGATTGCATTTGTTTTCATGTCTTTATTGCCACTAGAATGCAGAGTCGTTTCCTAGTCGTGTGTCATAGCATAGACTTTGTCAGTCTGGTCGAGTTGTTCATTAGTCTTTTCCTATGTTGTGCAGGACAGTGCTGTCTGAACTGGGCCTCTGGGCGTCCTGGTGTCCCCCTGTTTCTGTGCAGGTACTGTTTAATGGTGGATGTTTCAGTCAAACTTATGTACAAAAGAATCGTTGTAAAAGATTTAAATATCCATTATACCATCACACATTTTATTCTGGGACTTGTGTAATTTGGTATCAACATACATAGCTGTGTCTGTTTCTACTGTATTTCTGCTGAAAGCACTTTAAAGCAGCGGTGGGTAGACATGGAGGATCTATGTTTAAAAAGTTATTATAAAGCTGTCACTATATCCAGAGACAGGTGACGAATCTGATAAACTTTAGGTTTAGAAACATGAAAATAGAAACCACTGGATGGGCAATACCAGTGGTGGGATGTAACACTTACTCGAGTAAATACTGTACATTTTTGATATACTTTACATGACTTTCCATTTTTTGTTACTATTTATTATTTACTATACTACTACATCGCAGAAGGAAAATATTGTACTTTTTACTGCACTGCAATTATTTGACAGTTGCAGTTACTTATTACATGTAAAAATATACAGTATGATTCAGTACTACATTACTTATCTCACCAACAGTATATAAAGTATCTAAAATGGCTCCACATTGATGAACTACACCATTAAAATGCTCTTATATGTATTTGTTAGACAAAAACAGAGTACCGGTAATCTAGAAGAAGAGGAAGATGTACTTTATTAATCCCTTTTGGGGAAATCAGATTTAATAGAAAACAAATCTCTAAATAATATATAAAGACTTGAAAGGAGCCAATAGCTCAAATATGAATCAATATTCTGTTACTGTAATGCCTGTTTTTCACCTCAGATGTTTTAGTGTACTGTTGAGCTGTATAATGTAAAGTTTGTGACCTGGGAGCCATTTTGAGATCAGTTGAGGAAATACCCAACACAGCCAACAGGAACGCTCTCTTTCGGAAATTACTTGCGATTGGCCAAAGTCTCTCATCACAGGCTAAATTTTTTATATCCTGAAAGCAGGGAGGAGGTGAAGAACTCTAGTTTTCTATCCGAACACTTGACTTACAATATGCTAAAAGGTTTGTATGGATTTTTTTCCCCAGTGATGCCAAAAACTTTCTGCCTTTGCTGCTTTAACAAAAAGAAAAACTAATAAATTGTGGACCTGAGCTCTTTCTGGTGTGCTCTCATCTGCTACAAAACAGCATTGTCTGGACTCAAATCCATTTTCCAAATAAATGCCTCAGTTGTCTCTCATGTGATTTGACCAGGCAAATGGAGAGCCTGCCGACAACAGGATGAGTTTTGGACCTCTTCTGGGAGGATTTTCACATCTTGTCCAAAATCTACTGAGCTGCAGTTGAGTGCGGTGCTACTGGCCATCAAGAAAAACAAGTAAGTGTACTGCAGGTATGGATCTCATGTTACAGAAACGCTGCTGGTTCCTGCTCAGGCTAGATCACTGCTGTTAATACCCAGTACCTGAATTGGACCCCAAAAGGTGCCAGTCCACTAGTTCAGCACTTGCATGACATGATCATCACATGTGTCTTGGATATATTTATATGTATATCTTGGTAAATCCCACTTCAAATGAAAGCATTTCATTACAACATAAATTTCCACAGTTTGTACATAAATGTATATTTGGTTATTAAAAACTGTGAGTAGCTATTGATACAAATCAAATTGTATACAAATATAATATTCTACATATGCTACAAAAATACTTAAAATATGATATCTGTTGGACTGAAGATTAAACTGGATGATGAGAAAGCGTACCAAAGGCATTTTCAGGCATTTTCAGTGTTGTTTTCTCAACATGAAGCTAGCTATGTGTTTACTCAGACATGCAGTTGCGCGGGTTGTGCACCTTGTCTCACCAGGTGGCAGTATGTAGTAAGAAGCAGGGGCGCTCATGGAGACAAAAGTCAGTACTGATAAGAACTGGCCAGAGTTGGAAATTAACTTTTTTGTCCACCTGCCAATGTGGCTGGTGGATTGCAAAATCTAAAAGCCGCTCAATAGATTACCATTGTTTTTTTTTTTTTTGGGGCTGGTGAGTGAAGAAAATCTAGCAGCCACTTGCATATTTTTATTTCCATTTCCAGTGTAATTTCCATCCGTGGTACTGGCCCATTTCAGGCACTGTCTACAAACCTGCATAACTGTTAGTGAAATCCTCCTTGTGTAGTAAGGTGGAGAGGGTGGACACTGATGAGCCACAACTGAAGTCTCTCTCCTCGTCTCTGTGTCTCTCTCTGAATTCAATTCAGTTCAGTGAGGCTTCATTGGCATTACCATATTGAGATACACTGTTTTGCCAAAGCACGGCATGCTGATACAGTTTGAATGAATGAATAGAAAAAAATAAAGTGTGGCTACTCGTCCCTGGCTGTTAAAAAGTAATTGCCTGGTGATGAAAGCTGTCTTTGAAAAGTGGTGTGTTCTGTGTAGGGATGCAAACGTGATTTTTAAAAACAGTCCTGCTGATTATTTGATTAATTTTCAGAGACATAGAAGAGGAAATTATCTGAACATAGACCTATTTGACCATTAAGTAGTATGTATAAAATCAATGTTTTGGCATCATATACTATAGAAATATCTATCTATCTATCTATTGTATCTAACTATCTATCTATCTATGCATCTACACATCTATACATCTATCTATCTATGTATACATCTGTCTATCTATCTATACATCTATACATTAGACATGGTTGTTTTCTTCTCCATAGTGTGCAGACAAACCAAACCGAAACCATGACACACAAAATGCAATACAAACTGAACCGTTGCATCAGTAGTACTGATCGTTAATGTTGGCCTTGAAGTGTTGTCTCTGTTTTTTGTTTTTTTTTTAAGCAACTGTAGCATACAGTAATTAATTTTTGTAATTTTTTTTGATAATTTTGTGTGGTCCTATTCTTACTCACATAGCTTGTTCTCTTAATAATATGAATATGAAAACTTTAAGTAAAAGGCTGTCTGGTACTGTTTATTTTTTAACTGTCAGAATTTATGTTTAATTTCTTGGTTAAATCATTTTAAAGGCACTCTAATATCGTGAGATGTTTCCATTGTCAAATGTTTAAAGTCAGTTCTGGTGACTGTGGAGTTTTAGCACTCTTTGCTGCTGAATAAAACCAGATATGACGGTAGAGTATTTGTGTAGTAGCACAGACACTAGGGGCCAGTCAAATTCAGCTTGTGGAGCCAACAATAACTTCCCTTTGGAAATACTGAGTTTCAAAGGTAGTCTGGATGGAGGACATTTTCAGGCCCAGAGGTCCTTTTGACAGTTTATCAGGAAGCTAGGGCTGAACCATTTTGAAAAAAATAGATAATTGAATTATATTCTATTAGATTATTGAATTATTTTGACTAATATTGCAATTGCAATATGATTTGCGATATTGGAGATAGTGATAATTTTTACATAGATATTCTCATTTTTATCATAAAAACATATTGAAATGAGCTACAATAGCAATTATTTTCATTTTTGATAAATCCGGTGATTATTTAAAAAAAAATTTTTTTTTGATTAAGCGATTAGTTTGGTTTATAAAATGTCGATCGGTGTTTCCCAAAGTAAAAGATAATGTCCTCCAATTTTGGCCACAGCTCAAAGACATTCAGTATATATATATTCACATTTAAGAGGCTGGAAAACTGTTTAATTAATTTAACTGTTTAATTGATTTCATTTAAAATACTAAAACTAATTTATTAATCGTTGCAGCTATAGTGTAAAGGCACAACTAGAACTATGTTAATTGTGACCGCAGTTTGTACTGTAGCATCACCGAGGAGGCCCAAATAATGTTAAACCAAGGAAGCTGCCATTTTTATGCCCCTGGCTGATTACCAGGGGTTTTACCAAGTCCTGAATTTACTGCTGTCAAAAGTCAATACAATCAAAGTTCAGTGTGAACTAATGAATCTCTAAATTCAACACCAGCCGTCCCTCCCTCCCACCTTTCTCCTTCTCCCAACCTTCCTGTCTTACTCTCTGCCATTAATTTAATGTTGCGTATTATTGGAGATGAAACTTTCATGAGTAACCATCTTTCTACATAAAATATTGGACCGTGAGATATTGCCATATTGTGATTTTACTGTTGTAATTTAATAAGCCTACTGCCTGCCTCTGGGAAATATGTCTCAAGAGAGATCAGAAGCTTTTCTCTGACTCCTCTCAAACCATCTATGCTGATGCTGTTTGTAGTCATAGCTTGATTTGTTTTCCAGCCCTTTGGCTGGCAATGACTGCAAACGCCAGCTCCACAATAGCAAGAATGTCACTCATTTTCAGAAATTGAGGAAAGATCAATTACTTTCTCACTGACTCATGCTGTGAAAATTGCCTTTTTTTGCAAGTCAGATACGTTATAGACACATCCCAAGTGTGCTGGAGGTTAGTTAACAGTATTGACTGTATTGAGCTGTCACAGCGCCATGGCTGATTTCATTATTGAGTGAGGGAGTTTAGGATGTAGATGTCAACACATTGGCCACCAGGCTGCTGATTTACTTTGACATAAATCTATGCTGTGATTTAAATGAAACCACCCATCAAGACTGGAAGCAGACTCTGTTATTTGGAAAAAAATCGTTTTGTGTAGCTTCCATGTGAGATAAATAAGGTGACGGAGGTCATTTTTTTGTGTTCTTCTCACCTTTTTTTTGCCTTGAACCGTGTTGTTGTAAAACCAATCTGTAAGATTTCAGTCCTGGTTGATCTGGCGACGCTGTTTAGTGGCGGTAACAGCACATGCGGCTCAGTACTACAGGTTCCAGAGGAGTTGGGGCAGCAAAACAAACTAGCGCTGTTTTAATAAAGAAGTCCTTTTTCCATCATTCTGTGAGTAACCATGATCTGATTTTATGCTGTACATGAGTCTGCGAACAGTGAAAGTGATAATAGTTGGTTAACTTGTTAATAAATTGTAGTCTTTCACCTGCAGTTCATCTCACAGCTCACCGTGGCTGCTCCTTCTTGTTCCGTTACTCCTTGCAATATTTTTGTCTTGTTTTGTAAATAAATTTTTGATGAATGATAGCGGTCAGCGTCAAGCTTGCTGACAAACGGGTTGCTTTTTCTGTGACTTCTTCATAATGAAATTCAACTTGCGTTTTGCCAGTTAAATGATTTTAATGTGAAGCAGCAGCACTAGGTAATGTTGGGTTTGCATTATCAGTAACTTAATGCAGCTTTTTTTTTTTTTTTTTCGGGGTATGTCGCCCCTGTTAGTAATACTGAAAATATCTAAATGAGTCAATCGATTATTGCCCATGGTTAAATGGGATTATCTGTTCAAAATGTACCTTAAAGGGAGATTTGTCAAGAATTTAACACTCTTATCAACATGGGAGTTGGCCAATATGCTTGTTTAATGCAATTGTATGTATATATTTATTATTAGAAATCAATTAACAACACAAAATCGTGACACATATTGTCCAGAAACCCTCACAGGTACTGCATTTAGCATTAAAAAATATGCTCAGATTATAACTGCAGCCCAACAGGCAACAACAGCTGTCAGTGTGTCAGTGTGCTGACTTGACTATGACTTGATCCAAACTGCATGTGATTATCATGAAGTGGGCATGTCTGTAAAGGGGAGACTCGTGGGTACCCAGAGAACCCATTTACATTCACATATCTGGAGGTCAGAGGTCAAGGGACCCCTTTGAAAATGGCCATGACAGTTTTTCCACACCGAAGGACAGGTTTGCAGGATTATTTCCATGTCATATCCTTCCTAACAAGTTATTATGATATGGTTGATACCAATGGATTCCCTAAGTTTTCTAGTTTCTAATGATATCTGTATTTTCATTATAGCTTTAAAACTGAGCCTGCTGCCATATAAAAATCGCAAGAAATTTGTGGCATTAAAACCAATTTTCATTAATGTGTTATTATTGCTTTAACTTTGACAGCCCTACTGCAAATATCTAAATACTGTAATACCATCATCAGTTCATTCCCATTGTTACCTCATTCAGCGATGGATAGGGACTTAACAGATGTATTTTTCAATGAAAATCTTTGAGATTATTACTTCATTGTTGAAATACAGCAGGTAAACATACCATCTTGCTGGTCATTTCTCCAAATAGTTGATTTAGTATATACGCCATAAAGGCAGACAGGGAGGGACACCCAGAGTATTACATTACTGCCCCTGGCAGTGTGTCAGGCTAGTCTGGAGGGAGGGATAGGGGCTGGAAGAGGTCTGATTAATGAGGGTTACTGGGTGGTGGAGAGTTTGTGTCCCCACTCACCCTCGTGTCACCAGCACACTCAATGGCTTCATCAATTTGTCGCCATTATCACCTCAATAGGCAAGAATGGAGGAGGAGGAGAGGAGAGGTTCGAGAGGAAAAATAGAGGCTTCTGCTGCACCATCTGTGGATAGATGAACATGGGTGGAGCAAGAAGTGATCACTTTATAATTCTCATATATACAGTGCCTTGCAGAAGTATTCATACCCCTTGAGCTTTTCCACATTTTGTCACATTACAAGCACAAACTTATATATTTTATTGGAATTTTATGTGACAGACCAAGTGGAAGGAAAATGATTCATGATGTTCAAGATTTTTTACTAATAAAATTGAAGTGTGGCGTGCTCATGTATTCAGCCCTCAGATTATGGTTATAAAGGATTATAGTGTATTTGAGTAAAACTATAATTTTACAGCTCTATAAGCAGATTCTAACACAGATGTTTAAACTGCTTATAGACATGCGCGTCACAGAAAGTGTTGCCAAAAGTCTACTTTAGCTGATATATAATGGCATATATTTGACAACTTAAGCTAAGACTAATAAACTTTTAAGACCCTTGCACAGCTTCAGAGCAGCTCACAGCTCAAATAATAAAAAAGCTGCATGAGTTATTAAAAGTACAAAATATTCGTTGACTGCACACGGTGGATTTTTTTCTGATGCATTTAAAAAAAAATACTGGCTTTAGTTTGAGAGCTTTTGTGCCCTAAACTTTCAAAATGATCTACTAAGTGAGCGTAGGTGGTCACATCTACTAACAGTGAAACCATGTGTTACCAAAGTGCTCACTGACTGCTCTGTCCTTCTGTCTTGTGTAGTAGAGTGCTTTTCACAAGTAGGCTAAGTAAACAGATGTTCTTCTGTAGAGAGGACCTTGCAGCACCAAGTTTGAACAAGTCAAACAATAAATCATCGCTATCTTTATGTTCGGTCATCATTGCACCAACAGCAGTGACTGGGTCTGTGTATGCTTTAGTGCATCAGTATGTATGTCTGCATGTATGTGTGAACATAACCAGCTGTGGAACTGATATGGATAACCAAATAGCTGCACACACATCATTAGGTGCTCATTTACAGACATTATAGGCTGGAGCACAGGCATCTGAACAAGCATGTGTGTACATCTGCTCACCATCCCAGACCCATAAATTTAGGAAATTCTCATCTGACGTTGGTCGTTATTCCTCTTCCCATCAACTTCGTATTTGCTTTCTACTTCTCTCTTCTCCGTGCTCCCTGCCATCATACAGTACATCTAGTTGTGGCAGGAACAAGCCTAAATAAAAGCTTGTGATGTTTTCTTATAGCCCAAAGGTCACCTATCCTCTTTCTTGTTAGTTTAGAGATCCCTGAAATTTCATTTGTAAAAACCAGGACTAACCCTTCAGATATAATAACCCAAACCGGACTAAAATTCATGGCTCCCCGGTGTGTAGACCTTTACTTAGCTGGGGTCTGAACAATGGTTGAAAGGAGGAAGTACTCAGATGCTTTACTTAAGTAAAAGTAACAATACCACTGTGTAGAAATACTGAAGTCCTTAATTTAAAATATTAAGTAAAGGTACAAAAGTATTAAAGTTACCAATAATTACCATTGGTATTAAAGTTACCAAAAAAGTGTCAAAGTACCAAAAATAAAAGGACCTGTTATGCAGAAGGGCCTATTTACTTTAATTTAGCAGATGGTTAAGTTGGAGATTAGTGGGGTTTTTTTAATCATAGACACTGCTGGGTAGCTTGTAATTTTTACCAAGGGATCAATAAAGTCCTACCTTTATCCAAGTTAATACATCATACTTTATTTGTTGATAATATTTAGCAACATTAATCTGAATCTGCAAAGATTTGAAATGAATGCAGTGGAGGTAAAAGTACGATATCTGCCTCTGAGATGTAGTGAAGTAAAAGTATACAGTAGCAGAAAATGGAAATACTCAAGTAAAGTACAAATCCCTTAAACTTGTACTTAAGTACAGTGCCTAACAGACTTCAGTTAGTCCACAGGCTGCTCACAGTGAGGATAATTATTCCTCATCAAGACGTTCATATGGCCTGTAACGACGCTAATCGGTTAAACTACTGTTTTTTCATTGTGTATCACTGTAACTAATAAAATTGTTCAGACTGCCATTAGACAAGCAACATCTGGGGCGGGGGCATTGAAAGGAAGCGAAGGTCGCGTAGAAATGGAGGGGACTCTGGCAGAAGGTAGAGCAGAACAAGAAGGTGTAAAGTGAGGGTGAGGGGGGCTCAATTAGGGAAATGAAATCTCATCTTCAGTGTGGGACAACATTCATCAAGCAGTGACAGCTCCGCCTCTAAGCCTGTCAGTCCCGCCTCAGTCAAAACGATCAATTAAAACAAAGCTAATCCCTGGTTAACCCCTGGATAGCCTCTAATACAACCTCCTCCTGTATACAAGCACTCAGGCTGTTTTCAGAACCACATACTACACTAGTAGTACGTACTGATTTGGCCAAAATGTAGTATGTAGTAAAAATGTAGTAAATATGTAAATTCACTTCTGAAAATTTTTGAGGTGAGAAACTTGGTAGATTTTGAATGTTTACCGTTTTACAGTATTGGATGGTGAATCAAACGTTTTCTCCTCGTTAGACGAGAGGCTTTTATTTCCTTGACGGATAGTTTGTTTAAGTGGAAGTTGTGTTTATCTGCCTTTTGAACTGAAAATCAGCTGCAGGCGTATTGTAGGTACTGACAGCCAGTGACCGGCTGCAGACTGGTGAGGGAAGAGGAGGGCGAGAGCTTTCCTTGACAGGGCAGAGAGACACCCGCTGAGACAACAGCCCTTTTTAACATTACTGTAATATGTGTAGAGAGCTCAATCCACTGTTTCTGTAACTGAAAAAACGGTTTGAGTAAATTTTGTGGAGGAATGGTTTCCCGACTCCCCTCACTGATGATCCTGTCTTACTTTACTATGAGCTGTTACAATAAATTGTTTAAACCTGCAGTATTGTATAAAGTAAACAACCACAACATAAACAACAAACTCAAAGTTGTATTTTTTGATAATATTACAATAGTGCTATGAGGTTTTTTGTCCAGTGCTTTAGGAGCTGGTTTAAAGGCTTAAGCCTGGTTTAGCATAGTGCTAAATACATCGCTGTATCCGTACTGCATACTACTGAGGAACGCAGTATACAGTATACAGTACAGTGCATACTGCGTCGTGCGTTCCTCAGTATGTAGTAGGTGGTTTCAAAAACTGCCTCAGTCAATCAAACACATGTAAGCTGCACACAGTTCTATTTCTGTGCGTTTCCTGTATTTGAAACTGAACTATGCATTTTAACCCATTAACTGATATTTTAAGTGATAATGCATACAGATTATGATTCTTGGAGTTCAGCTATTTCTTACCTCTTCAAATGACCAGAAGCAGCATGGACCATTCTTCCAGCTCGTTCACACAAAAAGCCATTAAATGCCATGATAATGTGCGAGGCGTTTAGCATACAGTAAGTACGTATAGGTATGTCATGGTATTTTTACTTGCGTGAGACCGGGTTGAATTTTCAGTTGACAAAAGCACTATATATGCCAAATATCTTTAAATACAATCCAGGAAAAAATATGTCATTGTAGAGGACACCAATGTCACCAATTTTGCTTATTGCCTCTTTTATCCAAATTGCTTTAAAGCCATAAATCACAATGCAGATAATTGCAATACTCTTACATTCAGGCTCTGGCAGCATCCCAGACTACAATGCAGTGACTCCTAGAAGCCTGTAACTCTCATTCCCTCCAGCCTTTTTATTTAACTGTCCTCACCTGAACAATTTAGGTTATTTTTCATCTGAATTCTTCAGGTATTGGAGCAAAGAGAGGAGAAATAAAGATCAGATGGAGATGAGAGGTGATATGGCGATGTCGGGTGGGGCGGTGATAAAGAATTATGCGTTTCCTCTTCATCACCTAACCCTAACCCTTACGCGCACACACACGTATGCAATCACACACACAACCATGCAAACACACGCACACAAACCGATCTGATTAAACCCCACAAACATGGATTGGTAGGCGTGTCCGTGGACCACAAGGCTAATTGAACTGTCTCCACTCCGTCAGGATGGAGGGTTATGGGGAGAATGATGAGGACTAGATTAAAAAAAGCAGGAGTAATAGTCATAGAAAGGAGGCAACTGATGAGGATAGGAGTTATCATTCAGTCTGTCCTTTGTCAGGGGTTTATAGTCATGTCTGAACAAAAATGTGTCCCTTGTGTTTCTGCCTGTGTCCTTGCTACATCAGTCCCCATTGTTGGATTTGATTTTCATGTAGATAGGGATGGTGATGTTGGTCGGTCGATCCACTTTGGTCCAGGCTGCAATATGTCTGGAACAGTTTAATGAATAGAGTGCTACAGGAATGAGTCCAATAAACTGGAAATGAGTTAGCATTTTAGTACTTCTGGTTTCCTCGTCTGGCAGATTTTTTTGAATGTGTTTTTGGTTACATGCTTGAAATAAGATCTGTGGGTAACACAAGTTGATGAGATTTTTGTGAGGTTTTGTTCTACAATATAAAATACATCAGTAAATATCCCACTTGTGAATTCTGAAGCTTGTATGTCTTAAAAAGGGCTAAAGTGGCTAAATGTTAGTACAATACACCATGCCGAATCGTCCGCCTTTGCAGTGTCGTTCGTACTCAAGCTCATGCCACCGTGGCGTAACTCATCTCTAGCCCAGCGTTAGCCCTCTTACTTATTGCCTAATGTTACAGCGTCACTGCAGCGCAACTTCTTTAATTGACAGCTAATTGGCAAATGATCATTTTGGGTCAGAGGAGGGTGTCTGTGATTTGATTGGATAGAAATTTGAACAGGTTTACAGAGTGACTTATTAAATTACTGTACATATTCTTTGGATCTTCAGCGAGCCACTCATAAACAGGTAGCGAGCTACATGTTGGAGACTCCTGTTATATTTACAGAAATCTTCTGATCAGATCTTCTTACAGACCAATTTTGAAGATGGGTTCAAACTAGTTTCTTGTATTTGTGCTAAAGGAAGAAGATATTTGGGTAGTGAGTATTTTGGGAACGTGACCCTGCAGAGCAGTCTGGGTGTCCCACAGAGCAACAGATGTTTAACTACTCTGTGCAGCCACCGCCGTGCCGCCCGTCACTGCCCTGCTCTTTGTGTGTTAACCAGCTCTACGTGTGTCCATCTCCTCCTCTCATTCACACATCTCTGTTTAGGACTAATTAGCTCTGTGCCTCCTCTCCTCTCCCCCTCCACTTCTACCCCGAAGCCTCATCTCATTGTACTGTCATCTTGCTGTTTACCATGCTAAGTAATAATCATCCAATCTCAGCCCTCCTCCTCCTGCCCCCCCCTTCTCCTCCTCCGCTCCTCCCTCTTGTCCTCCTTATTATGGCCCGGTCTCGGTTGTGACGGCTGTCATTAATCAACTCATTTTGAACGACGTTGAACCTTGCAACCCTGAACACCCACTGCTGCTCAACCAGGAAATGTTCTATTCCCCTGCGGTCCATTAGGCCAATCAGAGCCAAACTGGGGCATGACAATAGATAGAACAATAACAACCCAAAGCAGATATGAGACTAGCAACCACAATAGGACACAGACAGCCAGAGAACAACAGGCTTTATTATGCTCTATCTGTTGGGGATTTTCTTCTAGCCTTAAAGTCTCCTGGGATACATAGTCATACTTTACTTATCCCGGCCCTATTAATCTGTTACATCTGCCAAGGAGGGTCACTAAAGTCCCTATCATGGTTAAATACCTCATTTTGAAACATTTTGAGTTAGCTTGGTAAAAATGTCTGTCTCAAACAGACAGAGTTGATTGCATGTACGTGTCTGGCGCCAGCAAAGTCCATTAGAATAAAGCGACTATGAGCTGATTAGCAATAATAGCCAATGTTCTGAAAATGTGAAATATGCAATTCATGTGATTCATAAAAACAAGCTCTTGCGATCAAATCAGTGAAATCAAATCGGTTCTGATTTGGCCTCCTGTGCACCACCATGCAAGACAGGCGTAACCTTTTTGCCTCTTAACTATGGAGGCCTGACAGAGTCGCCCACTGAGTTAACCTCTCGTACATTTGTGTATGAATAGAAGCAACATGAATGGTTCTTTTACAGCGAAGGGCTGAGAGGAGCTTTGGCTTGAGTAGCTGCTCTGCGTCTTCCAGACTAGCTCTTGTGTCTATTTTGACTCTGTGGTTTGTAGTGTTGCTCTTGTCTATGTGTGTGCATGCACATGTGTGTGTTTGTTCCTGATTGTAGAGGTGTGCAACCTCGGAGTGCATCTTAAAAAAAAAAAAAAAAAACAGACAGAAGAAGAGCGAGAGCGTAACCTGAAATTGAATCATAAAAGGTTATTGTAATTTACATTAAGTGGGATTTGAGTGAGTATTTTTTGATAATTTTGAGTATAGGGTTGACCAACCAAAACTCAAATACT